>JAYEVH010000405.1:0-189057 GCA_036346255.1 Ampelocalamus luodianensis | reverse complement strand
TGAAGGTCCTCCACGCCTTTCCCATCGAGCAACGCCTACCGTTCCACGCGCGCTGATGCGGTGGGAAAGTGAGCGATTTTAAAACTTCGTCCCCACAGCTCGCGTCTCAGATCATCCGACCACGTGTCGGCTCGGTGTGGTGATGGGGACCCGTTCCCTTCAAGTATCCCGCAGATGGTCAGAATTTCGCGCTGCTTTGGGGGGACTCACAGGGATCCCATTGGCATTGACCTCCGTGACGGTCATTAGGTCCGGAGGAATTTTCGATATTCCTCTGCCATCTCGCGTACGTACCACTTTCCTCGGAGATCCAGACTCATTCGGCGACGTCGATGATGTCGGCGAAGACGGTGCGGATGCCATGTCGCTTACTTGCTATCTATATATGCATGAAGCAATATGCTTAAGCTCTAACTGACCAGATTCAAGCAGATTTACCCAACTTAACTGAAAATGATGCACAAACATAATATATAAAGAAGGATTGATGATAGTTTGTGCTCTCAGAAGGAGAGTTGCAAAAGAACAAGTCTTTGCCATCTCAATCCTATTGTCTATACTCTTCATTAAATGAATATGATAGTATAAATTCAAACTATGAGCTCTAAATAATACTTTGCTTAAGCATCAAGTGATCTCAATCATTCTGAAAATGATCTTAACTATCACATTCAATCTCGTATAAGACAAAGTTCATCACAGAGCGAACGGAAGAATCAGAATAACTAGCATTCAACCAAAGTAACAAATTAACAAATATCAAATTGATAGTAGTAAGTAATACAATAGAGCTCAAGAATGAACTAACTATCACATTCAATCTCAGTATAAGACAAAGTTCATCACAAAGCATGTCAACAAAGCCCACTGAACAATTTGCAATATCTTTAGTACTAGATTCAGTTCACATATTATCAAAGACTATCAAAGTCAATATATCCACCGGGACAACAAAAGACACTCTGTTATGAAAAACTGAACAGAGCATATAATGTACTAAGTTGTAGCAACAAATATACACATATACATATTGTACAACATGAAATAAAGAGAAAAACAACATAAGCATGATAATGAGTTGATGACTTACTTGTTTTGATCCTAACATATATTTCTTTTGCGTAGTGGGCAGTCCAAGACTTCAAGTAATGATGACATTGCCGAGGAAGTCAACGATATGCTGGATGTGGACTGTGCTTTTGATGAGGATAGGTCGTACGATGACAATCTGGATTAGATGCTACGCGATGCAGAAGGGAACTACAGTGAGATAGAGTTTTGTAAATTCGAGCACTTAATGGAGGTCTCAGGGAAACCTTTGTTCCCTGGATGCAAGCCGTAATACACAAGGTTGTCAACCGTGCTTGAATTACTGAAATTGAAGGCATGCAATAGTTGGTTTGACAAGAGTTTCACGATGTTGTTAGGTCTCCTAGCGGATATCCTTCCAGAGGGAAACGTGTTGCCTAGCACCACCTACCAAGCCAAGAAGGTTGTCACATCCCCAAATTAATAAAGAGGCTAATTATGCATCTAAGAGGTTTATTATGCATCTCATTAGCATGCATCATGTTTTGAAACCATTCATTTGAATATTGTACTTGGAAAATCTCAAAATACAAATGAAACATACACTTTAATTTGAGCTCCAAACTAAAAAGTGAATTAAATGCTACTGAAGATCCTCTGGAAATAATTTATTCAAATACTATTTTTGGGACTGGTTTGAACCCTAAGAAAATTCAAACACTATTAAAAGACCTAGTTCAAGTTTGAATTTATATATTACAAATTATATAATGAACAGTAGGGTTCAATAATTTTTATAGACACTAGGTTATCCAAGGAACCCCACAAATTATTTCATGATTTTAGGAAATTTATTTCTATTTTTAAGCCCTTGGTCAAAGTAGAAAACATTTTAATTCTCAGTCAACTTAGACCGGACCAGGCTCCTGTTCATCGGACTCAAGTCGGACTCGTGAATCGACTCGGCCGACCGCCAAAAGCGCACCGACGCGAAGACCCTTGGATCTCAGATCGACGGTCCAGATCTCGCCACTGTTGGGCAGTTCAAAACAGCGCGTAACGTTATCACCCACCCGATCCTGATCCAACGGACTCCAATCAGCCACGTATCGGTGATTTACCTCAGCACCTTGAGTCGGCGCCGCGCGAGCCGCTGTCGAACTGTCTTCCACCTCGGCGGCGCTCCACGAGCGCGTTAAGCCACGCGACCGCGTCGCTCTGCTCCCGCCCGTTGGAGCTCCGTCAATGCCGTGAGTTGCCACCCCATGCGACCACTCCTGGAGACTCTCCTCTTCACGCCGCCTCCAGTGTCGTCATCGCCCGGCCATATTACCCCTCGCAGCCCTCCGTTCTCCCTCACTTCTCCTCTGTTGACCGAGGAGAGGGAGGCTAGTTCATGCTCTCTGCTCGGGTAAGCTCCTTGCCTTGGCATCTTTTCTCTTCTCCGTTCTTCGCCGTGTCCATTTTGGCTAACCTCAGCTCGTGATTTGATTCGTAGCTCTCAGAACGCCGCCGTGCTCCCGCGGTCTCCAGAGAGCGCCCCGAAAGCCATCCTTGTGCAACTTGACCTCCAGTAAGTATTGATCCCTCTTTTGCGCGTCACATCATGTCTTAAGGCATGACCTTGTTTTCCCCTCGTATAATTCCAACGATGGTTTCACAGGATCTTGTGAAATTGAAAAGCTCCTCTTTTCGGCCGGAAACGCTGTTCACCGCCCGTCTTGCCCAGCCGGTGAGTTATTTCCTGATTCCTTCCACAGGTAGCATCTTATGAACCTCCCTTACCTATTCCAATCACCCATGGTTGGTTTCCACCTTTCGAGTTGTCGTGATGTCATGGGTCTCTCATTGCCATTGTTCGATCACCGCGGCCGGCGTAGTTCTAGTGTCTCTCCGGTCCTCTTGGCCTCTCGGTAGCTTCCTCTTGGCCCTAGGAGCATAAGCATGCGTTCATTGGCTTAGCACGTTTTCAAATCGGCGTAGGCGCCGCCGTTTTGCCTGCGCCCCATCCCCGACGCGCCGCTGCGGTCCACCTCGGTAATCGCGCCACTATCGGGAGGTGCGCTAGGCTATTGTGGACTGTATACATGCTGGTATTGCCTGCCGCCGCGGAGGCGCCTGTTATCGGTTCGTCTCAAAAAGCCACAGCAGCAAGGTGTTTAAAACTAATGGCGTCATTTAAGTGTTAAGTGATGTTTTAGTGTTAAGTATGACATGTAGGCCCACCGCTAAAGAAAAGCGATTAAGAAATTTGTTTTGAATCTTGAGTGGTTGACAAGTGGGCCACATGACCTGTTAAGTGGTTGTGTAAGTTTCGAGTTTACGCCTTAGTTAAGGAAAGCGTAACTTTTAGTTGAAAAGTCAATAATGCGTTTTGAGATTTGAGAAACGTATTTCACGAAATCGCCTCCGCAGTGTTAATTTGGCGGGTCGCGGTGACCGAAGTCAATCCACGACTTGGGCCCCGCGTCGATCACTGCGGCTAAGCGAGTCGGTAGAAAAAGTAGTAAGTACTTTATGAAATTCAAAATCTATTAATTTGTGCACTGAAAATTGGTATTTACTTCTAAAATGCATAACTAAATCATTTTAACTCCAAAATGAGTGAAACCACTTCTGGTAATTTTCTTATTTAATGGACTTTATAGTAAAATTGGTTTCAAACATGTCTCTGTAACAGAGAGCATTATTTTGGAAAATGAGCTATAAACACTATTTTTGTTACAAAAGAAAAAGGCTGATAACTTTGAAAATCAATAACTAAATCATGAAAACTCCAATTGGAGCAAACTCAACTGTTTTGAACTTATAATAATAATGCCTATTTATCTATGTAATCCATGTACTCGCCACTGCTCTACAAATTTTCACTTCATAATTAAATTACATGAATAAAGGCGTATTGAAATCTGAAAGTCAAATCACCATAACTCCCACATATTAAAACAAAATGAAATAATTCTTTCACCAAAAATCACCTTAAATCATGACTTAGCTACTGTAGAAAAATCATGCATTTTTGAGCATTTTGAATTTTGAGGTATTTCTCGACGTTTATTCGGTATTGCAATTATATAGATTCCGAGCCTATTGATATCGATTCCTCTGCGATCGAGAGTGAGCAACTAAGCTACCAGCAAGGCAAGCATCCTTTGAACTTTCTTTTGCATCATATTTGATCCCAATTTTGTTAGGGTAGATGCAATGATAATTGCTTGCATGGTAGTTCTATAATGTCGCTATTTTTGTGATGGGTAGTTAGACACATCCTATTATCTTGTCATTGTGGCTATCCATGAATTATTCCCGTACTGAAATGCTTAAGATAGGACGTATGAATTTATATTGTTCGAGTGCCGCTTAGCCATGCAAGTCTAGAACCGTAGTTGGATTGTCGGAATAACCCGACAATTATAGGATAGACACAACTCTCATTATTTACTTTTGGTTCAGATCTTCGTATCTATTTTGTGAGTTAAAATTTTGTCATTTTAAATGAGCTTTTGGTCTGGACAAGTGTTAGTTAGTGATGGTGCTTCGTACACGAGCTTTGGGTAAGTGGTTGACTTATGCGGACAATTAAGGACCGAACTTTGGTAACATCGTTGATTCAAGTACATTCGTGCTATCACACGCGGTATATGGGTGCCGTATGGTTAACTAGGGGGAAGGTTTTATTGTGTTGAGTCCCACGGTGGTGAAATTGTAAGGGCATGGGACCGTGAAATCCCGTGTTCCTTTGGGCCGATAGGATGGGGGCGTTAACGTCTTGTGTTTCCTAGGATATATAGGATGGAGCGTTAACGTCTTGTGTTTCCTAGGAGCCATGGGTTGAGGACTTGGCTCAATGAGATCTTCTTGCTAAAGCATCCGTATCTTAATTTACCGTAGGCATACCATAGGAAGTATGCTATATTCGGAGGCATCCGGAGGCTTACGGGCTAATCAAGTCGTGTGGGTAAAGTAGTACACCTGCAGGTATAAATCTATTCGAATAGCCGTGTCCGCTGATTATGGACAACCGCTTGAGCTCGGAAGTTACTATTGTTAGACTTGGAATTAAAATTGTGGTTATAACTTGGTATCGACATGAATGGGATGTTCATGCTTGTTGTTGTATCAAAGTGGACCGCCACTTTGTTGTTGGTATGATTCATCTGTTATTGAATTCATTACTTATTCACATGCTTTACTTCTACTTCAAATTTGATTTTGAAATGGCACTTAAAAAACTAGTATGTGTAGGTTGTTCAGTATTGCGTCTCTTTCACAAAATTAAGCCAATATGAGCCCTTCCTTTGAATGACCTTATGCATAAATATTTTTTTTATTTGTGAAAGACTTGCGAGTACTCTTTGTACTCACCCGGATGTTCTTTGGCTTTACGGTGAGGAGGATAATGAGACCGACGAGCTCGTCGGTGTCGATTTAGGCGACACCGATGAGTAGCGTGCTATCTTCTAATCCCAGTCGGTTGCCGATGTGATGAGGGCATCCCTAACACTTATACATCTTTCCCTATTGGTGGTCATACACATACTGAGGTGGACGCCATACATGGCGCTACAAATAATTCAAATACGAAGTGCATATTGGTCCACCGACGAGAGCAAGAGCTAAACTTCTAAATCAACAGTGCTTTTGTTTCTTAATGAATCTTCTATTGTCATTGATGAGAATTGGGTATTACCTCATGCAAATGTTTTGTGCATTCGAGGTTTGAACATTGTGAAGCCTTTGGAACCAAGAGGAGGCGAAGTCAAAGCAATGGAGGAGAAGCTCACGTGGGTCAACCAAGGGAGAAAAGCCCAGAATTCAAGCCCAATTCGGATCTTCCACAAGTGCAACCGAAATTCATCTCGGAATCAACTCGAATTCAATTCGGATTCGGTTCAGGACAGCCCAACAGGGCTGTAATAAAAGGCCATAACTTTTGCATACGGAGTCCGATTGGGGTGTTCTTGGACTTGTTTGAAAGCTTATTCCAAGGCCCACACAATGGTTTTGTCCCCAGCTTCTGAAGACTTACGGTCGCGCCGCTATGGCCGAAACAATGTGACGGACTTAAGTTAGGTTTTCCTTTTGTGTGTTTTTAGGTCTTAGCCGAGTTAGAGTTTGATTCGGCATGTGTGGCCGCCCTAGGCGTGCGTGAGTCGTGGAGGGCGCCTTAAATACCCTTGCCCTCCCTTGTATCCAGTGAGACCAGTTTATTCATAAGATTGAAACATAGCTATTGCTTGTTCTTTCGACCCCGAGTTCATGCGAGGACTTTGAGAGAGGACTAGGCGATCAATTGTTCGTTACGCAATTCAAGGTCAAGCCGTCGTTCCATTGGGAATCGGGGACTTGGCGTTAAATGCGTTCGTGGTCTCGCGACGAACAACTACCGGTGTGTTGTGGCGTATTCGAAGAGTTGAGGGTTCGTGCATTGGTGCGAGTGTTCACTAGCTACATCGTCTACTTCGCATCAACTATCCACGGTTTCTCACTGAGAAGATCGGGCCTCCCCCGTATCACGATGGGTTATGGGGCATACCACTGCTGGCCTTTTGGTTTATTTACTTATTTGTTTCCGTTGCTACTTTATGAACTTGTTTAATTTGGCCGGTCGGCCACTTGTATTAGATGTAAACTTGGAACTATGTTGTATGTCTTTTGAACTATTTATGTATGAATGTTTTATGGATGTGAGCAATGTTGTATGAGAGTATGACTATATTGGTCGCTGATCTTGGGAGCCAATATAAGTTGTACTCGCTGTTCATGGTGTAACAGCCCTAAGTTAGGGTCTGTGTTTCAAATGTAAAATTATGAGGAGAAATAAAAACTTTTGATGCCTCATGAAATCATTTAAAAGTTTCTACATTTTTCCCTAGCAATTTCCATTTTCTAGAATTATATTCTTGTGAATGGAAGTTGTGTCAACAAAATTCTTGGCCTTAAACTTGTGATCATCTTCTGAGAATATTTTTCCTATCATCTTGACCATCCTAGTTACCTCTCTGAAAAATTTCACAATTTTTAGATTTTATTTGCTTTTTCAAAAGGACAAGTCAAACTAGTTCAAAATCTGGTCAAACCCTTAGAGCAGAAGCTGGTGGATTTTCTTGGGAACAATTCTGTGCATAAAAATTTTTGGAAAATTTATGCAAGGTTTTTCTCTGTCCAAAGTAGCTACCATAAAAATTTGGGAATTTTTGGAGCTTTGGAGCTACCTCTGAAAATTCCCCAAACCTTCTCTGCCTTTTTAATTCAAAATCAGAGTCATCTTTGTTCGTGGGGCTCGAACCCGAGCCTGACTCAGGTCCGACCGAACCACCTCGCCGAGCCGCTCTCTTCCTCTCGCTGTCATCCCGGCCCCACCTGCAGGCCCTCTCCTCCACGCGGCGCGCGCGCCCGCGCCAGCTCTCCCGCGCAAGACGCTCACGCGCTCTCTCGCGCGGCCGCGCGCGCATGCGCTGCCGCTGCAGCGACTCACCGGTCACCTCGCCGCCCTACCGCCTTCACCTCGCTGCCTCCGCCTGCTCCTACTTAAGCCGTCGAAAGCCTCACCTACCTCGATTTCTTTCTCATCCTCTGCCCATTCTTCTCCACTGAGCTCCTGGAGCCGTGAGCGTCGCCGCGCCGCCTCCGGGTGTTCCGGCTACTCCGGTGATCTCCGACCATCGCCGATCGCGTCACGGTGTGTTCCGCAACCCCAGGAAGCAAACCCCCCAAAGAATTTCAAGTTTCACCGCCTGAGGAGCTGCGCGCCCACCTTCTTCCCCAACTCCGGCCGAATCCACTACTTCCGCCGCCGCGCCTTCTTCGGAGAGCTCGAGCTCGATTCCTACCTCCGTAACCATCCTCTGGCTTCCCTCTACCTGTCACCATCACTCACACGCTCTCTCTTTCACCTCAGGTCCCTGTCGCCGGTGACCACCTCGCGCCGCCGCAGGCTCTCGTCGCCAGCACACTCCGGCCACTCTCCGTCATCGGCAATCACCCCGGTGAGTTCCTTGAGTCTCACTGATGCTCATGCGCGCGCTAGTTTTCGCCCTCTTCCTCTCCGGCGCCGTCGCCCCTTGTCACCCCCACTGCCGACCACCGCGCCTCGTCGCCGCACCGCCACAGTGCATCTCCGGCTACCCTGAGACCACCTCTAGGTTCAGTGAACCGTTGGCAACCCGTTTTGGCCATTGTCACGGTCTCCCCGTTGCTCCAACCGCCGGCGACCATCTTGGCCCCAGCTCTGCCCGAGCGCTCCACTGCTCCTTCCTTGTGCTCTCTGTGAATGACAGTGGGGCCCACTCCCTTTAAGCAAATTCTTTAGCTACTAATCAATCTTATGAATATCTATTAGTTCACTCACATGCATTAGCAAAGATGGAAGTTGAGTTTTGAAAGAAAGTTAGACTCTAGTTCTCTGTTGTTTTTCTCTGTTGTCAGTAAACTGAAATGGGTGGTTTGCTAATTGAATCATTTGTTTAGCTTTTGGAATCACCCAAGCATGTTTGGTAATTCGTTAATTAAATGAATGTTTGACATTTAGTTGTAAAGGTAGTATAGTTTTTAGTATAAGTGTTGAGCAGGGAAGAGCAAAATGGTTTGGAGTCAATATTGAGATGTCAGTAAACCTTTCTTCTAGCCCAACCATTTTCATTCTAGCAAATTGGGTGTATGTCCCTCAAATTACTCTAGTTAACCATTCTGAAATTGAGTTACAAGAAAGTTTAGTTGTAACATTTCTGCCTAAAGAGAAGTATTGCTTTCGCAGGTGTATAACTAATAATCTGAAGCTAATAAAAATGGCGATAGGTTATGTTTTTGCTAAATCTAGTAGTTACGAGTCTCTCTTTGATCATAAGGCCAAAGTTGATTAGAAATCTGTTTAGCCATGGTTAGTTCACTTTTTAGCTAGTCAGTATTCCAATAAACAAAATTGTAGGTCTAAATGAACTCATAACAGTGAGGGTTGCATAGAATAGCTAGTTAATTAAAATGTGGTAATTTGCTGCTTAATTAATAAATGTGCACGCAATCACCATCTAAGTCTGTTGAAAGATTAGAACATATAAGAGAATTGATTTTGACTATATGCTTATCATGGAAAGTAAGTAAGTTTGGAAAGAACAGTAAGAAGAAATCCTATCTAATTTAAAACAAACCACGAATCAACTAAAATGTTGTTTCTTAAGTTCATAATCTATCTCCTATGAAATTTCTTGATGTTTGGATGAATTTGAATTTTGGTTATTGTCGGTGTTATTTGTTCTTATTCGTTGTTGTTACTCGATCGATAGATTGCGACGATTCCGGTGTGTTTGAGAGTAAACCTCTGCAACAGGTTGATCATTCGAGCGGCGCGAGCAATAAGCGCTTTGATCACGTTAATCCCAGTATTTTAAAGTCTAATATTTTGTTTCAACTGTATGTATGCATCGCTTAATTTGTGTTAAATTGGTTAGTTAATCCTTTAGATGCATAATCTGCAGGTAAATGATTATCCTCTACTACCTGAGCCTAGGTTATTAGCTGTGATTGGAGTTTGTTGGATGGACTCTTGTCGCTTAGTAGATTACGGGTCCAGTTGCTTAGCCATGCTTAGTTAACGGTAGTATTGGGCGATCATCGACTTAGTCGATGGTTTGGATCACATAAAATTATTATTGTTCCTTATGTTTCAGCTTATGCTATGTTTAACTGCAAAACTAAAAATGAAAACAAAAATGATTTAGACTTGGGCACAACGGTATGTTGGTGTGATCTGTTGGGTGTGACTGGAATGGTGCCCAGGTCAATTAAGGACCGAACATCTTGTGACTGAATTGTTATCCAGGCATTTTTGCGTGCTAACCACACTAGAGTATATGGGACCTCTCTTGACTTAGTACTTTGGCGTGTATTGGCTCCGGGTCGCAGGAGGGATGGTGTTGGGAGTATGGTAGTTGTCCGAAAAGCTTTATCCTGAGTGGGTAGTTGTCTTTTCGGCTTTACCATGTAAGCGTATGGATTTCTATCCATACGAGCGGCTCGTAGTTAATACACAATATTGGAAAGCGCCTCGTAGGACTTAGCCGTACAAAGATACCTTCGAAGTGTGCTTTGGCTTAAAGGCGATGCAAGTGTGGAGTGCAGTGGTACACCCTGCAGGTTAAAACTATTCGAATAGCCTCGTCCTAGGTTATGGACACGCTTGGGTAAGCTTTTCAAGAGTTAGACTACAACCTTTTAACTAAAATTTGACGGGTGGTACGAATCAGGGATTCGTGCTATGTTGTGGTGACTATTGGGATAGTCACTTCTAGGTGGTTACTTGTATCTATCTTTAGATCGCAGTTATTTAAACAGTAAAAATGAATTACAAGCTTGCTTTTAAACTGTATTACATTATTGCAAATAAAGTTGGCTTTGTGCAAATGAAATATATGGCCTCCACCAGATAAGCCTGCATGTAGTATATGTATAGGTCTGCTAGTCCACACGTCAGTCTTGCGAGTACAAAAACAATTTTTGTACTCATTGGCTTTGCTTAATATTTTTGTTGCAGAGGAAGAAGGTGAGCCCCAAGGGCCTCACTTTTGTGAGTTGTGCTTTGAGGAGGTGTGGGGCGACTAGGCTTGCGGTCCGTCGGTTGCCTTGTGGGTTAAGGTACACTGGTTGGCTTTTGTTTATAGCCATCTTATGGCACTTTTGCTTCCGCTATTTAACTATTATCTGTTGTAATTTGGCCGGTCGGCCTCCATTGTAATAACTCTATTGTGTTGCTTACCGTTTAGTACTGTGATGTTTGGACTCTATGTTTAGAATGGAGTTGATGCATAATTTTGTGAAGAGGTGTGCATCTCAGCGATTAGGGAGTATGCATGTCTCGAGGCTTAGTTTATTTGAGTTGTGATGCTAGGACCAGGTGGTTGGTTAAGCATTACAAGTCTAATAAACTAGGGGTCCTCACAAAGTTGGTATCAGAGCTATCCTGACCGTAGTAACCCAAGCATAGTCGTCCTTAGGATATTTTAGAAAAGCTTATTTTCAAACTATAAAAAGGTTTGAAAACCTAGGCAGATTCTCAGATTTTACTCCTTACCTATCTTAGCTTTCTACTCTCATCTTACTCTAATTTGAGTTTTAAAACTTTGTTTCTCTCTTTCCTTTCAAAAGATAGTTACTTACCGGTTGAATTAGTTTTTGGGAGAACCATGGAAGATTAATCTAGCTAAAACTTGTGGGAACATAAGGGTAAGATGTGTTGTAAGTCTGCTAAGTATCTAATTTTTGTCAGTTGGTTTACCTTGCTTTGTTAGTTGTGTTGAACCAAGATTTGAATTTTGAAACCTTGCTTTCTTTAACGATGGCTCGTCTGTCAATACGAGTTGGTCGTTCCGCATAGCTTAGCTTTGTGACTTAAAGTCTTGTACTTATTTCGTCTTGTTGTTGAGCGGTTATAGTGATTAATCGATTTCGCTCTCGGAGTCCATTGCTAACCTATCTTAGTGAAACAGATGGTGGGAGAACGCAGCGTGGCGATCGGTACCGGTCATGATGAGGAGCTTCCCCCTCCTCCGACCATGGCTGAGGTTCTTGCTCAGATCGAGCGGCACCGTATGGATCAGACGTGTATCTTGGAGGTCATTGCGAGGAACACCTCCAATCCCTCCGGTGCCTCCGGATCTGGAGGTGGCGGACATCAGAGTCGCGGGGGACTTGCAGAGTTCCTCCGTACGCAACCGCCGACTTTCTCCCGGTCTGAGGACCCACTTGACGCAGATGATTGGCTGCGCATGGTTGAGCGAAAGCTCAACATAGCTCAGTGCCAGGCGTAGGATAAGGCACTCTTCGCGTCCCACCAGCTTGACGGCGCGGCACTCTCATGGTGGGAGAACTATCTCGCCATGCAGCCCGCGGGCCATGTGGTCACGTGGGAGGAGTTCAGGTCAGCTTTCCGTCCGGCCCACATCCCAGATGGCCTGATGAAGCTGAAGAAGAAAGAATTCCTCGCGCTCAAACAAGGCCGCAAATCTGTGACGGAGTACCTGTACGAGTTCAATCATTTGGCTCGTTATGCTCCGGGGGAGGTGGCCTCTGATGAGGCTAAGCAGGAGAAGTTTATGGATGGCTTGTCCGAGGAGCTGCAGGACAAGCTGTCTATTGTGGACTTCCCCGACTTTCAGGCCTTGGTTGATAAGGCCATTGTTGCTGAGCACAAGGCAAAGGCGCTGGGTGAGTCCCGCAAGCGCAAATGGGAGGCCCATCGATCTGCACAGGCCAGCCTCACTCGTCCTCGGGTTGGGCCAGCACCAGGGGCCCGTTCTTTTGCTCCACCAGCACCGAGGCCATCTCGCACCAGGCTCTCGCCCTTCGCAGCCGTGTTTGACCATGTGCGCTGTGGTTCAAGACAGAGTGGCCTCCGCAATCCGGCGGCCGAGGTCACTTGTTTCAGTTGTCACAACAAGGGCCATTATGCGAATATCTGCCCTCAGAATGTTGGAGCGGCCCCTCGTCCTAATGGAGGACACGGGCAGGGGGAGTGGTCACCCACCTGACCAGAAGATGATCCAGAAGACCCAGGGTGCGAGCAGCGGTCGAGTTAACCATCTTTCGGCTGAGGAGGCGCCAGACGTCGTGATGGGTACACTTCTTGTCAATTATCGTCCTGCTGCAGTATTATTTGATTCAGGAGCATCGCATTCTTTTATTTCAAGATCATTTGCTGCTGCTAGAGGTCTTCACTGTGTTCCTTTGGGAGTACCTTTGCTTATTCGTTCTCCTGGTTCGGAAATGAGAGTTGATTTAGAATGCCGGGATGTTCCAATTGAAGTTGAAGGAGTAGGATTTTTGGCAAACCTTATTCTACTCAGATCAGCGAGTCTGGATGTGATTCTTGGCATGGATTGGTTGTCCCAACACTTGGGGCAAATCGATTGTGCCAGGAAGATTGTTTATCTCACCAGCCCTTCAGACGAGCAGGTTGGATTTTCGCCGCGACAGCAGGGACCGCATCTGTGTGCATTGGAAGCGAAGCCCGTCTTGCAGATTCAGGATGTCCCCATAGTATCTGACTTTGTGGATGTCTTTCCCGAAGATTTGCCTGGGATGCCTCCAGTTCGAGACCTTGAGTTTGTCATTGAGTTGCTGCCCCCGCATCGCCCGATTTCAAGGCGCCAGACGGATGCCTCCCAACGAATTGGAGGAATTGAAGAAGCAATTAGGTGAGCTTGAGCAAAGGGTTCATCCGTCCTAGCTCATCTCCTTGGGGTTGTCCGGTGATCTTTGTGAAGAAGAAGGACAAGACTTTGCGCATGTGTGTTGATTACCGTCCGCTCAATGAGGTGACGGTGAAGAACAAATATCCTTTGCCCCGCATTGATGATCTGTTTGACCAGTTGTCTGGGGCCCAGATCTTCTCCAAGATTGACTTGAGATTGGGATATCATCAAGTCAGAATCAGAGCTGAGGATATTCCGAAGACGGCTTTCACTACTCGTTATGGTCTTTACGAGTACACCGTCATGTCTTTCGGCTTAACCAATGCTCCAGCTTTATTCATGAACCTTATGAATTCAGTATTCATGGAGTATTTGGATAAATTTGTGGTGGTCTTCATTGATGATATTCTTATCTACTCCAAGAATGAAGAAGAGCATGCTAAGCATCTGAAGATTGTTTTGGGCAAGCTGCGTGAGCACCAGCTGTACGCGAAGTTCAGCAAATGCGAGTTCTGGTTGAAGGAAGTGGCATTCTTGGGCCATGTTCTTTCAGCAGGAGGCGTATCTGTGGATCCTGGCAAGGTCAGCGATGTGCTATCTTGGGGTCAGCCCAAGTCAGTCACCGATGTGCGGAGTTTTCTTGGTTTAGCGGGCTACTACCGCCGCTTTATTGAGAACTTCTCCAAGATCGCAAAGCCAATAACTGAATTGCTCAAGAAGGACAAGAAGTTTGTGTGGTCTTCTGCTTGTGATGAAAGCTTCCAGGAACTAAAGCAGCGATTGACATCAGCCCCTGTTCTTGTTCTTCCCGATGTCTACAAGAGCTTCGATATCTTTTGCGATGCCTCTCGTCAGGGACTCGGTTGTGTTCTTATGCAAGAAGGCAGAGCAGTGGCCTATGCATCAAGGCAGTTGAGGCCTCATGAACTCAATTATCCTACCCATGACTTGGAGTTAGCTGCCGTGGTCCATGCACTCAAGATTTGGCGGCATTATCTGATTGGTAACCGCTGTGAGGTGTATTCTGATCACAAGAGCTTGAAGTATTTGTTCACCCAGCCAGATCCGAACCTCAGGCAAAGAAGATGGTTGGAATTGATCAAAGATTATGACATGGGCATTCAGTATCATCCGGGCAAGGCCAATGTCGTTGCCGATGCACTGAGTCGAAAGATGTATTGTAATACTTTGATGCTCCAAGAGCGCACCGCCTTTCTTGAAGAATTTCAGCGCTCAATCGGGTTTAGTTGAGCATGGTTCTCTTGCTGCCTTGGTTGTGCAACCAACCTTAGTGGATCAAATCAAGGCGGCACAGCAATCAGATGATGGTGTGAGTCACATCAAGGAGAACATCAGGAATGGGACATCCAAGTGTTTCACAGAAGATGAGCATGGTGTCCTGTGGTTTGGATAGCGGCTGGTTGTTCCTAAGGACATGGAATTGCGGGATTTGATTCTCCGTGAGGCCCATGATTCGCCCTTGTCCATCCATCCTGGGGCTACCAAGATGTACAAGATCTTCCTCAAAGATTCTGGTGGACCCGAATGAAGCCCGAGATTGCCAAGTTCGTTGCCAGGTGCGACGTGTGTTGTCGCGTGAAGGCCGAGCATCAGCGACCAGCAGGTCTTCTCCAGCCCTTGCCTATACCAGAGTGGAAGTGGGATTCCGTTGGTATGGATTTCATCACCGGTTTGCCCCGTATTTCTTCTGGGAAGGATGCTATCTGGGTTGTTATCGATCGGCTGACTAAGGTAGCACACTTTCTGCCAGTGAGTACCACTCTCAATGTCAGTCGACTGGCGGACCTCTACATATCCCGCATTGTGAGCTTGCATGGTGTGCCACGAACGATTGTATCTGATCGTGGTTCTCTTTTTACCTCTCGGTTTTGGCACAAATTGCAAGAGGCCATGGGAACCCGTCTTTCTTTCAGTTCAGCATTTCATCCCCAAACTGACGGTCAGACTGAGCGAGTCAACCAAGTGTTGGAAGACATGCTCCGCGCTTGCATTCTTTAGAACTGGGAGAAGTGTTTGCCGCTTGCAGAATTCTCCTATAACAACAGCTTTCAGGAAAGTCTTGGCATGGCACCGTTTGAGGCCTTGTATGGGAGAAGGTGTAGAACCCCATTGAACTGTCGTCGGCGGTGAAAGACAGTTCTTCGGCCCAGATTCTATCAATGAGGCTGAAAGCCAGGTCCAGTTGATTCGTGAGCACCTACGTGTAGCCCAGTCCATGCAGAAGAGTTATGCAGATCGTCGTCGCCGTGAGTTGATTTTCCAGCCCAATGACTTTGTTTATCTCAAAGTCTCGTCTCTAAAAGGGCATCGGCGTTTTGGCATCAAGGGCAAGTTAGCTCCTCGATACGTTGGGCCTTATCGCATCATCAAGAGAGTGGGAGCCGTTGCATACCAGTTGGAGTTGCCAGCTACACTTGAGGGAGTGCATGATGTATTCCATGTGTCGCAGTTGAAGAAATGCCTTCGTGTTTCGACCGAAGAAACTCCATTGGAAAATCTTGATGTGCAAGCAGATTTGTCGTAACGCGAACGTCCTGTTCGTATTCTGGATGAATCTGAGCGAAGGACAAGGAATCGTGCAATCAAGTTCCTTAAAGTCCAGTGGTCAAATCACCCCAAGGATGAGGCCACTTGGGAGCGGGAAGATCGTCTCCGTACAGACTACCCATCCTTCTTTTCTCAGTGATCCGAATCTCAGGGCGAGATTCTTGTAAGGGGGGGAGATTTGTAACAACCCTAAGTTAGGGTCTGTGTTTCAAATGTAAAATTATGAGGAGAAATAAAAACTTTTGATGCCTCATGAAATCATTTGAAAGTTTCTACATTTTTCCCTAGCAATTTCCATTTTCTAGAATTATATTCTTGTGAATGGAAGTTGTGTCAACAAAATTCTTGGCCTTAAACTTGTGATCATCTTCTGGGAATATTTTTCCTATCATCTTGACCATCCTAGTTACCTCTCTGAAAAATTTCACAATTTTTAGATTTTATTTGCTTTTTCAAAAGGACAAGTCAAACTAGTTCAAAATCTGGTCAAACCCTTAGAGCAGAAGCTGGTGGATTTTCTTGGGAACAATTCTGTGTATAAAAATTTCTGAAAAATTTATGCAAGGTTGTTCTCTGTCCAAAGTAGCTACCATAAAAATTTTGGAATTTTTTGAGCTCTGGACCTACCTCTAAAAATTCCCCAAACCTTCTCTGCCTTTTTAATTCAAAATCTGTAGTCACTGTTCGTCGGGCTCGAACCCGAGCCCGACTCAGGTCCGACCGAACCACCTCGCCGAGCCGCTCTCTTCCTCTCGCTGTCATCCTGGCCCCACCTGCAGGCCCTCTCCTCCACGCGCGCGCTGCGCGCCAGCTTCTCCGCGCATCGCCACTCGCGCTCTCTCGCGCACCGCATGCACGCACGCCAGCGCGAGAGCTCACCGGCCACCTCGCCGTCTACCGCTTTCACCTCGCTGCCTCCGCCGCTCCTACCTAAGCCATCAAAGCCTCACCTACCTCGGTTTCCTTCTCCTCCTCGCCCATTCTTCTCCACCGAGCCCTGGAGCCGTGAGCGTCGCCGCCAGCCTCCGGGTGTTCCGGCCACTCGGTGATCTCCGACCATCGCCGATCGCGTCACGGTGTTTTCCGCAACCCGTGAAGAAAACCCCAAAGAATTTCAAGTTTCACCGCTTTGAGGAGCTGCGCGCCCACCTTCTTCCCCAACTCCGGCCGAATCCACTCCTTCCGCCGCCGCGCCTTCTTCGGAGAGCTCGAGCTCGATTCCTACCTCCGTAACCACACTCTGGCTTCCCTCTACCTGTCACCATCACTCACACGCTCTCTTTCACCTCGGGTCCTGTCGCGGTGACCACCTCGCGCCGCAGCTCTAAATCGCCGCCAAAGACACCGCCACTCCGGTCCATCGGCAATCACCGGTGAGTTCCTTGAGTCTCACTGATGCTCATGCGCGTGCTAGTTTTCGCCCTCTTCCTCTCCGGTGCCGTCGCCCCTTGTCACCCCCACTGCCGACCGCCGCGCCCCGTCGCCGCACCGCCACAGTGCATCTTCGGCTACCCTGAGACCACCTCTAGGTTCAGTGAACCGTTGGCAACCCGTTTTGGCCATTGTCACGGTCTCCCCGTTGCTCCAACCGCCGGCGACCATCTTGGCCCCAGCTCTGCCCGAGCGCTCCACCGCTTCCTTCCTTGTGCTCTCTGTGAATGACAATGGGGCCCACTCCTTTAAGCAAATTCCTTAGTCGCTAATCAATCTTATGAATATCTATTAGTTCACTCACATGCATTAGCAAAGATGGAAGTTGAGTTTTGAAAGAAAGGTAGACTCTAGTTCTCTGTTGTTTTTTCTCGTTGTCGATGAAACTCAAATGGGTGGTTTGCTAATTGAATCATTTGTTTAGCTTTTGGAATCACCCAAGCATGTTTGGTAATTGGTTAATTAAATGAATGTTTGACATTTAGTTGTAAAGGTAGTATAGTTTTTAGTATAAGTGTTGAGCAGGAAGAGCAAAATGGTTTGGAGTCAATATTGAGATGTCAAGAACCTTTCTTCTAGCCCAACCATTTTCATTCTAGCAAATTGGGTGTCTGTCCCTCAAATTACTCTAGTTAACCATTCTGAAATTGAGTTACAAGAAAGTTTAGTTGTAACATTTCTGCCTAAAGAGAAGTATTGCTTTCGCAGGTGTATAACTAATAATCTGAAGCTAATAAAAATGGCGATAGGTTATGTTTTTGCTAAATCTAGTAGTTACGAGTCTCTCTTTGATCATAAGGCCAAAGTTGATTAGAAATCTGTTTAGCCATGGTTAGTTCACTTTTTAGCTAGTCAGTATTCCAATAAACAAAATTGTAGGTCTAAATGAACTCATAATGTTGAGGTTGCATAGAATAGCTAGTTAATTAAAATGTGGTAATTTGCTGCTTAATTAATAAATGTGCACGCAATTACCATCTAAGTCTGTCGAAAGATTAGAACATATAAGAGAATTGATTTTGACTATATGCTTATCATGGAAAGTAAGTAAGTTTGGAAAGAACAGTAAGAAGAAATCCTATCTAATTTAAAACAAACCACGAATCAACTAAAATGTTGTTTCTTAAGTTCATAATCTATCTCCTATGAAATTTCTTGATGTTTGGATGAATTTGAATTTTGGTTATTGTCAGTGTTATTTGTTCTTATTCGTTGTTGTTGCTCGATCGATAGATTGCGACGATTCCGGTGTGTTTGAGAGTAAACCTCGCAGCAAAGTTGATCATTCCGAGCAACAAAGAGCAACAAGCGCTTTGATCATGTTAATCCCAGTATTTTAAAGTCTAATATTTTGTTTCAACTGTATGTATGCATCGCTTAATTTGTGTTAAATTGGTTAGTTAATCCTTTAGATGCATAATCTGTAGGTAAATGATTATCCTCTACTACCGAGCCTAGGTTATTAGTCGTGATTGGAGTTTGTTGGATGGACTCTTGTCGCTAGTAGATTACGGTCCAGCTTGCTTAGCCATGCTTAGTTAACGGTAGTATTGGGCGATCATCGACTTAGTCGATGGTCTGGATCACATAAAATTATTATTGTTCCTTATGTTTCAGCTTATGCTATGTTTAACTGCAAAACTAAAAATGAAAACAAAAATGATTTAGACTTGGGCACAACGGTATGTTGGTGTGATCTGTTGGGTGTGACTGGAATGGTGCCCAGGTCAATTAAGGACCGAACATCTTGTGAGTGAATTGTTATCCAGGCATTTTTGCGTGCTAACCACACTAGAGTATATGAGACCTCTCTTGACTTAATACTTTGGCGTGTATTGGCTCCGGGTCGCAGGAGGTCACAGGAGGGATGGTGTTGGGAGCATGGTAGTTGTCCGAAAAGCTTTATCCTGAGTGGGCAGTTGTCTTTTTGGCTTTACCATGTAAGCGTATGGATTTCTATCCATACGAGCGGCTCGTAGTTAATACACAATATTGGAAAGCGTCTCGTAGGACTTAGCCGTGCCAGCATACCTTCAGAAGTGTGCTTTGGCTTAAAGGCGGTCTGAAGTGTGGGTACAGTGGTACACCCCTGCAGGGTTAAAACTATTCGAATAGCCTCGTCCTAGGTTATGGACACGCTTGGGTAAGCTTTTCAAGAGTTAGACTACAACCTTTTAACAAAAACTTGTCGGGTGGTACGAATCAGGGATTCGTGCTATGTTGTGGTGACTATTGGGATAGTCACTTCCAGGTGGTTACTTGTATCTATCTTTAGATCGCAGTTATTTCAACAGTAAAAATGAATTACAAACTTGCTTTTAAACTGTATTACATTATTGCAAATAAAGTTGGCTTTGTGCAAATGAAATATATGGCCTCCACCAGATAAGCCTGCATGTAGTATATGTATAGGTCTGCTAGTCCACACGTCAGTCTTGCGAGTACAAAAACAATTTTTGTACTCATTGGCTTTGCTTAATATTTTTGTTGCAGAGGAAGAAGGTGAGCCCCAAGGGCCTCACTTTTGTGAGTTGTGCTGCGGAGGAGTGTGGGACGACTAGGCTTGGCGGTCCGTCGGCTTGCCTTGTGGGTTAAGGCACACTGGTTGGCTTTTGTTTATAGCCATCTTATGGCACTTTTGCTTCCGCTATTTAACTATTATCTGTTGTAATTTGGCCGGTCGGCCTCCGTTGTAATAACTCTACTGTGTTGCTTACTGTTTAGTACTGTGATGTTTGGACTCTATGTTTAGAATGGAGTTGATGCATAATTTTGTGAAGAGGTGTGCATACTGCAGTTATGGGGAGTATGCATGTCTCGAGGCTTAGTTTATTTGAGTTGTGATGCTAGGACCAGGTGGTTGGTTAAGCATTACAAGTCTAATAAACTAGGGGTCCTCACACATGGCTTCCTATTTAACTCACTAAGTGTAGCGTTTGACTTGTTGGAGAACCGACAATCATGTAGTGCTCACAGAGGAGCGGCGCGCATGATCGTCGGGGCTCTAGTTTGAGTTAAGCCTCTCATTTAGATGGAGTTAAGTTGGAATCCATTTACCGGAGATCCAGAGTTGTGTCCTTAAGACCACCTTAGTCTCGGTCTTCACGGAGATAACTCCGGTCCCGACAGCGTTAGTATCGAGCCATACCGATCGTAGGTTAGAGATAGCTACTGGCGTTAGAGTTAGTAAGCCTTCTCGAGTCAAAATATTTTGAAATTATCAAATTAATTTCAGAAAGTTTAAGTTAAGAATATCTTTTATTCCTCATCCATCCTAGCATCCTTTCTTACCCTATTTCTGCTTTTAAAGAAGTCTTACTTTGTTGTTCTTGCTTTTAGATGAGTCGCCAATACCTGGTCAAAGAAACTCAAGCTGAGAACGTGGATGGATACCCGGCGCTTCTCCGAGAGATGATGTGGAGGGTGAACTTTACTTATCAGCCAATCTACGCCATTTATCGCCGCGACAGGGGGCCAGGCATGGAGGAATACTTGGCCGTGATCAACATCATCGCCAGACGAGTCACGGGGAGTATCCCATATTGTTTCCAGGCATGTGGCACCTCTGAGGCCATGGCTCTACGGAAGTGGCTCGTGTGGCCATGAGCCACCTCCGTTATGATCTGACGGGGTTGTCTCAGCCGCCTTACGACCATTTTCCTATGAGAGAGCGTGGCGCGGAAGTAGACACCTTTGCCCGGATTCAGTTTGGGGAAGATCCCCAGGTTAGGCAGTTGGCAAAATTGGTTCATATCATGGACCAAATCCATCGTGCACCAGTGTGTGAGTTGTACGAGACTCGCCGTCTCGTGGTGGCCCAAGAACACTTGCAACTCATGTGTAGTATGGGGATCATTGACCGCCATGTGGTTTATGGCGCAAATGAGATTTCCCCATATGCTTCAGCACCGCAGATGTACCGTCTTCCGTAGTGCGTGGCATGTAACCAACTATGGGGTGAGACGCCAGTTCGCATGTCGCTTGGATTTGCTCGCATCGTAGGATGGAACCCGCTGAGGCCATGTGATAGAGCAAGGCTCCCTTTACGTCTTCCTAATTTTGGAGACCCGATGATACGGATCCCCGAGGCACATCTTCTGGACGAGTTTCCAGTAAACTTTGATCGAACAACATTTAGGATGTAGTAGGTGTTAGCTCATGGTTGGGCATGTATCTTTGATTCCTGTAATAGGTTAGTGGTACTTGAACTATTATTGTCCTTCTTGCAAGAACTTTTAATTCGGCATTGCTTTTCGCCACTGACCTTCTCGGATGTAATTGCATTGAAAAACTATGATTTGAAGTTATGGATCTTGTATGGCATTAACGCCTTTGTACGCCCATTCGGTGTTATGTTTTTGTGCATTTTATATCATTATGCATGCTTAATTAAGAGCTATGTGCTTACTGTCCAGATTTTTAATCTACACTTGTTTCTAGCAACCTTGGCCTCTTGTTAACTTTCCTTGTCACTTCAGGATGTCAGGCCCTACCACTCGTGCGAGAGCTCAGCGTGACGGGGGATCTCCACCCCAGGGCAATCGATCTGCTTCAGTAGCTGACCTCTATGCCCGAGAAGAGGGGGGTGAGCCCTCTCAGCAGCACCAGCAGCAGGGCAGTTCATCTAAGGAAGTGCTCCCTCCGCCACCCACTATGGCAGAGGTTTTGGCTCAGATCGAGCGTAACAGGATGGATCAAACAAGGATTCTCGAAGCTATAGCTCGCAACACTTCTCCCGCTCTGCGGCGCAGGGAGGGGACATCGAGGCGCATGGGGTCTCACCGAGTTTCAACAACAAATCCTCCCACCTTTGCGGTACCGGAGACCCTATGGAGGTCAAGATTAGCCGAGGGATGTGGAGAAGAAACTAGCCATTGCTCGCTGCACGGGCATTGAGAGAGTTCTTTGCCGCCTATCACCGAAGGTGCTAGTGCGTGGTTGATAACTATTCGCCATGCACCTAAAGGAGAGGTTCCATCATGGAACGAATTTGAGCACCTTCGTGGAGGCCTATATTCCTGATGGGGTCATGTCGATCAAGCAGCAGCAGTTTCTTGCTTTGAAGCAAGGAAGGAAGACTGTCACTGAGTATCTTCAGGAGTTCAACTCCTTGGCCCGCTATGCCCCGGATGACATCTCCACAGACGCCATGGGTTGAGGGACTTGGCTCAATGAGATCTTCTTGCTAAAAACGACCGTATCTTGATTTACCCACCGCATACCATAGGAAGTATGCTATACTCGAGGTATCCGGAGGCTTACGCCTAATCAAGTCGTGTGGGTAAAGTAGTACACCCTCGCAGGTATAAATCTATTCGAATAGCCGTGTCCGCTGGTTATGGACAACCGCTTGAGTTCGGAGTTACTATTGTTAGACTTGGAATTAAAATTGTGGTTATAACTTGGTATCGACATGAATGGGAATTTCATGCTTGTTGTTGTATCAAAGTGGACCGCCACTTTGTTGTTGGTATGATCCATCTGTTATTGAATTCATTACTTATTCACATGCTTTACTTCTACTTCAAATCTGATTTTGAAATGGCACTTAAAAAACTAGTATGTGTAGGTTGTTTAGTATTGCGTCTCTTTCGCAAAATTAAGCCAATATGAGCCCTTCCTTTGAATGACCTTATGCATAAATATTTTTTTTTATTTGTGTAAGGCTTGCGAGTACTCTTTGTACTCAGCCAGATGTTTGCTGGCTTTTACAGGTGAGGAGGATAATGAGACCGACGAGCTCGTCGGTGTCGATTTAGGCGACACCGATGAGTAGCGTGCTATCTTCTAATCCCATCGGTGCCGATGGGTTATGGGGCATACCACTGCTGGCCTTTTGGTTTATTTACTTATTTGTTTCCGCTGCTACTTTATGAACTTGTTTAATTTGGCCGGTCGGCCACTTGTATTAGATGTAAACTTGGAACTATGTTGTATGTCTTTTGAACTATTTATGTATGAATATTGTATGGATGTGAGCAACGTTGTATGAGAGTATGACTATATTGGTCGCTGATCTTGGGAGCCAATATAAGTTGTACTCGCTGTTCATGGCTTCCTATTTAACTCACTAAGTGTAGCGTTTGACTTGTTGGAGAACCGACAATCATGTAGTGCTCGCAGGAGCGCGCGCATGATCGCCGGGCTCTAGTTTGAGTTAAGCCTCTCATTTAGATGGAGTTAAGTTGGAATCCATTTACCGGAGATCCAGAGTTGTGTCCTTAAGACCAGGCTTAGTCTCGGTCTTACGGAGATATCTCTGGGGTCCCCACAAAGGTTCTTTATCCCTTGGGAATGGAAGTAGAAAGAATACATGCATGTCCGAACGATTGTATCTTGTACCGTAAAGAGTATGCAGACATGCATGTATGTCATGTGTGCAAAGCATCCCAATACAAGCGTAATAATACTACTAAGATGAAGCAAGGACCTCCTGCTAAGATGTTGTGGTATCTACCTGTGATCCCACATTTGAAGCGTTTATTTGTGAACCGAAAGGAGGCAAGATTGTTGCGTTGGCACTAGGAGGAGCATAAGAAAGATGGAAAGCTAAGACACCTTGCTGATTCTACCCAGTAGAGAAACTTCGATCGAAGCTTCGAAGAGTTTAGTGCGGAACCGAGGAACATAAGGTTAGGGTTGAGTACTGATGGAATGAATCCTTTCGGTAACATTAGCAGCCGACATAGCACCTGGCCCGTGAATCTATGTATGTACAACCTTCCTCCTTGGCTGTGTATACAGCGGAAGTACATTTTGATGTCACTACTTATCCAACGGTCGAAGCAACCTGGGAACGATATTGATGTGTACCTAGCACCATTACTGGATGATCTTGTGACACTATAGAACGAAGGGGTACAAGTATGGGATGCGTACAAACGAGAGAACATCTCTTTACGCGCCATGTTGTTCTGCATTATCAATGATTTTCCCGCCTTTGGTAACTTGTCGGCTTCAAGATGCGAAGGAGCCAAAGCCCGCCCACACCGCCGGATGCTACGGAGAGTGTATGGTCGAACAACTCGCGCAAAATCAGTATATGCGTCACCGTAGGTTCCTTCCTGAGTCACCCATACCGCAAGATGAAGAAACAATTCGACGGAAATAGGGAGGACAGCTCACTCCAAGGGCTTTAGGGGAAAGAGGTATATGATATGGTTAAGGATATCGATGTTGTGCTTGGGAATGGATGTAATTTAAAAACCCATCAGAAGAACATCTAGAAGAAGCGGTCAATTTTTGGGGACTTGCCTTATTGGGAGCACTTAGATGTTCGTCACTGCATCGACGTCATGCACGTGGAGAAGAATGTATGTGATAACTTGATTGGCCTCTTACTGAACATTAGTGGCAAAACAAAGGATGGTGTTAACGCACGGCGTGACTTGGTTGATATGAACATAAGGACCGAGTTTGCACCGAAAGAGACCGATAAAGGACGAACATACCTTCCACCAGCTTGCTACACTATGTCCAAGGCCGAGAGAAATGAACTGTGCCAGAGCTTGCATGGTGTCAAAGTCCCGTCTGGTTACTCCGCTAATATTAAGAAACTTGTTTCTATGCAAGATTTGAAATTAATTGGTATGAAGTCTCATGATTGTCATGTGCTGATGATACAAATGCTTCCTGTTGAAATTAGGAGTATCTTGCCGAACAAGGTCCGAGTGGCAATCTTGAGGCTATGTTATTCCTTCAACTCAATTTCTCAGAAAGTCATCGATCCCCAAGGACTAGATGCTCTACAGGCCGAGGTGGTGACGACTCTATGTCATTGTAACACCCCAGCTTATCATGAGCCTGGAATGCTACTAAACAAACTCTAATAACTCTAAAGAAGACAATTCTAATAAATTTCGGCAGAACCTCCCTTGTAAATTTAATTACACGGAGGTTCCAACACACAAGGTAATCAAATAATAATTAAAACTTTTATCCAAAGTCATCAAAAGGTTGACAGTGACATGCTAGGATTCCAACAAAACTAGAGAATCATAAAGAATCACTACTCATCATTATTACATCAATCCATTGCATAAGTCATGATGTAGTATTCTAAAATCAATCATGCTCGTAAGAACATTCAACTTTATTTAGTTCATGTGGTGTGTGAGTGACTAGCAGTCTACTTCCCCATGCATGTCATTCTTGGCTCGGTACCTAAAACAACAATAAAGCAAGAGTGAGTCCACGCACTCAGCAAGTACATAACGAAACTATAACATCAACATACGTGATAAATAAGATCAACATCAAACATCTCACATGCAAATGAAATGCTCAAGGAACCTTTAACTTTAACTCTTCGTGTGCATTACACTGTATGCGAGTATGCGACCGCCGCCAAGATACTGCACATGCTCGTGCGCCGCACGCACGGGACCAATTGCCCATTACTCCGCAAGTAACGGGACCTCAAGTCCACACTCCACGAGTGAGGATCTCGGCCCGCCACATTCATGACGGGATCTCAAAGAAACATGCTTGGTCACCGCGTGACCAAGCCTCAACATGTTCTCAATATGCATATGCTCATCTCTTATTCATCATCAATTTTACCAAAAGACAACAACATTGTACCACAATAAATCATAAGCATAATTTGAGCAATCACCAAACTTAAACAATCATCGTGTAAGCCATCTTGCTATGCAATCATATATCAAAAGCACACAAACATAGCCAATCAATCACCCCCATATAACAAACAATGCACTTGCCTTAACCGTGAGAACGGAGGGCGTGAAGACGGTGCTGCCTCCGTACCAATCCCACACCGGACATGAAGAAAACCTCATTCTAAGACCAACATTCTAGACCAAAATCATAAGTAGCATCGCAATTGAACTCGCTAACATCTTAGCATTTTCTAATTCTCATAATTTCTAGCGATCAGTCACTGCAGCAGCTAGCTTCTAAAAATACGTAACTTTCTGCTCGGTGCCCAAATAAGATGATCTTGGACATTCTGGAAAGGTAATTAAAATTTCTAAATAAACTTAGTTGGGGAGACCTCTGATTCGGCCATCTACTAGTCCTACCAATCCATCTAATCAGAGCAAACATTTCACGTCGGGTTTCTGAACAGCGACAAAGAAACTATCATAACTTTCTACGTTCGTCCGAATTTAGTGATCTTTAGTTTTCCTGAAAGCTAAGAGGATTAGCCTGTTTTTAGTTATGGTGAGACCCTCTGAAATCCTCTAAATATGCGCTTCTATCAGGTTAACTAACACTAGTAATTCTGCTTCTCTACAGAAACACAGAAATACTAAGAAATTCATAACTTTGGCTACCGAGGTCCGAATGACTTGATTCTTGTCGGCAATGAAAGGTAACTACGATATCTACAACTTTCTAGGAGAGGTCCAGACCCAATTCTACTTTCAACCTACGCAAAAACGACAATCTTTAACACTGCAGAACACCGACTTACTGACAGAAAAACCGCCTCTGGACAGCAGTCCAACAGCAATATTCAGATGACCATAACTTTTGAGATATAACTCCGAATTGATCGTTCTTTAACAATCTGAAAAGGTTATCGAATTATCTACAATAACCTAGTTGGGTGAACTTTCAGATTCTTCCAATTTCCTATCATATTTTAGGAAATATCCAGACAGTTTATTCTCGTCAGATTTCTGGCAGCAGAAACTAAATCGACCATAACTTTGACTCAGACCTCGGAATCGAGTGAACTCGGCGGCCACTGAAACTTAAGAAGTAGGTCCAGATATCTCTAGGAGACCAACTCTTCAGATTCTGCCTCTAAGTAGTCGAAACAGATCCCGCAACATACTGGACAGAATTGAACGAATTAAAGACAGACTGGATTTAAGCAATTCTACTCGCAAACGCATCTAATCACCAACAAACCTTGCAAGAAACCTGATGTTACCCTTTGTAGAACCGCTGAAGATCATGAACGGAAACACCAACTTGCGATCCTCTGCTTTCCCTTCTCACTTCTTCCTTCATCTCTCCTTTTCCCTTTCTTTTCCTCCTTGGCCGGCTGCAATGGAGCTCCTCCTCTTCTTCGGCCAGCAGCAATGGTGGTGGTGGGAGGTGGAGAGGTGGAGAGGGAGGTGGAGAGGGAGGTGGAGAGGTGGCGGCTCAATGGGGGAGAGGTGAGGAGGTGGGGTGCGGCTAGGGTTTGGGGGAGTGGCGCCCCTTGGCCGGCCACCCTTTGCCCTCATGGGCCAAGGCCCAAGCCTGTGTTGGATACAAATGATGTTTCCCCTCTCTAATCAAGAATTTAGCGTTTTCAATTGGTTCTTCCGTAAATCTATTTAGTTCTCTCCCGATTAATTAAATCTCTCCCGCGATTCGCTTATCTCATTTCGGGTATTACATTCTACCCCTTATTAGGATTCGACCCGAATCTAAACACCGATCTACACGAAAGTAAACCACGACTAGAACTTAACAATGATACCAACGCGATCACCTCTTGCTAAACTCACTCACGTGAGACTCCAATTTCAAGTGGCCTCTCTCTCAATGATGAGATCACAACACCAGACGTAAAATGACGCCTCAGTACTAACGCTCAACTCGACCTTTCCGAGAGCATTCAACAAATGAGACTCGAGATAAGATCCCGCCCCTTAGCACCAAACATGCCCAGTGTTGCGTACACCGCGTATGGACCCGAGATGGTCCTAGCGATACACCAACTTTCAATTCCTCGCAATGATCAAACAAACCAAAGTACCTTGGGCCAACCTTTCCTCAATATTGAACTACACAACATGCACACAGGACACTAACTCTTGTTCCACCTCCCAATTCAACTTTTCAATGAGACAAGGATCACCTCCTTTAACCGAAACACACAATTGAATTCCCTTTAAGCAACTCTTTTACCCACAAAACCTATCTAAATAAGAAAGTTTTACTGCAACTATGCTTACCACAAACTCGGTACTACAGAGTCAAATCTAGAATCGAATTTCATCGAGAAAACCCTTCTACTTTACAAGTGGCGCTTAATAAACGCCACGAAAACCAAAGGAGGAATCATTTAAATGCCCAAATAATAATAATAATAAAAACTTCCTTTATTCTTCCGGAACCGATAAGAACCACACTTACCAAAAATCGAGTCAAACTCAACTTACGAAAGACATTGGTCAACAGCACCAAACTCAAACGGGAAACAAGGAAACGATTCACTTCTTGAGAAAGCAACAATTTATCAATTTCTCTTTTAGGACTAAAATTTCTCTGACTTTGGGATTTCGTTCATCGCATAACACACTAACTCATCTCTCTTAGCTTGGCATTCTTAACGTAACGCTCAATAAATAAATCATCCACAGCTCCGTATGAAGACTCTATCGATTCCACTAAAACTTTCTCTAAATAACTCCTCTACCAACAGAATTAATTTGACAGATGACTTCCAATGCATCTCAAAATAGGCCACACACGCAACCACATCATCTCAATCTTTTAAGAATAATCAACTTGAAATTCTCAGCTCTCACTTTCATATACTTCATCAAAAGGGTTCTATCAATGATCATTCCACTGCTCAAATCCACCCTTAATCTACTTTCTCTACACAAAATCATTGGGCGACCAAAGTCCTAGCATAAAATAAAAAAAATGCGAAGCTCGAATTAAACTCCAAAACTCCTACATTGAACTTCTCATATATAAGATAGGGAAAACTCAAATTAAAATCCTTAAAATTCTCACAATCCAAACATACTCACGCATTAACATCAACGTGAAAACATCTTCTTAACCCAATTATCTTTATAAAGATTCTAACTCTTAAAAAGTTACTTGCTAAGTCCAAGTCTTTCCTGGCAATAATCCATCCATCTCGCTACCTCATTAATCACCTTAACGACAGATTACTTCGCTAATACTACTCCCATTACAACACCCTCATATTTCATCTCGCACAACTGCAAGGTATCCAAACATGATACTCTAATACATTAATCAAGATTATCATCCTTTCGAAAATTTTAATGTTCCACCCGAATTGAACAAAGGATCTTGGATCACAAACCTCCATAGGTTCTATTGGTTGCAACATTGCAATCGCTTAATCTAAAATGCAAACATTCTCAGATAAATAAAATTCTCCCAAGATTTATTCATGAAATCAGCTTCATCCTCCAATGTTCCTCGAATAACTTACAATCCAAGGTCTCACTACATCATATACTTGACTACCGCTATCCAGCTGCACTGTACCTTCTAAAATTCGTTGCAACAAAAAAAGTCAACCGATCCTTCATCAAAAGAAGAGGCAACCAAAGATAAATTTTAGCACACAAGGGAACGTTACCATACTCATTGAGCTAAAGACCAAGAGAAATTGTCAAATAACAATGATCTTGGAACACAAAATACGAGTCCACTGGCCGAGGCACAAGTCCCACAGGAAGAAATTTTTCACCTCCAAAAATCAGAATAAAACATTGCTATGCAAACCCACGAAACTCTTAAGTTGTGACATCAGGAAAGTTGCAGATTACAATTTTTTTTTTTTTTTTAGCTCCAACCTCAAAATACTTATGGTAAACATTTCCGTCACCACAACAAAAGCAATCTCTTTGATTACGACACTACTTGCCAAACCAAACAAGAGATGCCTTTGATACCAAATCACATTCATCACTTCGGAACCAAACGGAACCTTTTCATATGTCACGTTTCTCAACTAATTTTATCTACTACATAAATCATGAGCCCCCCAAAAGATTACGAATACAAAACTCCAAACATTTCATTTAACCGTTATTAAAACAATCAACTTACTTTATCTCTAGAAGAATCATCACCATTCCAACGCGTCACAATCTCTTGTGGACAGTCTTATCAACACCAAGAATAATTCACTCTTAACAAGATTCGTTATCCTCAACTCTTCCCTTATTAGCCACCAAGGCTCACCAAAATGTTACGTGCACTTTTATCATCTCATCCTCAAATGAGTGCATACTGATTCTTACACCCTCACTACAACAACTACTTTATTTTAGAGAGAACTAACTACACAATTTAAAAGGTTATTCCAAAGCCCTTCCATCAATGGCATACTATTATCCGATAGTTCTACCATCATGTAATTATTGTTCATCTATTAAATCCCATCAATTTTCCTCTTAGTAAAGTTCAACACCAAACTTTAATAGTCAATAATTGCACCTAACAATTACATACAATCACTAAACATCCACCAAGGGTTACTCCAAGATTAATATCCACTAACACAATAATCTAACTCCTTTTGTACTTAACCATCCCAAACGGTTAGGTTAATCCATTGCGATCCGTTAATCCAATTTACCAAAGAAGTTTACCAAATGTATCACTCTTAATGGTCAACTCAATTAATCAATGTTCCACACTTCTTGTTAACTCTACGGTTTACAATTAGGTATAGTTGTACTCTTAACCACGGCTCATCAAGAACTACTACAAGACACTTTCAAATTTATGAGCTTTCCTTTGAAGGATCTTAGTTATGATCGATCATGCACACACTCTGCGGACCTCACCTGATAACACATATCATTCCCATCAATTTCTTTGTTTATAACCTCCATCTTAACCACAAGAAGACATCGCTAAAGAATTTAATATTTTCTTTCGTAAAGAGAACCAATCAACTTCAACACTAAATACCCAAGAGAGTTACATTGATTCAAAGCTTTCTTGTACTAAAGGACTTGCAAAACGAAAATTTTATTAACCAAAACATCAAGTGAAAATAAATGGGTCATGTTTTCCAATAAGACAAACAGAACTCCAACACAAAGGCCAATCTTTACAATTAACCAAATTCGTGCAAAGATTAACTCAACAGCTTGGGAAAACAATAAATGCTTTAAGGCAAAGTAAACCAATGGAAACGCATCAACTTTTCTCAAAGTAACCTATCAACCACAAGAATGAATAACCCAAGATAAAATCATCAATCTCAACCGGATAAGAGTTGACCAAATTCAAATTCGTGGAAGAGAACAACTCTTTTAAGTCTACTCGCTACCAAACGCTCAGATGTACTACGATCTCATGTGGATACTTCGCTATTCCTATACCACGAACAGTGGTGTAACTCGTATAGCCCAGACCACAACCACTACCTCCGCTCTCAACATGGGTTACCCCACACATAATAACCATAGTATTATACTATAGATACATCGATCATCTCAAACAGAATCATTAATACAACTCAACAGATGCGTAAATGCAATGCTTGACCCATCCCATCCTCATGCACCAAAGTGTCAGTTTAAAAGTTCATTAACCATTACAAAATTTCAGCAATTCAAGTTGCCTAGGTTGTAAATCCAATCACCACGGACCTACAACCTGCTCGATACCAACCGTAACACCCAACTTATCATGAGCCCGGAATGCTACTAAACAAACTCTAATAACTCTAAAGAAGACAATTCTAATAAATTTCTGCAGAACCTCCTTGTAAATTTAATTACACTGAGGTTCCAACACACAAGGTAATCAAATAATAATTAAAACTTTTATCCAAAGTCATCAAAAGGTTGTGATGACATGCTAGGATTCCAACAAAACTAGAGAATCATAAAGAATCACTACTCATCATTATTACATCAATCCATTGCATAAGTCATGATGTAGTATTCTAAAATCAATCATAGTCGTAAGAACATTCAACTTTATTTAGTTCATGTGGTGTGTGAGTGACTAGCGCCTACTTCCCCCATGCATGTCATTCTTGGCTCGGTACCTAAAACAACAATAAAAGCAAGAGTGAGTCCACAGACTCAGCAAGTACATAACGAAACTATAACATCAACATACGTATAAATAAGATCAACATCAAACATCTCACATGCAAATGAAATGCTCAAGGAACCTTTAACTTTAATCTTTTCGTGTGCATTACACTGTACGCGAGTATGCGACCGCCAAGATACCCATGCTCGTGGCGCGCACGCACAGGGGACCAATTGCAGTTACTCACTCGCAAGTAACGGGGACCTCAAGTCCACACTCCACGAGTGAGGGGATCTCGGGCCCGTCACATTCATGACGGGGATCTCAAAGGGAAACATGCTTGGTCACCGCGTGACCAAGCCTCAACATGTTCTCAATATGCATATGCTCATCTCTTATTCATCATCAATTTTACCAAAAGACAACAACATTGTACCACAATAAATCATAAGCATAATTTGAGCAATCACCAAACTTAAACAATCATCAGGTAAGCCATCTTGCTATGCAATCATATATCAAAAAGCACACAAACATAGCCAATCAATCACCCCCATATAACAAACAATGCACTTGCCTTAACCGTGTGAGAACGGAGGGCGTGAAGACGGTGCTGCCTCCGGTACCAATCCCACACCTGGACATGAAGAAAACCTCATTCTAAGACCAACATTCTAGACCAAAATCATAAGTAGCATCGCAATTGAACTCGCTAACATCTTAGCATTTTCTAATTCTCATAATTTCTAGCGATCAGTCACTGCAGGCAGCTAGCTTCTAAAAATACGTAACTTTCTGCTCGGGTGCCCAAATAAGATGATCTTGGACATTCTGGAAAGGTAATTAAAATTTCTAAATAAACTTAGTTGGGGAGACCTCTGATTCGGCCATCTACTAGTCCTACCAATCCATCTAATCAGAGCAAACATTTCACGTCGGGTTTCTGAACAGCGACAAAGAAACTATCATAACTTTCTACGTCGTCCGAATTTAGTGATCTTTAGTTTTCCTGAAAGCTAAGAGGATTAGCCTCGTTTTTAGTTATGGTGAGACCTCTGGAAATCCCTCTAAATATGCGCTTCTATCAGGTTAACTAACACTAGTAATTCTGCTTCTCTACAGAAACACAGAAATACTAAGAAATTCATAACTTTGGCTACCGAGGTCCGAATGACTTGATTCTTGTCGGCAATGAAAGGTAACTACGATATCTACAACTTTCTAGGAGAGGTCCAGACCCAATTCTACTTTCAACCTACGCAAAAACGACAATCTTTAACACTGCAGAACACCGACTTACTGACAGAAAAACCGTCTCTGGACAGCAGTCCAACAGCAATATTCAGATGACCATAACTTTTGAGATATAACTCCGAATTGATCGTTCTTTAACAATCTGAAAAGGTTATCGAATTATCTACAATAACCTAGTTGGGTGAACTTTCAGATTCTTCCAATTTCCTATCATATTTTAGGAAATATCCAGACAGTTTATTCTCGTCAGATTTCTGGCAGCAGAAACTAAATCGACCATAACTTTTGACTCAGACCTCGAATCGAGTGAACTCGGCGGCCACTGAAACTTAAGAAGTAGGTCCAGATATCTCTAGAGACCAACTCTTCAGATTCTGCCTCTAAGTAGTCGAAACAGATCCCGCAACATACTGGACAGAATTGAACGAATTAAAGACAGACTGGATTTAAGCAATTCTACTCGCAAACGCATCTAATCACCAACAAACCTTGCAAGAAACCTGATGTTACCCTTGTAGAACCGCTGAAGATCATGAACGGAAACACCAACTTGCGATCCCTCTCTTTCCCCTTCTCACTTCTTCCTTCATCTCTCCTTTTCCCTTTCTTTTCCTCCTTGGCCGGCTGCAATGGAGCTCCTCCTCTTCTTCGGCCAGCAGCAATGGTGGTGGTGGGGAGGTGGAGAGGTGGAGAGGGGAGGTGGAGAGGTGGCGGCTCAATGGGGGGAGAGGTGAGGAGGTGGGGGGTGCGGCTAGGGTTTGGGGGGGGAGTGGCGCCCCCCCTTTGGCCGGCCACCCCCTTTGCCCTCATGGGCCAAGGCCCAAGCCCAGGTTGGATACAAATGATGTTTCCCTCTAATCAAGAATTTAGCGTTTTTCAATTGGTTCTTCCCAGTAAATCTATTTAGTTCTCTCCCGATTAATTAAATCTCTCCCGGCGATTCGCTTATCTCATTTCGGGGTATTACAGTCATCTTGAGATGTATTTCCCTCTGTTATTTTTCGATATCATGGTCCATCTCATTGTTCATCTTGTGAAAGAGATAAAGATATGCGGTCCCGTGTTTCTACGCCATATGTACCCATTCGAGAGGTATATGGAATTCCAAGTCCTACGTGCGGAATTGATCTCGACCGAGGGCAAGATCATCGAAAGTTATGCAACCAAGAGGTCATTGAGTTCTCGTCGACTACATGGCTCGTGGAACCGATAGGTGTGCCTCTATCTCGCCATGAGGGAAGGCCGGATGGTATCGGGACCATCGGAAGGAAATCAATCACTCCCGATCTAGATACGCACGCTCAAGCCCATTTCACGGTCTTGCAACACATGACCCAAGTGTTCCGCACATCAATGAGCACAAAGACATGGTATGCCAACGTAATCCGCACTGGCCTGAGGTTTGGATCACGAGAGCACAACCGCTTGGTTCAACGAATGGTTAAAGGTGCGAATCACTCGAGGTCATCAAGTGATGATATGTTGCTATAGTTGGCAAAAGAGCCACAATTTACAATTATCACATGGCAAGGATACGACATAAATGGGTACACATTTTATACGGCACTCAGATAGGAAGAGCACACCCGTAACAATGGTGTCCTCATAGATGCATTCAGATCTGATGAGTGAGGAGCTCGTGACTATGGGCAAATAGAGGAGATATGGGAGCTCGACTACGTGCTTTTCAAGATCCCCCTATTTCGGTGCCGTTGGGTCCATCTCCCACAGGTGAAGGTCGACAAGTACGGCGTCACTACCGTGGACCTCGATCGTGTCGGATACAAAGACGAACCATTCGTCATCAAACAAAGTTGTTCAAGTCTTCTATGTAACCGACCCGCAAATAAGAAGCGCCACGTAGTTCTTCATGGAAAAGAAGGATTGTCGGAGTTGAGAATATAGTGAACGAGGAAGAATACAATCAATTTGACGAGTTACCTCCTTTCGGAGACGGCATCAGGCTCGAGGAAGAACCCAGTGAGGAAGCTAGCTATATGCGCGTCGATCATCATGAAGGGCTATATTTTAATTAAGAATTTACTCCATTGTAATTAATTTATTCCATAACATCATGTGTTATGGACTTGTAATCTCTTGTACGTATATTTTGATGTCAACGTGGAATTGTCATGTGTTAATGTGTGATGTCATTGTGGACATTCATTGTAATGTGAAGTATCAAAATTAGTTTCACTTGATTTGGAGTTGAGTTGAATTAGATATGAAAAGGCTATCACAGACGGTTCTATTAAATGACCGTCTGTGATACGTCCATATCACAGACGGTTCTATTAAATGACCGCTCGTGATACGCCCATATCACGACGGTTGTGATATGAAATCGCATATATCACGACGGTTTCATATCACAACCGCTCGTGATATGGAACGTATCACGCATTTGCTTCTTTAATTTATTCGTCTGTGATATATTATCACAGACGGTTCTTTAATAGAACCGTCTATGATAGCCTTTTTATAAAGAGGCGCACCGCTAGGGTTTTGCTCTTTACTCGTCACTTCCTCTCCCGCGCCCCTTAGGCTCTCGCGCACTCTGTCACCTCCTCTAGGGTTCGCCCGTTCACCTCCCCGGTCGTAAGCCCCGACGCCGCTGCCTCGACGCGCGGCCTCCTCCCCGTGTCGGCCTCCTCCATCTGCACCAACCTCCTCCCCACGCCGTCCTCCTCCCCGTGTCGGCCTCCTCCCCTGCATCGGCCTCCTCCCCGCGCCGTCCTCCTCCCCGTGTCGGCCTCCTCCCCTGCACCGGCCTCCTCCCCGCGCCTCCCTCCTCCCCGCGTCGGCCTCCTCCCCTGCACCGGCCTCCTCCTTGCACCGTGAGTTCTTGTGCGGCATCTTCTCTGTGAGTATTCCTATATTACGTTTGTGCATCACTTTGGCTTTCTGTTGTTAGGTTTAATATATAGCTTTATTCCTTTTGGTTGTTAGTTCTACATAGTTCAGATTATCCTTGTATGAGCTAGTTGATCTTTGTGAGATACATAGTTATTCTCAATCTCTGGATAAGGCTTCTGTGAGTATTCCTATATTACGTTTGTGCATCACTTTGGCTTCAGATTATCCTTGTATGAGCTAGCAATGTTATTAAGTCGCACGACTAGTCGCGACTAATCGTCGACTAGTCGCCCTTCGCTATGTCGCTTGCGCGGCGCTTAAGCGCGCGCGCTCTACTTGCTCGCTTTAGTAGTAGTAGTAGTAGTAGTAGTATAGTACTAGAGGAAAATAAAAATTCTCGGGCCGAGTGACCATCATGGAGGTCGGTGACATTGGGATCCTATGAGTCCCCGAAGCATCGGCGAGATTCCGCACCATCTGCGGGATACTTGGAAGGGAACGGGTCCCCATCACCACACTAAGTTGGGACACTCTGTCTAAAGATCGGAGAGGCGAGCTATGGACAGACATTTTAGAATCGTTTACTTTCCAAGAAGCAGACTAGGCACGCGTGGAACGGCAGGCGTTGCTCACGATGGGAAAGGTGTGGAGGACCTTCAAGACCATGCTTGTCACGAAGTACGTGAACACGGGTCGGACGCCATTCACACAGTATAAATTCTTATCGCGGGATATATGGGACGCCTTTGTGCAAATGAAGACAATGGCCAAATTTTCAGGAGCAAAGTGCGGTGCACAAGGCTCTCCAGACAAGAAACACTCACCCCCACAAACTCGGCACCACTGGGTACATGGGTAAAACCGCACAATGGGTGGCGGAGGACGAGAACGGAACAGGGCCATTTGCTAAGATCACAGACGAGCGCACTCGAACCTGGTTAAGAGCGAGGGCATAAGCCACGTCTTCGGGTGGATTCTCTTTCAGAAACCCGGCAGATCAGGATGTGGCCCAATGTGTGGTAAATATATCAAACTACCTAGTTGTTAATAAGTCCATAACTTCATAGTGTCTATAATAACATGATGACCTCTTGAAGCATGAATTGACTTCCGCATGTTCCGAAGGCTCCTTCCAAGCAAATAGAGAGAAGGATATACTATCTACGGCCCTGGGAAACAAGGAGCACTTGGGTCGCATGCGAGGCAAAGGGGTTTACATAACTTAGAGGGATGGATTCGCAGACGACTACTGAACGTATAGGAGTAGGAAGAGATCAAAGGCCGAGTACGACACAGTGTTGGAACAGGTGCTTACTGCAAAATTTCAAGGAAAGATAGCAAGATTGGAGGACCAAGTGAATCAACTCCTATTCCTCAACCAGTCACAAGATGCCCCCATTATCATGGAAGCCAGTCCTCCTCAACATAAGAGTAGCGTCACATCCATGCAAAATTTTGAACATGACGTCCAATTACCTATCGATGACATCAAGGTAATGTAAATCTTTGGAATGCTTCAAAGATAGACCTATAGGACGCCTTAGCTAATTGCGTATCATTTTATAGGAGCCGACGCCCTGCATGCTCCAAGTGAGGATGGTTGGGCCCATGTCTATTGAGGTTGGGCAGGGGGTGGCGTATCCATGCCAAGAAGGGACAGTACAGGACGGTACCCAGGTGGCATAGGGTTATGTCAGGGTCCAGGTGGACATGGTACATGACAATTTTCGGGCCGTCCCACTAGAGATTTGCCTGAACGAAGACATCACAACACTAGGAGATGCCGAGTATAGTTTTATCCAGTGGCCCAAGAACGACATCGCTCGACCTCGAGTGTGCCTCAACCTTTGATTGAAGGCCTCTCAACGTAACCCTCGATGAATCCGCCTCAACCATCTCAACACGACCATGCTTCTCCAACAGAACCCTCGATGACTCCACCTCAACCTTCGCTTGAGAAGCCCGCCTTATCGGTTCCCGTGGAGAAGATGCCGAAGTAACAAGAAAAGCGTGTCACCGTATCGGTTCCCGAGTCATCAAACAGGAAGACACATAGCAGCCAAGTTGTTTAGGACAAATTGAAATCGAAGAACATTAAGGCGCCCGCCTCCCAACCCTAAGAAATACTCCTTCTAAGTCCATTGGTGACCAACACAATATTAGCCTACGCTAGATTAAGTTGTCAGGGTTTGCATGCTTGGTACATGCAGAAGACCAAAGAGAAAGGGTGCGTTGATGGAATCACCGTCAGATACACGAAGGAGCATTTCCTCAACGAGCCAGCCCCCTTTGTCGTGGGCTTCGACGACTTATTCGACCTATTCAACCTCAAAGCCCTCGATGCCTCACTTCTATGATGCTGGACACTGTAAGTGTGTACAATCAAGTTCTACATTCACGTAAAACCGATTAATATAACGACTCATTGCTTATGTATAGATACATGATGAAAAATGCCCGGCAATTGAAAGAACCAGTGGGTTTCCTCGACCCACATGTGGTCTCCGAGCAAACCATCTTGGCAGACGCATCCTACATCGTGAAATACATAACGACAGCATTGCTTGCTCAGGACGACAAGGACTACATAATGGTGCCCTACAACCAGAAGTAAGTGCTTCACTACTTGCTATAGAAATTTCATTTGTACTTTATACACAACACGAACTTAGGTTTAATGACTATAGCGACATACATGAGTAGGAACCACTAGATCCTTTTAGTCATTATACTAAAGAGGAACAAGGTAATATACCTTGATTCCCTAATCAAGGTAACCCACGACTTCACCCTTGTGCAAGAAATAGTCGACAGGTATGCTCATTTCCTCCATACATAACTCTATTGTAGTCTTTCTTCGTTTGAAATGGCCGAGGTTAACTTTTTGGAAATATGTAGGTCGTTCATCGCCTATGTTGCTGAGGGAGGGGCATACAAGGGATCGAGCACCACACTACAACACATGACGCGATTTCTAGTATGCGCTACAACACAATAATCCTATATCATACTTCGTAATAATGTGTCTCGAACTGACTATACCTATATATGTAATTCTATTTTTGCAGTGCCGCCAGCAGAAACAAGAAGATTGTGCATTCTACGTTTGCCATCATATGCAACAACTCATGAGTGCTATGTTAAAGGATCCCGAGGTTGGTGGTCAATCTCGCAATAATTATTTCCTAAATATAAATATAAATATATATGTTTACTACTTACTCTTGCTAGCGATAGGGTTTGAACATAGATTTAGATTCACTCGCTATTAGAGAGATCTCAGAGGTTCGTGGGAAGCTCTGCGCCTTCATCAAGACGTAGATCATTAACGTCGAAGGAGAGTTTCACTACTCCGTTAACACCACTAAATGACCTTCGAACAATTGATTCAATTGTAATTCACTTTGAGTAGTTGTAATTCAATTATAACTCTAGCGACAATATTTGACACATATTCTTTTGTAAACGATCACTTTGAGTTGTTAACGATTGATTCATCTGTGATGTATATTTTCTTCCTGCTTATTTTCAGAGTGCATGTCTAGCAATTCCTGAGGCTAGCCAAAAAGCAAAAAAAATTAGTTGGGTATAAAGAACTACCACAGACGGTTCTATTTTGCTAATCGTCTGTGATATATATCATATCACGCATTTCTCTTAACTAACCGTTTGTGATATACCAGATATCACAGACGGTTCTATTTACTTACCGTGTGTGATATGACATATATCACAGACGGTTCTCTAAAATAACCATCTGTGATATGTAGGCTATCCCAGACGGTTGGTAAATGGAACCGTTTGGAATATTACGTATATCACAGACGGTTCTATTAACTAACCGTCTATGATATGCCGGATATCACAGATGGTTCTATTTACTTATCGTGTGTGATATGTCGGATATCCCAGACGGTTGGATATAGAACCGTCTATGATATACGTAATATCCCAGACGGTTCTATTTACCAACCGTTTGGGATAACCGACATATCACGGACGATTTTTCAGCCGTCTGTGATACGCCTGTTATGACTAATATACAAATATTGACGGTTTCGGAAACCGTCTGTGATGACGGTTCCGAACCGTCTGGAATCAGGTTTTCTATAGTAGTGATATCTTCTTCATCCGAACTCCGATTGAGCTCTTTCAAATTTCTATATTTATCTAAATTTGACATCTATTTTACTAAGATTTTTATTTCATTTTTAGAGTTTGATTCTTCTCTGTTTTATTTATTTTTGTTTATTTGTTTCGTTTGCGAGTAAGTGTTGATTCTTGGGGAGATTTTGAAGAAGGAGTTCACCAAAACCAGGACCAGTATCAAGATCTATTCCAAGACAAGTTGTACCTTTAATCATGTTGAACCCAGTTTTCAAAATTACTTTGATTCAAATTACTACATTTACTTAAAGTAATTATTTAAATGCTTTTGGGTTTAGTTATTAAACCAATTTATTATATCCACCTTGTCTATTGTTATGTCATGATCGTTTGTCACCCTAGATTGGTTCATTATATAGTTGGTATTATCGTAGCACCAACGTGAGTTGGTTAGATATGATTAGTCTGCTTAGCCATGCAATGAGTCATCATTTCGTGTGAGTTACAAATATAAATCTGACTAAGTGAATATGGAACTTTGTGATAAAACTGTGTATTGTATGCTATTACTCGTTGATGGCATGTATTGCACTTAACCAACTGGGTGGGAAAAGATTTAGACTGAGGCAAGTGGTGGAAACTATGTGATATGGTAGAGCTTCGTGATTGGGAATGGAAATCTTCGTGGCATAGTTAGAGATTGGAAGTTTTGCCTTGGTCAATTAAGGACTTAACTTTGTGCGCCATTGAACTGAGGCTTACTGTACGACCACATACCTGGTATGGGACGGGCCTAACTTAGTAAGTTACGGAATCTCGACATTGACTACTCAGGTAGTAGGTTAAGCTGTGCGCCAGGGTAGAGGTGTGTTTCTGTCTTCATGGCGACTCACATCTATGAGTGGTTTGCCGTCTTCAGGTCCAATGATGTGCGACGGACTAATTTCCTGTGTGGGCGTTAGTGTCGTCAGTAAAATACATCAGGAGTGTGAGTGTTGAGATGAAGTTTCAGGAAAGTTTTGTTATGATTTATGCTAGCTACACTGATTATATCATGTGGGTAAAGTGTACAACCTCTGCAGAATATTAAACAATCTATTCGATCAATCGATTGCCTATGGTGAATCGATGGGTTTCACTGAAGTTTATTTTGTTCGCTATAGCTTATTTAATTATTACCACCCTACGTGGCTTAATAAATGTAAACTTGACCATAAGGTAAAAATAATTATTTGTTATTTAAATTAATTATTTATGTTATTATTCGGCCTGTGTGGATCGATATTCATCTATGTTGATACTATGTGCACTAGCGTGATCCTAGACTAGTGCAGAATACACAGAGGGTCCAGAATTGCATTTTTGGGTCCCGACAAAGGTGGTATCAGAACCATACTGACTGTAGGTCTTGACCTTAGTTAGATCGACCGTCCTTAGAGTGTCCAAACTATTTTCTAAAGTAAAATTAACTTGTAAGATTAATGAATTGCTTAACTTCTCTTGTATCTCTCTTGACTCAACTAGTGCTGACATTTCTCCTCTCCCCGCTGTTTTAAATTGGTTCTTACCCTCCTATTTGTCTTGACAGATGCCTCATCTTCAGAACTATGGTGAACGTAAGGGAGGACTTGCCACAGAGTTATAGAGGCTTTTGCAAGTGCTTGGAGGCTTCGACCAACCGATGTACCGTGGCACCAACTGGGAGGTGAACAGCTAAAGCCATGGAGTAATCTGCCATTTGAATATCTACGCCAGGAAGAACCCCAAAGCAAGCCAACCCTTGAATTTCTCAGTTCGAAGGATTGTGTGGACCAAGGGAGTCTAGGAGTCGTCGCGCCTTGCTATCTTGAGGATATGTAACATCTATGCACATGAACTGCAAGATACTATCTTTCGTTACCATCCCCATGCCGCCGTCGTGGATCTGCCCGCTTGCTATCATTCTACAGATGGAGAACACAATGCTATAGTGGTGCACCTTGCCCAGTTTGCAGCTACTCAGGAGGAGTCCTTGGAGATGGCTACCACGAAGTTGGAGTGCGTCTACGAGACTCTTCAGATGACAAAGGAAAGGATCGTGGTACTGGAAAAAGTGCTATACGGCCAGCACAAGCACGAGGAAGACCCTGAAGAACAAGATCCAGAGGAAGACCCAAAAGAGGAGGATCCAACAGAGCCTAAAGAGCCGAAGGAGCTGGTTGCACCTACACTGTGGATGCTCGCTCGGTTGTACGATCCCCGGGCATCGGACCGATTGATGATGTACACCATGTTCAACCAAATCCAGAATATGAATAATAATGAAAACAACAACCACAACAATAATGCTGCACCAGCTACTCATGGTCACCATGGACCATCCAAGCTTGCCGAGTTCATGAGGACTCGCCCGCCAACTTTCTCTGTAAACGTCTCACTAGTGGAGGCCGATGATTGGCTCTGTGTCATCGAAAGGAAGCTGCTGATCACCCAATGCAGCGATCATGAGAAAGTCCTATACACCACACATCAGATAGAGGGTATCACTACCGAATGGTGGAGAAACTTCTGTGCCACACATAAGACACCACAGAATATTACTTGGGAAGAGTTTTTCACCGCTTTTCTCTAGTACCATATGCCAAAAGGATGAATTATGTGCCCTAAAGCAGGGAAGCATGTCAGTAACGGATTACCTCAACAAATTCTTTCAACTTGCCCACTATGCCGCGGAGGATGTCGCCACTGACAAGGCTTGTTAGAGTCATTTTTTGAAAGGACTAAACTCTGGACCGCAAGTTAGTCTGATTGCCCACACCTTTCCAGATTTTCAAGAGTTGATCAACAAAGCTTTAGTCCTTGAGAATAAGCACAAAGAGTTGGAAGACAATCGCAAGCGTATAATGGCTCAGCAAGGGAGTCACCAACCACAGCAGAGAGCAAGAACAGTTCCTCAACGGTTCACTCATTTTCCACCACAGAACTCATTCAGGACGCCTGCACCTGTTTTAGCACCACGTCCAGCTATTCAGAGTTTTCGCAACCCTACACCAGCCAACCCCAATCCAGGAAACAACCAGCATAATGCATCGAGAGTTATTTATACCTGCTGAGAGCCAGGGCACTTCGCTAACAATTAACCTCGGAAGGGAACTATGATGCCTGTTCACTTCAACCTTGGAGCAACACTAGCAAAGACATCGGTGCCAAGCATCAATCGAGGGGCACTTCAGGGTACCGGTCAAGCCAGAGGAGCAACGTAGTTCATGGTCAGAGGTCGTGTCAACCACGTCACTCTAGAAGGAGCCCAGGAAGCACCCGATGTCGTACTGAGTAAGTTTCTGGTGAACTCAGTACCTGCATCAATTTTGTTTGATTCTGGAGATTCGTATTCGTTTATTTCTCGAATTTTTGCAACCAAGGATAATTTGAAAGTTATGCGTCTTAAGCATACTCTGTTAGTCCAGTCTCCTGGAGTAGAGTTAAACTCTAAAGTGGGATGTTTAGGAGCTAAGTTGCTTATAGCTGGAGTTGAGTTTCTAGCCAACCTCATCGTCTTAGACACCGAGACCTTAGATGTTATACTTGGCATGGATTGGTTATCTAAGCACAAAGTTGTGCTAGATTGTGGCCGAATAGCTATAACCATTGAAGATACCAATGGAAAGAAAGTGGAGTTTCTAGCCACCTCAGAACGTGATGGACATCTGTTAGTCAATAGCCTGAAGACCGTCGCTCTGGAAGATGTACCAATTGTTATAGAATATCTAGATGTTTTCCAAAAGATTTGCTAGGAATGCCACCAGACCGTGACAATGAGTTTGTCATTGATCTAGTGCCGGGAACAGCACCAATTTCTAAAAGACCCTACTAGATGCCAACCGATGAGTTGGTCGAAAAAGAAGCAAATTGAAGAACTTCTAGAGAAAGGTTTTGTGAGACCTAGTTCGTCGCCTTGGGGAGCTCCAGTTTTGTTTGTCAAAAAGAAAGACGAAAGCATGAGGATGTGTATTGATTACCGTTCTCTTAATGAAGTCACCATCAAGAACAAGTATCCACTTCCTCAAATTGATGATTTGTTTGATCAGATGAAGGGAGCCGAAGTGTTCTCGAAGATCGATCTACGACCAGGTTATCATTAGCTAAAGATTTGTCTGAAGGATATACCGAAGACCGCTTTTACAATGGGGTATGGACATTATGAGTTCTTAGTCATGTCCTTTGGCCTGACTAACGCCCCTGCTTATTTACATCGGTAATAGATATGTTTAAGACAGTCAGTAATGGACGACATTTTTGAGTAATTTAAGTGTGGATTCTGGTCTGGATGCCTCCTAGAGAGTTATAGGCGACGTCGATACCTTTCTGTAGAGTACAAGATCACATCGTTTGGATGCGTGGTTCAAAAGTTATGAATTTCGTAGTGCTGCTGTTCCGTAAATCTACTACAATTCTGACAGTTTTTAGTAATCAGGCTTAAACTGATAGCTAACGGAGTTTCTGGGAGATCTCACTATAACGAAAGTTGTAGATAATTGTCTTATATTTCAGGAAAACTAAAGAATATGAAATTTGGATCATTATTCTAAAAGTTATGATGGTTTTAAGGTCACTGTCCAGAACCCTAATGTGAAATAGTTGCTCTGTTAATATGTTTGGTAGGGGTATTAGACGGCCGAATCAGGAAGGCTCACCAAATAGGTCTAGGTGGGGAATTTGATAAGATTTTCAAAAAGTCTAAGAGCGTGTCATTTGGATCTTGGATCAAAAAGTTATGGATTTTATAGTGTGACTGTCTGCTGAGGGGGACAGACAACAGGTTAAGATTTTGGGAGTTGGGTTTGCGCTATTGAACATAGCGTTTTTGTAATTACTTTTAGTTTTGTCTTATCCAGTATTATTGTTTTGTCTTATCCAGTATTATTGTCTTACTGTGCTTTAATTAAATTCAGATGAAGGATTGGTCCCGGGGGCAGCGCCCTCTTCACGTCCTTCGCTCTTGCACGGTTGAGGCAAGTACTTGTTTGATAGATTTATTATGAGTGAATGATCTTGTTTGCTAGTATTGTGAGTATATGTGATATTTATGGATGCTAGAGTGTTATGGTTGTCAATGATTATGATTATTAGTGTTGTGGAAATAAGTGTTATTCATGGATGCTTGAATGTTATGAATGTCGATGAACTTGAATGATAGAAGAACGAATAAGTTTATTCATAAGTGATGTTGCTGAGAATGCATGATTATGATGATTTAAGATTTGTTCATATGCATCATGCTGATATATGGAGGACTTGGTCACGTGGTGACCAAACATTTGTTGAGGTCTCCGTCATGAATATGATGAGCTTATTTGTTGAGGTCCCCATCATGAATATGATGGGCTTATAGTCCCCACACTAATGGAGTGTGGGCTCAGGTCCCCATACTGGTGGAGTATGGGCAATGGTCCCTATGCAGGATGGCACAGGCATGGGTATGCATCGACGGATGCATACTTTGCATTACCGGTAAAATGCAAATGATAAAGAGAAAGAGAAAGTGCATTTGAGCATCTTGCATAGCATGAGCATATGACACGTTTGTAATAGAGATGTGGATGGATGTTGATGATTACAATTGTTTATGCTATTGTTGCCATTATTTGTACTTGCTGAGTCTTTGGACTCACTCTTGTTGTTGTGTTGTTTTTTAGGTACCCTTTACAAGAACGACATGCATGGGAGGGAATAAAAACTTAGAGTGGCTGCACAATGACACGAACTAATCACATTTGATTTGATAGAATAATTCTTTAGTAGTTGATCATTTTGCTTAATAAATTCTTTATGAATTCTTCCTTACTTGGAATAAATGGTAATAAAAATTTATTGGTGGACTATGGATGCTCTTTAGATTATACTTTAGTTGTTTAGCATGCTATGGATGAAATAGTGATGGTAGACGTAATTTCGGATGTCTATTGATTATGCTAGATGTTGTAATGATTAAATATGTTATAATTGATTGTTGGGACCTCGGGTATAGTTTACTATATAGAGGAGGTTTTGTCGAAATTTAGTAGAACGCCTTTATTTTAAATGGATACAATGTTAGTTAATAGCACTCTAGGCTCATGTTGGGCTGGGGTGTTACAAGGAAATTCATTAACCTACTATTAATTTCATATTTTCATCTATCACATTACTCTGTTCATCAAACAACAAAAAAGGGAAACTTCTGAACTGAAAAGCTACTATCTAAACTTCATACTAATTCAAACTTCAAATTTTTGTTAAATTACTTGAGTGGTTCAATCATCAGTCACAAGATTAATTAGCACTTTTGGACATCTTACATGTGGGCCCCATGGCTTAGTGACAGAGAGAGGGTTTTACAGGGAGCTCAAAGGGGGAACAGGGGATGGCTCGGGCAGAAATGGGGCAGCACCCATCGTCTACGGTTGGAGCGGCGTGGAGGCTATGGCGATGGCCAAAATGGGTTGCCAGGGATCAAGGGAGCTAGGGGTGGTCTCCGCGATAGCAGGCGGACGCCGGCCATAGAGGGGAGAAGAGGGTGGCGGCTTTGAGGGATAGGGGAAATAAGGGGAGCATGAGTACCGCTGATGTGTAGGGATCTGACCGGAGTAGTCGCCAGTGGAGGGGAGTGGCCGGAGTGACCCGGCGATGGAAGCCTCCAGTGGTGCAGCTGGTTCAATGTGGAGGGGTTCCTAGAGAAGAGGAGAACACAAGTGAGAGGTTGGGGAGGCAAGGGGTGTCTAGTGATGCTCACGGTGGAAGGAATATAAGAGGGGGTACCAAAATCAATGGTAGGGATGATAGAGGTGGTTGCGGTTGGAATCGGAGAAGAAGGGGTGCGCGAGGCTCCTCGGGTGATGAAATCCGAAATTGCTTGAGGGGTTCGGCTCCTGGGGATGTGGGACGCACCATGACACGGTCGGTGGTGGCTGGAGATCGCTGGAGTGGCCGGAGGGCTTGGAGGCGGCACGGCGAGGCCGAAATGGCATTAGGGGCTTTTCTCAGTTTTGAGCTCGGGATGGATAGGAAATGGGGAGGGAAGTAGGGGGGTGGAGAATAGGGCTAAAGGCACCCGGCTCACCTTATATAGGTGTAACACCTTAGTCCAACAAGAGCCTGTAATGCTACTAAAATATCCGAGTAACAATTGAAACTAAGACATCTTACTAAATTTTGGCAGAACCTTCTTTCTATAGTTAACCATAGTGGAGATTCGCACAGCTATTTATAATAATAAACAATAATCCAATCATCAAATCTATAACGTAAACATAAAGGCAGCCATAACATGCTAAACAACCCTATGACAAAACATCCAATGCATAAGAAGTAACCTATAGAAAATCCTTCAAGTTGTTTGCTCAATTATTAAAGCATGTTCCAAATTTAACCATTTATAATTTGTTCGTGGTAGTGTGCACCCAAACTTATGACTATTCCCTCCCATGCCTGCCGTTCTTATAAGGGGTTTCTAAAAAAACAAACAGCAACAAAAGTGAGTCCAAGACTCAGCAAAGTACAAATTAGGGAGACAATAGCAGACACAACTATGTCATCCTCATGCAATCACAATTCTCCATACTCAACGAATTCACATGCGTATGCAATGCAAATGCTCAAATGCAAATTGTCTTTTCTCTTTGCATATACCGGTAATGCGGAGTATGCATTCGTTGATGCATACCCATGCATGTGCCTTCTAGCATAGGGACCATAAGCCCACACTCCACAAGTGTGGGGACCACAAGGCTGTCCAATACATGACGGGACCTTAAAATCAATGCTTGGTCACCACGTGACTAAGCCTCAAAGATGATAACATGATGCATATGAATCAATTCTTTTATCCAACATAAACATGTATTAGCCAGCAGCAACATACATGTATAAAGAGCATACTCATTCTTCTAGAATTCATGAACACCGACATACACATTATTCTAGCATCCATGAGTAGACAATATACACATAATACCACCAAACATGAACAATCACTCTTAATTATTCTACCACTATTTGTACTTGCCTCAACCGTGCGAAGCTTGATGATGCGAAGAGGGCGCTGCCCCCAGAATCAAACCACCTAAATAAATATAACAATCAAACTAAGAGGATATTTCTGGACAAGACATTGCTAGAAATAAGTATACGACAAACTACGCTCCCTAGTGCAACCCAAAACACCAACTTCTATAGATATCGATCTGTCCCAAAACAGAATAGCCTTCTTCTAAAATTCATAACTTTTCGTCTACTTATCCAAATTTTGTGTTTTTTGATTCTCTTGAAAACTTATTAATTTATCTACATAAACCTAGTTGTGAGGTTTCCAGATTCTGCCATCTTTTAGCCTTACCAAACTGTTTAATAGAACAACTAAATCTCGTCAGGGGTTCTGGACATCGAGACTAAAACTAACTTCTTTTAGTACAATTATCCAAAAATTATGATCTTTAGCTCTCTGAAAATCTTATAAGCATACCTACAACTTTCGTTTTGGTAGATCCTCTAAATAATTCATTAACAATTTGTTAATGTTTGATTAATATTGACTATCGAATTATGACGAACCATAGTACAAAGCAATGGCCTTTAAAATCATATCTTTTGATCCACTCATCCAAACGACCTGATCCAAGAACCTACCAAAAGCTACCAATGTTATCTATAACTCTCCAGGAGATGGCCAGACTAGATAGACCAGATTTCATGCCTTTTTGTGGTACACAAAGGCGACCCTTAAACTGTAAAGCATCAGAATCATCCAAACTGAAATCTCTTTCTTTTCCCATATCCAGACATTTTCTGACACTCTACAACAACCGGTCATTCTGTTGTGCCTCCGCACACGATGCGGAATGGTGACTCAAGGATCAATTGTGTCTCCGCCTGTGTCGTGCCTGCATAGAAATACGATATCCCCATGCGGTCAAAGTCAGCCACATGGCATTCAAGGGTAGCAGGAGTCGCCTTGCAACTAAGAGAATCAGCAACAACATTTGCTTTACCGGGATGGTACTGAATTGAGAGATCATAATCCTTAATCAGCTCCAGCCACCTGCGTTGCCTTAAATTCAAATCCTTTTGCGCCCAGAATCAAACCACCTGAATAAGTATAACAATCACACTAAGATAACATTTCTGGACAAGACATTGCTAGAAATAAGTATACGATAAACTACGCTCCCTAGCGCAACAAAAAACACCAACTTTTATAGACATCGATCTGTCCCAAAACAGAACAACCTTCTTCTAAAATTCATAACTTTTTGTATACTTTTCCAAATATGGTGTTCTTTGATTCTCTTAAAATCTTATTAGTTTATCTACATAAACCTAGTTGGTGAGGTTTCCAGATTCTGCAAGCTTTTAGCCTTACCAAAGTATTTAATAGAACAACTAAATATCGTGAGGGGTTCTAGATAGCAACACTAAAACTAACGTATCTTTCAGTACATTTATCCAAAAATTATGATCTTTATCTCTCTAAAAAGCTTATGAGCATACCTACAACTTTTGTTTTGGTGAGATCCTGTAAATAATTTATTAACTATTTTCCAATGATCGATTAACATTGACTATCAGAATTGTGACAGAACCACAGTACAACAGTGCTTACGAAAATCATATCTTTTGATCTGCTCATCCAAATGACCTCATCCAAGAACCTACCGAAAGCTACCGACATTATCTACAACTCTCTAGGAGATGGCCAGACCAGATTTCACGGCTAACAGCCCCAAATCAAATGAATACTATAGACTGCCAAAGAACCGATCTAAAATCGACATTACCTAAATACACAATTACGCTACTAAATGAACGGATTCGGGATTACCCTTGGAGAACCACTGAAGAACACGAATACCAGCCCGTGATCCCCCCTCCCCTTCTCCCTTCTCCCTCCCCCCCTTCCTTCTACTTCCTTCCTCTTGGCCGGCCACCACAAGGGCGATCTCCTCCTTCCCCCAACTTGGCTAGCAGCGGGAGGGGAGTTCTTGGCCGGCAGCAGGGAGGGTCACCGAGGAGATGGCGGGAGGAGGTGCTGCTGGAGGGAGGAGGCACAGGGGCAGGGGAGATGGCGGCCAAGGGGAGGAGAGGGGGATGGCGGCCAACAAGGGGGAGGGGGTGCAATTAGGGTTTTGGGAGAGGGCGGCGCCTCCCCCCTTTGGCCAACCAACACATGCCCCCTTGGGCAAAGGCCCAAGCCCAGGTTGCCGTGTTTTTGCAGAAATCCCCCTCTTTTCCTCTGTTAAATTGTTTTGCTATAAGGTTCTTCTCCCTAATTTAGTTATTCTCTCTCGAATTCATTTGGGGTATTACAATAGGCAAAGGGGGTGGAGCATTCGCGAGGGAGCTCGCGTGAACCAGTTGGCGATGTGCTCAGGTGTGGAAGTGACGGACGTGAGGGATGGGCGTGGTGATCGTGCGTGACCCATGGAGGTGGCCCAGCTTGGGCACGGCAAATCCATGGGTGGCCATCCAAAATCAGGAGCAAGATCGGTGCGTGGACGCGGAGGTGCAGCCGCGTGGCCATGGCATGGCTATGCTGGTTTGATGCTGTAACACCCCAGGCCAACATGAGCCTGGAATGCTACTGAAGGAAACATTAACAAAGCTAAACTAGGACAGTCTACCAAATTCCGGTAGAACCTCTTTTGTATAGTTACTATACGGAGGTTCCCAAAAGATAGAAAGTAAATCATAACTAAATATTTCTAACATCCAATATCATCACTAAGCATTAAAAACATGCTACTCAGCTAGAACATATTCAAAGTTAATCAAAGTACGTTACTCATCATTATTACAAATAACCTCGATGCATGAGGCCTAACCACAATCATTTCTTAAGCGGCTTAATTATTAATGGACACACTAAGAAGATTAATCAACTTTAAAGAAGCATGACAGTGTGTGACTCCAACTCAAGTCTACTCCCTCCCATGCATGCCGTTCTTGCAAAAGGTACCTAAAATACAACAAAAGCAAGGGTGAGCCCAAAGACTCAGCAAGTACCAATAATGAAACATTAAACTCGCAATTACAACATCAACACTCCATTCCAAAGCTTTACTCGAAAAACATATCACATGATGTATGAATGCAAATATGCAATGCATCTTTTCTTTCTCTTCCACTTTTTCGCATTTCACCGGTAATGCGAGATATGCGACCGTCGCCGCATACCATGCCTGTGCTCTCAAGCACAGGGACCAATTGCCCAATACTCCGCAAGTAAAGGGGACCTCAAGCCCACACTCCACAAGTGTGGGGACCTCAAGCCCATCATATACATAACAGGGATCTCAACAAATGCTTAGTCACCACGTGACCAAGTTTTCATTATGTCAACATGATGCATATGCACAAATCTTGAATCATCATAATCATACCTCCTCAGCAACATCACTTATGAATTTAACTCATTCATACTTCTATCATTCATGTTCATAGACATTTATACACTCAAGCAACCATGCATAATACATATTTTCACAACATTAATAATCATGTTCAACAACATCTATAACACTCTAGCATCCATAGATATCACATTTATTCATAATACTAGCAAACAAGTACTTGCCTTAATCGTATGGGACGAAAGGCGCAGAGAGGCGCTGCCCCGAACCAATCCTCACCTGAATATAAATATAAAGCATGCTAAGACAACCATACTGAACCAAAACTTAGCCAAAGCACAACCGCACTCGCTACACTCTCAAGCGCATTCCCAATTCCAACTCCTAAAGTTCGATCTGTCCCTCTGTGGACAGCCATAATCTAAAATTCATATATTTTTGTAAAAGAGTCCAAATGAGGTGTTCTTGGACTTCATTGAAAGGTTATAAATTTCCCCAACTAAACCTAGTTGGTGGGCCTTCCTGATTCGGCCATCTATTACCCCTATCATACTAATTAACAGAACATCGATTTCACGTCAAGTTCTCTGGACAGTACACTAAAACTATCATAACTTTCAGCTCGTTTGTCCAAATTTCGCGTTCTTAGGCTTCCCTGAAAGTTACAACAATTATCTACAACTTTCGTTATACTGAGATCCTCTAATTTTCCCTTTTACTGATCTTTAAAGTCAGATTACTAAAACCTGTTAGAATACCAACAGATTTGCGGAACAGCAGCGCTACGAAATTCATAACTTTTGAACCGCTCGTCCAAACGATGCGATCTTGTACTCTAAAGAAAGGTATCGACATCGCCTACAATTCTATAGGAGGCATCCTGGTCAGATTCTTCCATTAAATAACTGAAAAACGTCGCCCAACACGATCTGCTCTAGTGAGACCTAAATACCGACATTGCTAAAGATCAATTAACCCACCAATTGAAAGGGGATCGGGTCTTACCCTTGAAGAACCTCCGCCGAACGTGATGAACACCACATGACCCCTCTTCCTCTCCCTTCTCTCTTCTTCTTCTTCCTTCTTCTTGGCCGGCCACGAAGGGGAGGGGAGGTGGAGACGCAAGGGGAGGGGAAAAGAGGTGGAGATGCAATGGGGAGGGGAGGGGCTGCTACAGTGGCGGCGCTACAGTGCATGCTACAGTAGCATGGCTGCCCCCTCTACTTGGATGGTTGCCCTAATGGGCCAAGGTGTTGTGGGCTTTCACCACACCCAAGTTTTCCGATTACGCAAAAATCCCCGAACTTCTATTAAAACCACTCCTCTATTCAATTCTCCTCCCTACAATCTTTCTTCTCATTTAAATAAATATTTGGAGTGTTACATTCTACCCCTTAAATGAATTCGAGCCCAATTCTAACCACGCCTACACCAAAGAACAATCACAACTAGAATTTACCAACAATACCACACTGCTGTGAACAATTCGGATATTGCTCGATATGCGAGACTTCAATTCCCAAATTGTTTTCCTCTCGGACTTTTGGGACTACCGCACCTTGATGCAACTAATGTATTATACCTAATCACTCGTGACCGACCTAACTGTAATCACTCAACGGACATGACTCGAAGATGCGGTATTACTCACTGTCAACACTCTTATGAAACCTCACACTCCAAATACCTCAAGCATTATATCAACACCGGGTCATACAAAACATTATATACCGCGCCCAGACTCGAGACAATTCTAGCGAATTCCTATCTTCCAAAATCCTCGCAACTTCCAAACAAGCCAAATATACTCTAGGCTATCATTCCCTTTGGGACCAAACCACGAACTTCAACATAAACATATGTAACTCTTGTTTCATCTCTCAATCGACCTCTTCATCCTAGTAAGGAGAACCTTTGTTACAGGACGACGCAACACAACTTATTTTAAACAAACTTTAATAATCGAGCTCACAGAAAGCAAAAGATTCACAATGCCACCCACTATTAACCAACTTTCCTCTAAAAACACTCAAATCCAAAATTGAAGATTCATCATGAAAATCTTTTCACATTCCAACTAGGCAGTTTGCAAATAAACACCACATAAGTCAAAAGAGAAATCGTTCGAATGCCCAAATCAAACACTTCATTTATTTTCCTGATCCGGAAGGAACCGCCTTGCCGACATAGGGTCAACTCAAATTGTAAGTGTTCTCCGTCATAAAAACCCAACTCCAACAAGAACCAATAGAACACTTCTCTACTCGAGAAAACATTCTTTTCTCAGATGTCCTTTTAAGAAATAAACATTCTCCAAAATCTTGGATTTCCAAATCATCAAACTTACTCCTTCCTCTTAACCGACAACCCCAAAATGATCCTCAAACCGAAAGAACAACCACACTTATCTAGGGGGACTCTATTAATCCACACAAGGATTCTCTAGTCCACTCCTATACCAAAGGAATTATTTTTTGACAATTGGTTCCCAACACCTCAATAAAGATTTTTCACCCGCAACCACATCACCTCATTCATTAAAGATAATCAACTTGAAATTCTCAACGCACATACTCATTTACTACACCAAGGATTCTATCAATGATCAATACTATTCGAATCCACTTTTGTTCTTCTTCTTCTACACATAACATTGGGCCGAGGTCCTAGCATAGAAAGGCAAGTCCGATTTAACCTCCAAGTCTCCTATAATGAATTTACGGTATGATTGATAGGAAATCCTCAAATTCTTTTACTAACTTTTCACACACTCAACAATAACCTCACCATTAATATCAATATTCCTCACTAACCAAGTAACCGCCAAGGCGTTTCATTTCACCAATCTTTGACCTTCACTCAACCACACCAATTAATTTTCACTACATGACCACAATATACCCATTCACAATACCCTCACTAATTGACCAAGATTCAAACATACTCAATCACTAACATTAATAAATAAATATATTCTTTGACCAAGATATCCTTAGAGATAATCTAACTCCCATAGGGTTACACATCGAGGCCGAGTCATGCTTGACAATAGCTCAACAATCCTGCTATCCCATTAATTAACACGACGATTATATTTTTTTCCACACTGCTACTCTCATTAAGCCACACCATCATAATTCTTCTACACAATCTTACCGAGTACCCAATTGCGATACTCTAATAAATTTGGTCAAGATTTTTATACTTTCTAATTCTAATGTTCTCAAAATGAACAAAAGATCTTGGACCACATCTCTTAATAGGTTCTACTAGTTGCGACACGTAATAAGTTAGCTCCAAAGACAAACATTCTATTTAAATCGAACTCTCTCCAAGGATTAATCTAATAAATCAATTTACTCAATGCCTCTCAAACAACTTGACACATAAAGGTTCACAAAATCATCTACTAGACCACCACTATCTAGTTGCCAATTCACAACCAAGGGACTTTACAATACAGATTCGTTAACCCTTTCTTAGAAAAAGAGGCAAACAGAAATCATTTTCAGCATATAGGAAAAACGTTACCACTTACAATAGTTACAAGTTCAAGAGAAACAATCAAATAGAAAAGATCTTAGAAAACAAAAGAGCTGATCATAGTTGAGGGCACACGTTCCACAAGCAAAGTGTATCAAACCTCAAACGAGAATAAAACATTGGTTTTGGGATTCAGAAACTCATTGGGCAAACAAAAAGCTTAGGCAAAAATCGATAAACTGCAAGTTACAAAGCTTGACTTCAAACTGAAATACTCCTACTTCACTCTTTCCTTTAACAAAGAAAACGACTTCCGTTGGTTACAGCATCACCATGCCAACACTAACAAGAAGAGATTTCAAGTCCACAACACATAAACTACTTAGGAACCGATAAAACCTCTCAGCACGTCACTTTGATCAAAACAATTTCAGCTACCACATCAACATGAGGTCTGAAAGATTACAAACGCGTGACTAGAAGCATTTTCATTTAATCAATGTCAAAGTGAGCGATCCAATTCCCTTATACCAAACATTCAATAGTATCATCATAATCCCATCGACAATCTCACTAACAATGAAATAATACACTCCTAGCGAGAATCATCATAGCCTCTTATCCCATCATAAATCTCTCCAAAAGAAACACCTTCAACTATCATTGACAATTGACAATTGTCTCTATCACGTATACAAAATAGGGTCCTATCGCTATTTATAGTCATATAACCATTTATAAACACAGAGTCAACATTCCATTTTATGCTCGAGTTTAATTAAGGATTTAATAACATCATCTCATTTAAACACCGGGTTTTGCAAGGTACTACCTCAACATTCATCTAATCTGATATACATGTTTCAATCTAGCAATTTAGTATAATCATCAAGTTGTCAGCTTATGAAAATTACTGGATTGATATACTGTAAGTCATTGTTCAATCACATCCTTAAACATGACCATCACTAATAGGTAGATTAATCCATTGGAACACATTACTCCAAATTATCCGATAAATTTACCAAAGTTCACAATCCTATGATCAGACCAAATCATTAATATCTCACACTTCTTAATATAATTGTGGATTCCTAGTATGTATAGTCATACCATTAAACAAGTTCATCATGTAACTACTCCATGACAACATCAAATCTTTCACTTCACTTCCAAGGATCTTGGTTAAGATCGACACGCATCAAACTACTGGACCCAACTTGATAACTCATACATTATCAATTTATCTTTTATGCGTGGAACCTCTCACATAACACAACAAAATATTTCAAAATAGTTTTTGATATTTTCTTTCTCAAAGAGGATGCATGAAATTTCAACATTCCAACTACTCCGAAAGAAGTGCATAAAGTCAAAACATACTTCAATGGATTTGGTAAATGATACCTTCCATCATAAAAACACCAAGCGAATAAATGGGTCAAGTTTGCCAACAAGAAGGTAGAACTCTCCTGAAGAGGAACAATATTACCAATGACAACGTTTACAAGTAGCAAGAATAGCTCAAGAGTCAGAAAAGATAATATTTGCTCTGTAAAACAAATACAAACCAATTGAAACCCATCGATCGCATTGCAACCACTATCCAAAGAAGGTTCATCAACATAAGCGGCTCAATAGTTCAAAAACAATGTTCATTTTAAGATTCAAATTAAATAAATGGAAACAAATCGAGTGGAATAAGAACTACTAACCCCAAGAGAAATTTATCAAGCCTAACTGGACAAGAGTTAACCAAATTCAAATTCAAGGAAGAGAACAACTTCTCTAATGATACTCACTATCACGTCTGTACTAAGATATCCAAGGTAACCACTTCACTAATCTCTTACTACAAATAGTGGTGTAACTTTGGTAAAACCAGGCCACAACCACAACCTCTCAACATCTATTATCCTCACACAAACAATCATATAATCGGTTAATAAGCAATCTTACTATATTCATATAAACAATTATCAATGCGATATAATAGAACCATAGATGCAATGCAATAACCCAACCCCACCCATCAGGCACCAGTGTATCAAACTTTTAAGTTGATTAGCCATTCGCAAATTTTTAATTAATCTAGTCACCATGGACCTACAAACCGCTCTGATACCAATCAGAACACCTCACCCAACATGAGCACTCGAATGCTCTCAAGGAAACATTAACAAAGCTAAACTAGGACAGTCTACCAATGCTGTAGAACCTCTTTGTATAGTTACTATACTGAGGTTCCCAAAAGATAGAAAGTAAATCATAACTAAATATTTCTAACATCCAATATCATCACTAAGCATTAAAACATGCTACTCAGCTAGAACATATTCAAAGTTAATCAAAGTACGTTACTCATCATTATTACAAATAACCTCGATGCATGAGGCCTAACCACGATCATTTCTTAAGCATTCGCTAATTATTAATGGACACACTAAGAAGATTAATCAACTTTAAAGAAGCATGACAGGTGTGACTCCAACTCAAGTCTACTCCCTCCCATGCATGCCGTTCTTGCAAAAGGTACCTAAAACACAACAAAAGCAAGGGTGAGCCCAAAGACTCAGCAAGTACCAATAATGAAACATTAAACTCGCAATTACAACATCAACACTCCATTCCAAAGCTTTACTCGAAAAACATATCACATGATGTATGAATGCAAATATGCAATGCATCTTTTCTTTCTCTTCCACTTTTTCGCATTTCTCCGGTAATGCGAGATATGCGACCATCGCCGCATACCATGCCTGTGCTCTCAAGCACAGGGACCTGTAATACCCCAAAAGTATTTGAAAGGACTTCCGGGAGAGAGTTAATTTTGAGTTAAAGGATTATCTGTTTAGAAGTCGATTTAGGAGACGGACCTTTTGGGACTTAATTATTTATGCAACCAACGAGGGGGGATTTCGCAAATGCTAGACAACCTGGGCCCTGGGCTTCCGCCGGAGGCCCATCAGTGGGCTGGCCGGCCAAGGCCTATGTGGGGGGGCGGCACAAACCCTAGCCCCTCCCTCCTCTAAGCGGCAGCCCCCTCCCCCTTCTCCCCTCTTGCGCCGCCCCTTCTCCTCCCCTCTCCCTTGCGCCGCCTCTCCTCCCCTCTTCCTTGGTTGAGCCACCTCCCCGGCAGCACCTCCTGCTATCTTCAAGGGTAACAAAGAGGTTTCTTCGCTGTTCTTTTGGTTTTAGATGCGTTTACGGTTTCATTTAGCGGATCGTTTAATTTTGCTGCTAGATTGCTTTTCTGTCCAGTTTAGTGCGTGGAAATTTTTGCATCCTTAGAAGCATAATTTGGGAATCCCGTCTCCTAGAGAAGTGTGGATATTGTTCTTAGCTTTCAGTGGCCGCCAAGATCACCGGATTCCGACATTCGAGTTAAAAGTTATGTTATTTTTAGTGTTTTTTGTCCAGAATCCTGACGAGAATCTGCAGTCATCTTGTTTAATAAATAAGAAATTGTTAAGTGCCGAATTAGAACTTGGGACCTCCTAGAGAGTTGTAGGTTATCTCGTTACCTTTCATTTCCGACAAGAATCACATCATTTGGACCTCTGTAGCAAAAGTTATGATTTGTTTTCTTAGGGGGTCTGTGCTGTGGAATGGTGGTTGGTCTGACAGGTTTTAGTGTTTCGACTTAAGCGTGTATTTAGAGGAAAAATCAGAGGGGCTCACCATAATGCAAAATGTAGATAATCCTTCCAGCTTTCAGGAAAACTAAAGATCATGAAATTCGGACAAACGTAGAGAAAGTTATGATAATTTCATTGTTGCTGTCCAGAGACCCGACGCGAGAATTGATACTCTGTTGTTTGGTTTGGTCGGGCTAGTAAAAGGCCGAATCAGAGAACCTCACAAACTAGGTTTAGAAGGGGAATTCAATAACCTTTTCAGATTGTCCAAGATCACTCCATTTGGATTTCTGTACATTTAGTTATGTTTTTTTCGAAGGGGGCTGTTCTCTGGAAAAGAAAACTGGCAGCTAGCAATAGAGTTGGGGATCGCGTTTAGTGGACGATGTGCTCATTTTGTGTTTATGGTTTTGTTATTAGACTTACATGGTAGCCTTAGCATGTCTCAATTGTATGTCCAGGTGTGGGTTTGGCTCCGGGAGCAGTACCTTATCCTCGACATCCACCTTCGCACAGTTGAGGCAAGTGCAAATTAGTAGATAGATGATGAATGAGTGATGATATTGATTGTGTGATATGAATGTTGCCGTTTTTGTTGGTTGTGAGTATGGAAATGAGTTATTTATAATCTTGCTAATGAAATACATGTCTATGATGATGACTGAGTTGTTTATGTTCTCGTTACCTGCATTGCTTGTCTATGTTAAAGTATGACTTATAGATGTTCTCACTTTCTACAATGCATGTTTCGATGAATATTAGACATGATTCATATGCATCATGGTTCGATCATTGAGGCTTGGTCACGTAGTGACCAAGCAATGCTTTCAGGTCCCTGTCATGTTTTGGACGGGCTTATGGTCCCCACATTCGGAGAATGTGGGCTTGTGGTCCCTATGCCAATGGGCATAGGCTCGAGTATGCATCGACGGATGCATACTCCGCATTACCGGTAAAATGCAATATGATATGTGATGTGCATTTGAACATTTGCATCCATGTGCATATGAAATGTTTGGTTATGAGATTCGAGAATGTGGCCTATGGTTAATGTAGAAGATTATGTTTATGTTTGTTGTCATGATTATGCCAATACTCCTCTATGTTGTACTTTGCTGAGTCTTGGGCCCACGCTTGTTTAATTGTTTATTTTTAGGTACTCCAGGCAGAAACATCATGCATGGGTGGAAGTAGTTTCGTTTGGATGAACACACTACCACTCATACTAATGGAAGAACATCATATTGCGAACATTCTTAAACAAACAGACTAGTTGAGAATTATTCTTAATTTGGATTAATGGTTTATTTATCGTTGTAATAGTGGTATTAACATATTTTGATTATGACTTGCTTCCTTTGCGTATCAAGTTTTGCATGGTTGAATGAAATTAGCTATTGAAATAATGGATATTGTCATATTAGATCTGTTGCTTCCTCAGTATAGTTATCTATACAAAGGAGACTCTGCCGAAAAATTCAGTTGTTAATGTCTAGTTAGTAGCATTCTGGGTCCCTTCTGGACGGGGGTGTTACAGGACCAATTGCCCAATACTCCGCAAGTAAAGGGGACCTCAAGCCCACACTCCACAAGTGTGGGGACCTCAAGCCCATCATATACATGACAGGGATCTCAACAAGGAAAATTTGATCATATACCCTCCCCTTAGATGGAAATTCAGGATTTACCCTCCTGGCCCACATGTCATTGACCTATGGTGACCCCACATGTCATTGAGGTGGGAGGGTAAATCCTGAAATCCTGAATTTCAGGGAGGGTATATGATCCAATCCCCCTCTCAACAAATGCTTAGTCACCACGTGACCAAGTTTTCATTATGTCAACATGATGCATATGCACAAATCTTGAATCATCATAATCATACCTCCTCAGCAACATCACTTATGAATTTAACTCATTCATACTTCTATCATTCATGTTCATAGACATTTATACACTCAAGCAACCATGCATAATACATATTTTCACAACATTAATAATCATGTTCAACAACATCTATAACACTCTAGCATCCATAGATATCACATTTATTCATAATACTAGCAAACAAGTACTTGCCTTAATCGTGCGGGGACGAAAGGCGCAGAGAGGCGCTGCCCCGAACCAATCCTCACCTGAATATAAATATAAAGCATGCTAAGACAACCATACTGAACCAAAACTTAGCCAAAAGCACAACCGCACTCGCTAGACTCTCAAGCGCATTCCCAATTCCAACTCCTAAAGTTCGATCTGTCCCCTCTGTAGACAGCTATAATCTAAAATTCATATATTTTTGTAAAAGAGTCCAAATGAGGTGTTCTTGGACTTCATTGAAAGGTTATAAATTTCCCCAACTAAACCTAGTTGGTGGGCCTTCCTGATTCGGCCATCTATTACCCCTGTCATACTAATTAACAGAACATCGATTTCACGTCAAGTTCTATGGACAGTACACTAAAACTATCATAACTTTCAGCTCGTTTGTCCAAATTTCGCGTTCTTGGGCTTCCCTGAAAGCTACAACAATTATCTAAAACTTTCATTATACTGAGATCCTCTAATTTTCCATTTTACTGATCTTTACAGTCAGATTACTAAAACCTGTTAGAATACCAACAGATTTGCGGAACAGCAGCGCTACGAAATTCATAACTTTTGAACCGCTAATCCAAAAGATGCAATCTTGTACTCTAAAGAAAGGTATCGACATCGCCTACAATTCTCTAGGAGGCATCCTGATCAGATTCTTCCATTAAATAACTCAAAAATGTCGCCCAACCCGATCTGCTCTAGTCAAACCTAAATACCGACATTGCTAAAGATCAATTAACCCACCAATTGAAAGGGGATCGGGTCTTACCCTTGAAGAACCGCCGCCGAATGTGATGAACACCACATGACCCCTCTTCCTCTCCCTTCTCTCTTCTTCTTCTTCCTTCTTCTTGGCCGGCCACGAAGGGGAGGGGAGGTGGAGACGCAAGGGGAGGGGAAAAGAGGTGGAGATGCAATGGGGAGGGGAGGGGCTGCTACAGTGGCGGCGCTACAGTGCATGCTACAGTAGCATGGCTGCCCCCCTCTACTTGGATGGTTGCCCTAATGGACCAAGGTGTTGTGGGCTTTCAGCCCACAGCCCAAGTTTTTCGAATTACGCAAAAATCCCCCTGAACTTCTGTTAAAACCACTCCCTCTATTCAATTCTCCTCCCTACAATCTTTCTTCTCATTTAAATAAATATTTGGAGTGTTATAGATGCATTGGAAAAGAAGCACTGCTAGTGGGACCAACCAATCAGTGAGTGAGAGAAAGGATTTTGTGTTTTCCAAATTTTCCTAAAAGGCTAAGGACTTTAGATAATTTTTAGACATAGAAATGTAAGTCCAAAATTAATGAAAAATTTAGGATAGGTTACTAACATAGTCTAGTTCATATTGTAATATTTGTAGAATTTTATTTGTAACAAATTTTTATCTAAAAAAATCTTTTAATATCCTGTTGGTATGTATTTGTATTGTAGGATTTGAGGAGAGTTTCAAAACATGTTTTAAATACTTCTTATTTTATTGATAGTGTAATTACACCAAGTTTGTATTTTTAATTGTCATATTATGTTTCAGGTTGTTTTTATTTATCAATTAGGTTTGGATTTATCATCGCTTATTTCAATTATTTAAAATTTCTTAATGTGTTTTGAATTTCCAGAATTTGATTCTCAATTTCTTTATTCAGACAAAAAGCCTTGTAAAAATAATCCAGAAAAGCTACTGTAAATAAAATCCATCAAAAGTTTTAAAAAGTTCACATTTTATACATTTGAAACATAGACCCAATTTCGGGTTGTTATAGTATTTGTGACTGGTTTAATTCTAGAACGAGGTATTTGCATATCATATAGAGCATTTATAAAAAAGTAAGCACAAAGAGCTACCCCCATCAACTAGCACTCTTCCTACTTTACGATTCATGAAAATAGGAGAAACAACCAGTGAAAGTTTGTAAGGAGTAGATATACCTTTTGGACAGTTAGTTTTGTTGAAGGTCAAAACAACATCCAACCACTTCGGATAGCTTTGCTTCCCTAGTTGGGTGTTGACGCTATTGACCTCCCTATATGCGGATTTGAATTGCCTCTTGGATGGATAAGCAGCCAATCCTACAAAGATGACATTGACATGATTGTTAGGCTTTTGGTATGCCATCTGTTCATCTCCATCTGCATCTTTGGTGTTACTAGGAAGAATACCTTCATGTATTGTGGGCATTGGCCCTTTTCCTAAGTAGAAGTCATCAATGTTTTTCTGCCAAATATGATAGTTGCATAGTTCGTGACCAGGCACACTATGAAGTGGGCACCAACAACTGTTTCCACTAGTCGTACATGAGCCTTTGGAAAAAGATTTGTCGGTGAACGACCGGTGGATTTTTTTCCGACGGACCCTTGCCTTTGTTATAGGTCGGACGCTGCTCTATGGCAACGACATCCCTTTGTATAGGCCTTACCTTTTTCTTCTTTTTGGCCTTACCTTTGTCAGGTCTAGTCGGTTTCTTGGACTCTTTTTGTCAGAATTTTCCATACCTAGTTACGACAATGTATGCCCCTTGTCAACCATACGATTCCTGCTTTGTTAGCATCTGTATAGCGATCGGCCATGTGAAACAAATCTAACATGATCCTTAGTGGATTATGTTGAGATCTTTAGTAAATCTTTTATATCGCACAACCCGCTTAAATGCTCGAATAACATAATCATCAGTAATGTTAGGAATAGTGTTACGCACTTCTATAAACCTTTTAACAAACTGACTCAAGTTTTCTCCAAAAATTTCACCGAGACAATGTAAATCATCTTCCTTTCTAGGTTTTGTATAGCAACTTTTGAAATTGCCTATGATGGCATAACATAGGTTTTTCCAACTGAAAACAGAATTTTTGGGTTGTTGAATAACCAAGTCCAAGTGGATCCTATTAAGATAGTGGTAAATAGTTTGCCATTTCCTTTTTATCGCCATCTGTAGCCTAGATAGCGGTAGTGTAGATCTGTAGAAATTTTGAGGGATTTTATGTCCCATCGGAACATTCCAGATGCCTTGGCTTGAACTTCTTAGGCCAATTGACATCCACTACACCATGGCATAGTATTAAGGGTAATTAAACTGCTAGAGAAAAGTGCTTTGCAAAGCAAATTATCTATCGAGAAAGACATTCCCTTGCACTTTATTGCCTGCCTGGTAAAGTGCTGCTAGGAAAGACATTCCCTGGCAGATATGTGGATTGACGGTAGTTAACTGCCTTAGATAAGTTATTTTTCCCCGACAGTTATAGTTTCCTCAACATTTACTTGTTTCCTAGCAGTTAGAGTTTCCCCGACAGTTATATGTATTGCTGACAGTTAACCGACCCTCGAATGTCTATTTTCCCCGGTAGTTAAGTGTATTGCCAACAGTTAACTGCCTTACATACGTTGTTTTTCCCCGGTAGTTAGTTGTATTGCCGACAGTTAACTGCCTTCGATTGTCTGTTTTTCCCAAGCAGTTAGTTGTATTGCCGAAGTTAACCGCCCTCGACTGTCTTTTGCACAATTTAACCATAATTTAGAAAACATACAATTTTGGTAATCATACAACTAAAAAAAAAACATGCCATATCAACAACAAAAACAGTTGCAACACATAAATCAAATTTAGATTTTGCAAAATACATAAACATAGAATATGAAAGTTATGTTAAACACAATAGTACATGTGCAATACATATAGAGTGCATGCAATTTCAGAATTATGAGCATTCAAATATAGTCACGACAACACAATCATCTGAAGTCTGCTCAACCTAAAGAAATAATCTAACCCCTTCTACCATAATACTAGTCTAGCCTTGGCATGTACAAAACATCCACGCAATAGAAGTCGACAATGTAGGTGTCCACATAATGAAATCATTATGTCACACCATTTGCAAACAATATCATGAAGATTAGGTTCTGTATATGTATAAAAATATGTCAATTCATGCGCGTAGAATTTGTACAAAGATCTCAATTGGATATGCCTAATAAACAATATCATGAAAATTAGGTTCCTGTATATGTATAAAAATATGTCAAACTGCTCAATGGTCAACTTACAAGAGGTAATAGCAACTTGAGTGAGGAGTTGGATGTTGTGTAGTCAACTGATGAGGCCAAAGTAAACATTGCTGCTAGCTCTAGCTCAGCCCCTTCGAATCCTTGTGAAGCAGAACAAAAAGAATCAGTGCCATGCGCTGATAATAAAATTTGATTTTCTAATACATGAGTAATCTTAGCAAAACAAATATCTAAGACTGCAGAGTTACAAATCACAAGGACATGTGCAAAAAATGTAGATTAGCTTGTTAGAATAATGTATATCGACGGTAAGCAAGTCCTAAAATGGGGCCTTTGTTAGAGGGTTGGCAATGGAGATGAAATTAAATAACACTAGAGACCGGCGCGCATGCAAACGCGCGTAGGAAACATTTAGTTTTTAAAAAAAGATGTAGAGGTTACATCTAGTATTATACAGGTTATGAATGTGTATCCATAAAAAACAATCCAACATTTGAATATGTTTGCATGTAAAACTAATAATTTACTAACAAATAGTATTATTAGTCTTATCCTAAGAGACTGCTAATCTTCATCTATATACGCACTCAGATTCTTTGATAAAATTGTCTAGATGTTCATGTAATGAAACACAAGTTTGCAGCCAGTAGATGTCTGCTGGAAGACATATCATATGGAACTGACAAAAATTGTCTATTTTTTAAAAAAACATATCGTCTCTTTCCCAACTAATGTCCTCTGATTTCTGGAAGTCTAAGTGTTGCACCCAGATACATTGCGATAACTAAAGCATTAGAAATCTGCAAAAACAGGTCAAGAATTAAAACACAATATTTTTTTGTGCACATGCTTATATGGACAAGTTCCAAGTTGCGGGCATATCCGTGAGATATGGTATGCGGGACCATTAGTCAATGAGAATGTAACCAAACCGATAGATCGCTAAACCTCTCTGAGAAATCGTAAGTGTTTGTGTGAATAAGCAAACAAATCGACAAGAGATCTTGATGTAAAGAACTACTTAGATTAAGAATGCATGGTTACCAGGTGTTGGTTTGATCCAACAAGGCTTAATCTCCTCATTAGCCTCATTTAGGAACTCCACTCCAACCCTCTTGACCTTGGTCAATTCAGAATTGTATGCAGCCTTAATTGCATTGAATTCTACATCTGTTGCCTCTAAGCTCAGCTGCTGATGTTCAAACTGGGAGAAATTAGAGCATGCCTATGTCAAATCTACCAATGTCATTTCATATGGCGAGTCTAAATATACATAAAAATAGTCAAAAATAAAATAATTTAACTGCACGTGTTTTAAGATGTCACCCTTTTTTACTAGAGGAAGTACATTTTATATATGAAACTGTAACATCCCAGTCCAACATAAACCTGGAATGTTACTAAAACAACAAGGTAACAATTTCAAACCTAATATATTACACTAAATTAACCTCCTTTGTATAGTTAACCATACCAGGGAATAACATAACAATTATATCAATCATCCAACTTAAGTCATAACTATAGAAACTTCCATGAAACACTAGTCAACTTTATTACAAAATAACAGTTGAATAAAGACAACCAATAAAAATCATCTTAGCAGTTTGCTCAATTATGAAATCATAATCCAACTTTTATCATTCATGAAGTTATTCGCGGTAGAGTGCATCAATCCTTATTACTAGCCCTTCCCATGCATGACGTCCGTATGGTACATAAAAGATAAACATACAACAAGTGTGAGTCCATGACTCAGCAAAGTGCAAATAAGACAGCAAGCCAACATTCATCTTTAACACAATCACTCAATCACAATACTTCATATCAAATAAGCTCATATGCTTATGCAATATAAATGCCACAAATGCACCTTTTCTTTTCTCTTTGCATTTACCAGTAATGCGGAGTATGCATCCGTCGATGCATACCATGCCTGTGCCTTTTAGCACAGGAACCATAAGCCCACACTCCATGAGTGTGGGGACCTCATGCCCGTCCCATGCATGACGGGGACATCAAAAATAAATACTTGGCCACCACGTAGCCAAGTCTCAAGGATAATGACATGATGCATACGAGTCTATTCATTTATTCAACATGTGAATGTAACAACCAGCAGCGACCGTCATGAATAAACAACATAATCATAATACAAGTATTCATGAACATCCACTTTAATTTTTCTACCCATTAATTGCACTTGCCACAACCGTGTGAAGCTTGACGATGCGAAGAGGGCGCTGCCCCTCGATTCAGACCAGCACCTGAACATTTTAATAAGCACACTAAGAGGAAATTTCTGAGCATACTACATTGTTTAAAACAAATTATATAATTATCTACACTCCTTAGTGCAACCCAAACATCACTTCCCAAGAACATCGATCTGTCCCAAACAGCACAGTCCTCTTCTAAAAATCATAACTTTTCGTATGTTTACCCAAAAATGTTGTTCGTTGATTTTATTGAAAGCTTACTAAATTACCCACATTAAACTAGTTGGTGAGATTCCCAGATTCTGTCCCTCACTAACTCTTCTAAATAGATTATTAAAACTGCCAGAACTTGGCAGCTGTTCTAGACAGCAGAACTAAAACATTCGTAACTTTCAGTATGTTAATCCACAAATTACGTTCTTTAGCTTTCTGAAAACCTTATTATATCACCTACAATTTTCATGTTGGTGGTATCCTCTAAATCATTTGTTAACTAATTTCTATTACCCAGTTAATACAACCTGCCCGAATCCTGACAGCCATGGGATAGCAGCGTTGTAAAATCCATAACTAACAATCCGTTCATCCAAATGACCTGACACAAGACTCTATTGAAAGTTAAATACGTTACCCACAAATCTTTAGGAGATGGCCAGATCAAATTTGGTAGTTAAAAACCCTAAAACTATCGAGCGCTACAGACTGCCAGGAATCAATCTAATACCCGATATTGCCAATTGGCGAAACTTCAAAACTAATCGAGCGGAATTGAGGGTTACCCTAGGAGAATACACTGAAGGATGCAAGAACCACCATGTGATCCCCCTCCCTTCTCTTCTCCCTTCTCCCCTTTCCTTCTTCTTGGCCGACCAACACCAAAGGAGATTGTGGGGACCCCGATTTATTTGGCTTGTAATGCTTAGTCTTCCCTTGACTCTAGCATCACAAATCAAATAAACCAAGCCCCGAGACATGTATACTTCCCAGAAATGCAGTATACACACCCCGTTACAAAATCACGCATCAATTCCATACAACAGGTCTAACAAAAGACATACATAATAGAGATTTATTACAACAAGGGCCATCCGGTCAAATGACACTAAAAACAATTAAACAGCGGAAGCAAAAGTGCCATAAGATGGCGATAAACAAAAGAGCCAATTAGTGTGCCTTTACCCACAAGGCAACCAACCGGGCCGCCAAGCTAGTCGTCAAACCCGAAGCACATCTCACAAAAGGGCAGCCCTTGAGGCTCACCTTCTTCCTCTGCAACAACAACATTAAACAAAGCAACTGAGTACAAAAATGTACTCGCAAGACTGACGTGTGGAATAGCAGACCTATCAATATGCTACATGCAGGCTTTTTAAGTGGAGGTTATATGTCTCATTTTGCACGAAGCCAACTTTATTTGTAATAACGTAGTACATTTCAAAAGCAAGTTTGCAATAAGTTTTTATTGAATGAAATAACACGAGATACAATAAGCACAAGAGTAACCACCTATTGGTGACTAACCCAATAGCCACCACACACAGCACGAATCCCGCATTCGCACCACCCATCAAGTTTTAATTAAAATGTTGTAGTCTAACTCTTGAAAGACCTTGCCAAGCGTGTCCATAACCTAGGACGAGGCTATTCGAATAGTTTTAACCTCGCAGGGTGTACCAATGTACCCACACTGCATCGCCTTATTGCCAAGCTATTAAGCACACTTCCTTTGGTATGCAAGACGGCTAAGTCCTACGAGACGTTTCCAATGGAATGCGTTAATTAAGAGTCGCACGTATGGGGTTAACCCTTAGTGACCAGCTGGCGAAAGAGGCCACTAGGACCACACGTTGTGGTGGGGTCAAGCAAAGCCGGGAGTCAATAGTTACTAGCCGACATTACAAGACCCTGGTGGGTGGAGGACCTAGAAAGGAACCACCGGCCACGCCTTAGTGATCCTTTTTCTCTATAAACTACAGCCAACGACTCATTAATTAATGCCTCCCAAAGTACTAATTCAAGAGAGGCCCCATACCCTCTAGTGTGGTTAGCACGCACAAAATGCTTGGTTTAGTGTAACAAGATGTTCGGTCCTTGTTGACTCGGGCACCATTCCACCACACCCAAAGCACACCAACATACCATTGTGCCCAAGTCTAAATCATTTTGCTTTTAGTTTTAGTTTTCATAAGTAAACAAGGCACAAGGCTGAAATCATAAGGGATAATAAGTTGTATGTGATCAAGGTTATCGACAAGTCGATAACCGCCCATTTCTACCGGAAGCTAAGCATGGCTAAGCAATTAATTCGCAACTACTAAGTGACAAGAGTTCATCCAACGAGCTCTAAATCACAGCAATAACCTAGGCTCATGGTAGTAAAGGATAATCATTTGTCTAAGGAAATGCATCTACTAGGCCAACTATCGACAATAGTTAAAGCAAGATAGCAATGCATACATAGAAGTTGTAAACAACATAAATACTTAAAATACTGGGATTAACATGATCAAACTGCTTTCCTTGCTGAAGATCACTTTCTTGCTGCAGAGGATTCACTCACGTACTAAAAAATTCCTTCGGAACCTAACACGAAAAGGCGATAACCAAATAAGAACAAGAACACCAAAAGGAACTCAACAGCAAAGAACATCCAAAACCCATGAAATTTCTACAGCAGCTAGGGGTTGATTTTAGACAATTTTAGAAACAAGAATTACTTCATTTGGACTTAGCATGCAAAAGTTATAGCTAAACTAAGTTCTCTCAGCCTGAAAAATGCTAATTAAATTAATTTCGGTTACTGTTCATGGCAAAAATTTCTAGAATGATCTGGAATCTGAAATTTTTATGGTGGGTAGATAATGTCATCCTAACAACAGCAAAACTAAGTTTGCACAATTTGGAGTTATAATGAATTAGTTATGATTTTTTCTAAGTTCTAAAACTAGCATATATCATTTCTCAGGAACATAAATAAAGACAAGGCTTAGTTCATATTAAAGCATGTCCACAGACAATTTTTACCAAGTTGAGTTTGCTCAGTTTGGAATTACAGAGAATAAGTTATGCATTTTCCAAATTTTCAATGAATTTCTAGACATCATTTTTCCCTAAACAAGATCATGTAGTTAAAATCATTTTCTGCTACATAACAGTGCCTAAATTCATTCTCAGATTAAAGTTCATTCTATAACAGAGCTAAAGCAATTGAAATCATTCAAAAAGGAGCTAAAATGACAAAATTATGTACTTTTGAATTTTGAAATATTAAAAGACTTAGAAAATTTGAGCTCTTGGGAGGTCCAAAAGAACTAAAGGAAAAAGGAGAGGTCGTGGGCCGTTAGATCAAGGTCTGACGGCTACGGGCCTCGAAGCACAGTGCACACAAGACCTCTTCCCGCACTGGGGAGGTCTGGGCCGTTGAGATTAGATCCAACGGCCACGACCAGTGCATTCACAGCGCACGCAAGGAGGTCCTGGCGCCTAACGGAGGTCGTGACCGTCAGATCAAGATCTGGCGGTCCCGAGCACTAGAAGAGGTCCTAAGGGTAAACCTACGGAGGGAGGTCTGGACGGCTAAGATCTCACGGAGGAGGTCTTCAACGGTCTAGATCTCCGGAGGAGGTCTTTAGCGAACACGATCAAGTGAGGAGGTCCTGGCGATCGAGATCAAACGAGGAGGTCCCGATCGGTGGATTCAACCGAGGAGGTCTTGGACGGCCAAGATCTACTCGGGAGGTCCTAAGTGATGTGGTTTTAACGGAAGGAGATCCGACGGCTCAGATAAGGCCTAGGAGGTCCCGAACGGTCCGGATCGAGCGCGAGGGAGGTCTGAGCGCTAAGGATTTTACAAAATGAGATCTAACGCTCAGATCTAAACCGGGGAGGTCGTGAACGGCTAGGATTGAGCTCAAGAGGTCTGAGCGGGGTTGTCTTTATAAAAGACCAGAGGCGGATTTTTACAAAGAGTACCCCGAGGGTGGTCTTGATAAAAACGACCGGGGTGGTATTTTGCAAAGAGGACCTCGGAGGAGGTCTTTTGCAAAGAGGACCCCAAGGTGGAGGGTGATCCTAGCGGCTGGGATTTAATCTAAGGAGGTCTTAAACGGCCAGGATTGATCCAAGAGGTCCAGCGACTTAGCGATTTAGTCGGAAACGGCTCTACGGCTCAGATCTAGCCTGGGTGGTCTTAGACGGCCAAGATTAACGCGGGAGGGAGGTCCTCGGACTAAGGCTAAAACAGAAAAAGGGGTCGACGGTTAGATCTAAACACGAAGAGATCATAAAGGGCTAGGATTGCAGCGGGGAGGTCCTGGAACTTAAAGACTTCACGCACGAAGATCTAAAGGCCAAGGGCTAACGCTCGAAGATCATCAATGGTCCAGATTGAGCCTAGGAGATCTGAGGACTAATTGAAACGCACGCGCTGCCGACAAGAACAACAATTAACACCAGAGATTGGACTCTCGGACAACTTAAATGCTAATCATTGGGCTACAGGACTTGTCCGAGTAAGACACGACAAACACCTGAGCACCTAAACGAGCTCACCGCCGGCGATGGGAAGCTCGCCGGCGGGAACCAAGGACAAGGATAAACTCTAAATAACGAGGAGGACCTAAAGGTGCCAAAAACTAAAGCTAAATCTCACCCTACTGGCTAGCCGAGATGACCGCGAGGTACAAAACGACAACAAAAAACTAGCCTAGTCCAATGTAACTAAGCTCAAGCACCAAGGCAAGAACTCGAGGACGGTGAGGTCAAAGAAGTCGTCGGAGGAGTTCTAGCGACAAAAGTCTTGCCGAGATGGGGAAGAAAGCAGATCTGGATTCAACGAACAAGTTCCCACTTTGCCAAATCCTGAGGAGGCCAAACAGAGTAAGTTAGGGAAATGCTCAAGGTGATTCAATTAAACTAGTTGACAGGACAAGAATCCCAAGTGAACCACTGGAGCCCTGAAGGCTTCGAGGAGCTCCAAGGCCAGGCAATGGCGAGGGGTGCTCTCGGGAGTTGTGATTGAGAGAACACAGAGAGGAACTCGGGTGAGCACAAAGGTGTCTAAAAGAAGCTAAGGAAGAGCTCAGGGCCACATCCATAGTTCACAGCTTTGCCAGGGACAAGCCGACGTGATGGGAACAGCTAGGGCACGACTATGGGCAAGGCTGACATGCATTCAATGCAAGGCGGCAAAAAGCTGCTGACAAGGACATCAAGTGACAGGGCACTATAGGCTTCACTGCCATGTTCCACACGCGCAAGGAAAGTGGTGATGACTAGCTCAGGGGGGTCCCACCCACAAGTGAAAGAGCCCGAGGAGGTCTGGTCAGAAGAGTCCAATGGTTGGAGAAAAGTGCTGACATGCAATAAAGGCTAGCAGAGCTAGCCATTGACAAAGATATGATTTGACAAGGCGCCGCCCAATCGCTGTAGCTCGCACACACGCACATACGCATGATGACCAGTCCCGAGAGGTCCACCATCCGATGAAGGGACCCAAGGAGGCTTGGTCTAAGGAACACACGGTTGGGGCTAAGTGATAAGGCCGAGTGGGGAGGTCTCGATGGTGGGATAAGAAATGAAGGGCCAAGATTTGATGAGGTGCTTGGAGGTCCTAACTCACAAGGAGGTCTGAGACACAGATCAAAGGATGGACGGCTCACGATCACCAAGGTGCACAGGGGCGGTCGAGGAGGTCCGAAGGGGACGACCAAGGGTGGTCTTTGCAAGAACACTACGGAAGGTCTTAGCGCGTGTGAGGCCCAGGGGAGGTCGTAGACCGTTGGATGGAGATCCAAGGGCTTGGACCACCCCGAGGCACTGAGAGTGCTCAAAAGCTCCTCAGACCAGTGGGGAGGTCTGGGGCATTGGATGGGAATCCAACGGCCCAACACCCGCGCGCACGAGTGACCGAGTCAAATGGCTGGGTCGGACTCAGGTCTGGCTCGAGCCCGAGTCTGACTCAGCCCCAAATTTGGGCTTCACACAGCTCCGAAGTTTGAGGATTTATTAGAGATAGCAAACTTACTCCAAAAATTATGAGATTTTTATCGGAGCTTGTTAGCTGGGTTATTAGCCTTGTGTACATTTTGCAGCGGTTTTTGTGCTATCCATTTTCCTCCAAAAATTCAACAAGGTCTTTGGGCTAATGTTTGACTGAATTTAAATAGGTTTGACTGACCTCCAAAAATATTACAACAATTTCTAAAAATTGTGAAACTTTTTAGAGGGATCACACATCAACCCAAGAACTTAGGAACAATATTCCCAGGAGATGATCAAGATATGTGACAAGAATGTTTTTGCAGGATCAAGATTTGAATAAACAGACTTGTGACTTTGTATTTCCATAATTCTTTTGCAAGAATTCTTTAGAACATACAAGAATTGCAAGATGTAAGAAAAAGTTTTAATTTCTACACATTTTCTTACATTGGAAACACAAGTCTGAAACTTGGGATGTTACAGAGATCCCTTCTTCTTCTTCTCTTGGCCGGCAGCAAGGGCGGACCTCTTGGCCAGCAGCAGGGGGACCCACCAGGGGAGGAGGCACTGCCAAGGCTACTGGATATGGAGGGAGACACAGGGTAGGGAGGGTGTGGCGGCCAAGGGGGGAAGGGTGGCTCCCTAGGGTTTCCCCCCTTATATGGCTAGCTACCCCCTTCCCCCTTTAGGCGAAAATGTTGTCGGCCGAAAGCCCACAGCCCAGGTTGTCTAAATTTTGCAAACCCCATTGAAACTTCTGTTAAATCCATTTTCTAATTGGTTCTCCTCCCTAAAGTCTTTCTTCTCACTTAAATATTTTTGGGATATTACATTCTACCCCCCTTAAACAGAATTCGACCCCGAATTCTCCTTGTCATTCGACTAGTAGGATAACCACAATTGGAGATTACCAATAACGAACATGTACCCGATGTGAACAACTCTGGAATTTGCTCGCGCAAACGAGACTCCAACTAACAAGTCGCCTCTCTCTCGGACTAATGGGACAAAAGCGCCTTGATGCATACCAACGACTTGTGCCTCAGCACTCACTCTGACCTCTCTAGAAAAATGCACAGGATGCTACTCAAAGGTCAGCAGCTCCCATGAAGCCAAAAACTTCAGACCTCCCTGGTACTCACTCAGCACTGGAACATACAAGATGTTGCATTCTTTGCGTATGGACTCGAGATGGTCCTAGCGATATGCCAACTTCCAACATCCTCACAACTTCTAGAAACAAACCAATATACCTTAGGCTATCCTTCCCTTTGGTACCAATATACACATTCTGCACACATAACACACAGAGCTTTTGTTCCATCTCTCAATCGATCTCCTCACTTAAACAATGAGCACCTTCTTTAACCAGGGATGCACAACAGAACTCGCTTTGAACAAACTCTACTATAAATAGAGTCAATTGAAAGCAAAGGATCCTCATTGCAACCAAGCAATGCCAACTCCCCACCAAAAGGGTCAAATCCAAAATTGAAGATTCATCACGAAAACCATTCCACTTTCTAATTTGGCGGTTTGCAAATGAACACCACGAAAACCAAAGAAGAAATCACTCGAATACCCAAATCAAATATTTCTTTTATTCTTTCTGAAATAGAAAGAACTACCTGTAATATCCCGAAAGTGAGTTAAGGTTTGAATCGAGGAAGATTAATTTTATTTCGGGAGAGATCGATTAATCGGGGAACGATCAAACGGAACGTCGGGAAGGACTAATTGGTATGTTGTCAGTGCAGCAGTTTTAGAGGGGGGAAAGAGCAATTTTGCGGCAACTTGGGCCTGGGCCAAGGCCCATGAGGGTGGCCGGCCAAGGGGGGGGCTTCCCTCCCCCAAACCCTAGCCCCTTCCCCTCCCCTCCCCCTTTCCCCCTCCCACCCCCAACCGGCCGCCCCCTCTCCCCACCTCCCCACCTCTCCACCTCCCTTCCTCCCTCCCTTGCGCCCTCTCCATCTCCCCCATCACCTCCATTGCTGCTGTCCAAGGTGGAGTAGGAGCTCCCTTGCAGCCGGCCAAGGAGGAAGAAGAAGGAGAAAAGAAGAGAAAGAAGGGGAAGAAGAGAAGGGAAGAAGAGGAGAAGAAGGGATCCGCAGCGAAGCATGGTGGTCATCATCCCGCTGCGTGCTCTTTTCGTTTCGGCAAGGGTAACCCGCGATTTGTTGTTTTGGGGTCGTTTTCTAGTTGTCTAATTTTCGGATGTCAGTTCGTCGATATTCTGCAGCAGTGAAGTTTGTCGGTTTTGAATAGGTTAGAACCATAATTGGGTCTGGGTGTCTCCTAGAAAGTTGTGGGTATCGTAGTTATCTTTCATTGCCGACAAGATTCAGGTCATTCGGACTTCGGTAGCCAAAGTTATGATTTTTAGTGCTATGATGTTTCTGTGGGTAGCAGAATTGACAGTGTCTGCTTAACCTGTTTTAAACATGCTGTTAGAGGGGTTTCAGAGGGTCTCACCATAACGAAAAACGAGGCTAATCCTCTTAGCTTTCAGTAAAGCTAAAGATCACTGAATTTGGACAAACGTAGAGAAAGTTATGATAGTTTCTTTGTCGCTGTCCAGAAACCCGACGTGAATTATTTGCTCTGATTAAATAGATTGGTAGGTCTGGTAGATGGCCGAATCAGAGGGTCTCCCAACTAAGTTTATTTAGACATTTCAATTACCTTTTCAGATTGTCCAAGATCATCCTATTTGGACTCCTGAGCAGAAAGTTATGAATTTTTGAAGTCTGCTGTCCGCAGTGACCGATCGCTAGAAATTAGAAAAGCTAGACGTGATAAGAAGATTAGCGATTTCGATTGTAATGTGATGTATGATTTTGGTCCAGTATGTTATTCTTAGTTTGGGGTTATCTTCTTGTCCAGGTGGTAGCGAGATCCCAAGGGCAGCACCCACTTCGCGTCCGTCGTTTTCGCACGGTTGAGGCAAGTATTCGGGTTATAGCGTATTTTCGGTTGTATGATATGATTGTGGTGATTGCTTGTTGTAGCCTTGCACGAATGTTAGCGTAATGAGCTTTCCTTTTATCTTGATGAATGCAAGCTATGGTTAATGTTTCCCTTGAGCGTTGCTAATATGTACATGTTAAATTCGTGTATATGAAAGACGTGGGCAAAGAGCAATTGCATGTTCCAATCGTGTTGGAGACTTGGTCATACATGCATGTTTTTGATATATGATAGCGAAGTAAGGTTGCTGGCATGATGTTTATATTGAGATTGGTGAATGCTCCAAGTATGATTATGCTCTATTTATGTCTGTTGTTATTGTACTGGGTATATTGATGATGAATAGATGTTGTGCATGTGCATATTGAGATCATGCTGAAGCTTGGTCACGTGGTGACCAAGCATGCATTTCGTTGAGGTCCCCGTCATGTATTGACGGGCTTGAGGTCCCCACATTGGTGCAATGTGGGCTATGAGCAAAGAGGTCCCCATCATTCGATGATGGGCAAAGGTCCCTATACATGTGGTGTATAGGCTTTTGGTCCCCGTGCTGAGGGCACAGCAAGGGTACACAAATGACGGTTGTATACCCGCATTACCGGTAAAATGCGAAAGAGATAAAGTTAAAAGGTGCATTGCATTGGTTGCATTCACATGAGCATGAAGGCTTTACTCGTGCATTGTTTATCTTGGATTATTGATGCTATGAATGTTAACTTGCTTAGCCTTGTTGGTACTTGCTGAGTCTTTGGGCTCACTCTTGCTTTGATGTGTTTTAGGTACAACCGCAAGACTGGCATGCATGGGAGGGAGTAGATGAATTGGAAAGCACGCACTACCTCACAACATTAAAGCAATTGTCATTTAGCTTCATATAAGAATAAATAGATCTCTGAGAAATACCCATGGTTGTTTTATGATTCGATTATGGTTGTGAGAATAGTGTTAATTTGATTACATTCATATGATTATCTCTTATGCATGAGTGAATTGGATTATGAAATTATTGTTAAATGATATGTTTACTGTTAGAAGCTATGGATAGTTTGAGTTTCAAAGTTAATCGTAATAATGAGAATAGAAAGTTTTGGTTATGTTTAAGATATTATTCTACACGCTTGAATGAACTCGATTATGATTTTATTGATAAATGCCTTGATCAATTGTTGGAACCTCGGATAGGCGACTATACAAAGGAGGTTTTGTCGAGATTTTGTAATTGGTCTTAGTTTAGCTTAGTTTAATTTAATTTTAGTAGCATTCCGCACTCAATGTTGAGTCAGGGTGTTACAATTGGTATCGAGCGTCAGAGGTCCGTGGTGACTAGATAAAAAAATTGCTAATGTTAATCAACTTAAAAGTTTGACACACCGAGCACAGAGGGATGGGGATGGGTCAATCTTTGCATTTACGTTCCGTTATATCGCTTTGATGATTCTTGACATGATTTGAGTTTGTCCGCTTAATTAATTAATTATTATGATTATTATGAGTGGGAATAATCGATGTTGAGAGGTTAAGGTTGTGGTTGTGACCACGGCTTTACAGTTACACCACCATTCGTGGAGTGGGAATAGGAAGTGCTACCTCGGATATCTTAGTACAAAGTCTTGATAGTGAGAATCTTTTAAAGAGTTGTTCTCTTCCTTGAATTTGAATTTGGTCAACTCTTAACCAGATTCGATTGATGGGTTTCTTTGAAATGTTTGGTGTGTTTCCTTTGGCTTAATTTGCCCGTAAATCAATTATTGTTTTTCCCACCGTTGAGTTATTCTCGATTGGTGAATTTTGCTAATTGTCAAGATTGACTTTTGTAGGGGAGTTTTGTTTTCTTATTGGAAAGCTTGACCTATTTTATTCGCTTGATGTTTTGGTTAATGAAAGTTTCTTTTGTAAGTCCTTTAGTTCATGAAGGCTTTGACTCAACGTATCTCTTTTGGGTATTTTGAGCGTTGAATATTAATGGTTGTGTTATGAGTTTCAAGTTAAGTTCGCAGCTTGTGCATGATCGATCTTAACTAAGGTTCTTATCAAAGAAAGTTGAATAAGTGGAGGTTGTCCTTTAGTGGTTCTTGATGAGTTATGACTATGAGTATGACAATATTTAGTTGGAATCAATGGAGTTGTTAAGAGGTGTGGTATGTTGATGAATTGGTCCGATTGTTAGGATTATGGAATCGTAGATTTATTGGATAGCATGGAGTAATGTATCTCTATGGATTAGCTTACCCATTAGTGATGGTTATGTTAAGAATGTGTTTGAACGATGCTTTAGAGGATATCAGATAGGAAATTTTCGTAAACTAGTTACTTGATGATCATACAAAATTGCTAGATTAAAAACATGTATATTAGATTAGACGAACGTTGAGGTAGCATGTTGTGAAACCTCATGTTATGCAGCGATGAGATTATTAAATGTTGACTTTGTGTTTACAGATGGTTACGCGACTACAAACAGAAGTAGGACCCTATTTGTATACATGATTCATACAATTGACAATTGTTAATGACAGTTGGAGCGGGTGTGAGTAACACTAATGGTTGAGTGGGTGATTGAGTAAGTGGCCTCTGAAAGTGTGCTTTGCGAAAGTATCATTTGATAGTATGAACTAGTTAAAATAGGTTTGTTTCAACCTTGTGGCTTGTGTTTCCTTTGGAGAAATTTATGATGGGATAAGAGGCTATGATGAGTCTCGCTAAGAGTGTATTGTTACATTACTAGTGTGATTGTCAGTAAGGGATTATGATGATAATATTGAATGTTTTGTATAAAGGGACTGGATCGCTCGCCAGATGTTAATTAATTGAATATGTTTCTAGTTCGCATTTGTGATCTTTCAGACCTCATGTTGATGTGATAGCTGAATTTGTTTAGAGCAAAGTGACGTGTTGAGAGGTTTTATTAGTTCCTAAGTGGAATAGGTGTTGTGATCTTCAATTACTCTTTGTCGGAAATGCCATGGTGATGCTATAACCAACGAAAATCGAGTAAAGTGGAAGTATTTGAGATTTAAGCAAAGTTTCATAACTTGCAAAATATTAAAGTTTGTCTAAAACTTTGGTTCTTGCCCATAAGAGTTTTCCAATTCTAAAAGCAGTGTTTTATTCTCGGTGAGGTTTGATATTCTCTCAATGTGGACGTGCGCCTCAACTTTGAACATATCTTTTGGTTTTCGAGAACAGTTTTATCTGATTGTTTCTCTTGATCTTGTAACTACTGTAAGTGGTAACGTTTTCTTTTGAGCTGAAACTTACTTCTATTTGCCTCTTCTTCTAAGAAAGGGTTAACCGATCTGTATTGTAAAGTCTCGTAGGTGGTGTCTTGGCATCTAGATAGTGGTGGTCTAATAGATGGTTTGATGAACCCTTAGGTGTCAAGTCGTCTGAGAGGCTTGGAGTAATAAATCGATTTATTGGAATAATCCTTGGAGAGGAATCGAGTTGAAAAGAATATTTGTCTTTGGAGCTAACAGATTTCGTTGTCGCAACTAGTAGGACCTATAACAAGTTGTAGACCAAGATTTGGTGTTCTTTTTGACCGAGCATTAGAATTAGCAAGTATGGAAAAACTGGATCAATTTATTAGAGTATCGCAATTTGGTAGTATTGCGAGGCTATGAAAGTTATTTTTGATGATGTGGTTTAATGAGAGTGGGGTTACAAAGTAATCAAATCGCCATGTTAATTAATGGGATAATGGAAAATATTGAGTAACGTCAAGAGTGATTTGGCTTTAAATGAGTAACCTTCTGAGGGTTATAATCTTTGTAAAGGTAGACTGGTCAAGAAAATATTTTCATGATGATGTTAATGAGAGAGTATGTTGGAATTATGGGATTTTACGGATTTAATCTGAGGATTTCCCTATCTTTTATATGAGAAGTTCGTTGTAGGAATCTTGGAGTTTAATTTGGGCTTTGCAATTTTAGCTAGGACTTGGGGCACCCAATGATTATGTGTAGAGGAGGTAGATTAAGGGTGTGTTTGAATGTTGAGATAATCATTGATAGAGCCCTTTAGAGAAAGTATATGACTGTGAGAGTGTGAATTCCAAGTTGTTTATTTCTAAAACATTGAGGAGATGTGATTGCGTGTGTAATCTATTTTGAGATGCATTGAAGTCATCACAAATTAATCATGTAGATAGAGGAGTTGTTGAGATAAAGTTTGGCGGCGTCGATAGAGCCTTTATACTGAATTGTGGATGATGTATTTCAACATGAGTGTAACATTGAGAATGTAAAGTTAAGAAAGATGAGTTAGTGTGTTTTGTGATGAACTGAAACTCCAAAGTTGAGAGAGATTTTATTCTTAAAAGAGATATCGAGAATTTGATACTTCCTCAAAGGAGTGAATTGTTTCTGGATTCTCGTTTGAGTTTTGTGTTGTTGACCAATATCTTTCGTAAGTTGAGTTTGACTCGATTTTGGTATATATGATTCTTATCGGTTCGAGAAAGAATAAAAGAAATGATGGATTTGGTTAATTGAGTGGTTTCTCTTTTAGCGATCGTGGTGTTTATTTGCAAATTTTCTAATTGAAGGTGGAAAGATTTTCGTGATAAATCATCGATTTTGAATTTGACTCCTTTTAGTACCGAGTTGGTAACGCTTTGGTTGCGTTGAGAGTTCTTCATTTTCATTGAGCTTTGCTGGTAAAAGAGTGTGTTTAGGAAGAGTATTGTTGTTGTGTGTTTCGTTAAAGGAGGTGATTTTTGCTTTAGTGAGGAGTATAATTGAGCGGTGGAACACGAGTTCGTGTTCTATGTGCATGTCGTGTGGTTTGGTATCTTTGGGAGGTTTAACCTAAGATACATTGGGTTATTTTCGCTAGTTGGCGTACGCCAGATCGCCTCGAGTCCGTGCGCGAGTACGAACGCCTTGTATGTTCGGTGTTGAGTGAATACCGGAGATCCGAGTTTGAGGTTTCGATTGCGCTGTTAACCATCGAGTGAGGTCTTACCTCGAGTCTTGTCCGGTGAGTGTACCTGGAATGTCGAGTGGAGCGTTAGTACAGACGTCGATTTACGTCCTGGTGTTGTGGTCTCTTCTGTTGGAGAGAGAGGTCACTTGAGAGTTGAAGTCTCACGTGAGCGAGTTTAGTAAGAGTTGATCGCATTGGTATCTGTTGTTAAGTTCTAGTCGTGGTTTTCGCCGGGTAGATTGGCGTTTAGATTCGGTCGAATCACATTGGGGTAGAATGTAATATCCCGAAAGTGAGTTAAGGTTTGAATCGAGGAAGATTAATTTTATTTCGGGAGAGATCGATTAATCGGGGAACGATCAAACGGAACGTCGGGAAGGACTAATTGGTATGTTGTCAGTGCAGCAGTTTTAGAGGGGGGAAAGAGCAATTTTGCGGCAACTTGGGCCTGGGCCAAGGCCCATGAGGGTGGCCGGCCAAGGGGGGGGCTTCCCTCCCCCAAACCCTAGCCCCTTCCCCTCCCCTCCCCCTTTCCCCCTCCCACCCCCAACCGGCCGCCCCCTCTCCCCACCTCCCCACCTCTCCACCTCCCTTCCTCCCTCCCTTGCGCCTCTCCATCTCCCCATCACCTCCATTGCTGCTGTCCAAGGTGGAGTAGGAGCTCCCTGCACCGCCAAGGAGGAAGAAGAAGGAGAAAAGAAGAGAAAGAAGGGGAAGAAGAGAAGGGAAGAAGAGGGAGAAGAAGGGATCCGCAGCGGAAGCATGGTGGTCATCATCCCGCTGCGTGCTCTTTTCGTTTGGCAAGGGTAACCCGCGATTTGTTGTTTTGGGGTCGTTTTCTAGTTGTCTAATTTTCGGATGTCAGTTCGTCGATATTCTGCAGCAGTGAAGTTTGTCGGTTTTGAATAGGTTAGAACCATAATTGGGTCTGGGTGTCTCCTAGAAAGTTGTGGGTATCGTAGTTATCTTTCATTGCCGACAAGATTCAGGTCATTCGGACTTCGGTAGCCAAAGTTATGATTTTTTAGTGCTATGATGTTTCTGTGGGTAGCAGAATTGACAGTGTCTGCTTAACCTGTTTTAAACATGCTGTTAGAGGGTTTCCAGAGGTCTCACCATAACGAAAAACGAGGCTAATCCTCTTAGCTTTCAGTAAAGCTAAAGATCACTGAATTTGGACAAACGTAGAGAAAGTTATGATAGTTTCTTTGTCGCTGTCCAGAAACCCGACGTGAATTATTTGCTCTGATTAAATAGATTGGTAGGTCTGGTAGATGGCCGAATCAGAGGGTCTCCCAACTAAGTTTATTTAGACATTTCAATTACCTTTTCAGATTGTCCAAGATCATCCTATTTGGACTCCTGAGCAGAAAGTTATGAATTTTTGAAGTCTGCTGTCCGCAGTGACCGATCGCTAGAAATTAGAAAAGCTAGACGTGATAAGAAGATTAGCGATTTCGATTGTAATGTGATGTATGATTTTGGTCCAGTATGTTATTCTTAGTTTGGGGTTATCTTCTTGTCCAGGTGGTAGCGAGATCCCAAGGCAGCACCCACTTCGTCCGTCGTTTTGCACGGTTGAGGCAAGTATTCGGTTATAGCGTATTTTCGGTTGTATGATATGATTGTGGTGATTGCTTGTTGTAGCCTTGCACGAATGTTAGCGTAATGAGCTTTCCTTTTATCTTGATGAATGCAAGCTATGGTTAATGTTTCCCTTGAGCGTTGCTAAATCATACATGTTGTTATGTACATGTTAAATTCGTGTATATGAAAGACGTGGGCAAAGAGCAATTGCATGTTCCAATCGTGTTGGAGACTTGGTCATACATGCATGTTTTTGATATATGATAGCGAAGTAAGGTTGCTGGCATGATGTTTATATTGAGATTGGTGAATGCTCCAAGTATGATTATGCTCTATTTATGTCTGTTGTTATTGTACTGGGTATATTGATGATGAATAGATGTTGTGCATGTGCATATTGAGATCATGTTGAAGCTTGGTCACGTGGTGACCAAGCATGCATTCGTTGAGGTCCCGTCATGTATTGACGGGCTTGAGGTCCCCACATTGGTGCAATGTGGGCTATGAGCAAAGAGGTCCCCATCATTCAGATGATGGGCAAAGGTCCCTATACATGTGGTGTATAGGCTTTTGGTCCCTGTGCCAGAGGGCACAGGCAAGGGTACACATGACGGTTGTATACCCGCATTACACGGTAAAATGCGAAAGAGATAAAGTTAAAAAGGTGCATTGCATTGGTTGCATTCACATGAGCATGAAGGCTTTACTCTGGTGCATTGTTTATCTTGGATTATTGATGCTATGAATGTTAACTTGCTTAGCCTTGTTGGTACTTGCTGAGTCTTTGGGCTCACTCTTGCTTTGATGTGTTTTAGGTACAACTGGCAAGACTGGCATGCATGGGAGGGAGTAGATGAATTGGAAAGCACGCACTACCTCACAACATTAAAGCAATTGTCATTTAGCTTCATATAAGAATAAATAGACTGCTGAGAAATACCCATGGTTGTTTTATGATTCTGATTATGGTTGTGAGAATAGTGTTAATTTGATTACATTCATATGATTATCTCTTATGCATGAGTGAATTGGATTATGAAATTATTGTTAAATGATATGTTTACCTGTTAGAAGCTATGGATAGTTTGAGTTTCAGGTTAACTGTAATAATGAGAATAGAAAGTTTTGGTTATGTTTAAGATATTATTCTACACGCTTGAATGAACCTGATTATGATTTTATTGATAAATGCCTTGATCAATTGTTGGAACCTCGGTATAGGCGACTATACAAAGGAGGTTTTGTCGAGATTTTGTAATTGGTCTTAGTTTAGCTTAGTTTAATTTAATTTTAGTAGCATTCCAGACTCAATGTTGAGCTGGGGTGTTACACTACCCATGCCAACATAGCGCCAACTCAATTTACGAAAGACATCAATGATAAACACATAGCTCAAACAAGAATCAAGGGAGCGTTTCATTACTCGGGGCAACATTCTTTTCTCAATTTCTCTTTTAGGAATAAAACTTCTCTCAGATTATGGAATCCTAATTCATCGCATGACACACTAACTCATTTCTCTTAAATTGGCAACCTCAACGCCATGCTCAATCCGAATACATTAACCACACCTTTGAAAAGAGGCTCTATTGACTCCACAAAAAACATACTCTTGCCAACTCCTCTATCAATGGAGTTACTTTGGCAGATGACTCCAAAAGCATCTCAAAATAGGTCTCACACGCAATCACATCACCTCGATTCTTTAAGAATAAACAAATTGAAATTCACATCATACACTCTCACGTACTACATCAAAAGGGTTCTACCAATGATCATCCCACTGCTCGGAATCCACTCTTATTCTATTCCCTCTACACTCAATCATTGGACAACCAAAGTACATCAACATGGAAACATTTTCTCAACCAAACTATCTTTAGAACAAATCTAATTTTCAGAGGTTTCCTAACTAAGGTCAAGTCATACCTAATAATAACTCAACATTCCCTACTATTCCAATAATTGTCAAAACGATTAGATTTCTTTCCAGTTCTACTCTCATTAAACTACACCGTCATAATTCTCATACACAGCCTTACAAAGTACCCAATGGTGACACTCTAATACATTGATCAAAATTTCCATACTCTTGATAAACAAAAGATCTTGGACCACCTATCACTATAGGTTCTACTAGTTGCAGCAACGTAATCAGTCAGCTACAAAGACCAACTTTCTTTTTAAAATTAAATCCTCCCCAAGGATTACGCCAAGAAATCACTTATCCCTCAATGCATCTCGAACAAATTGACACCCAGAGTCTCACAAAATCATTCACTTGACTACCACCAATCGGCTGCCACTATACCCTCTATGATGTTTTGTAAAACAAATCCATTATTCCTTTATCAAAAGAAGAGGCAAATAACAATATTGATTTCAGCACTTAGAAAAATATTTACCATTCACAGTAAACACGAGACTAAGAGAAACAGCCAATTAGCAATGAACTCGGAAAACAAAAGATAAGACCACAGATAAGAGTACAAGTCCCACAAGAAGAGAATATCAAACTTCAGCCAATAAAAAATAAAGCATTGCTTTTGAAACTTGAGGAACTCTTATGCGGCCAACCAACAAGGTTAAGCATGCTTCAATAAGCTACAAGCTACAAAACTTGAATCCAACTGCGAATACCTCTACTACACTCATCTTTAACAACAAAAACAATTTTCTTTGATTATCACATCACTTGCCACCTCTAACAAGAAGTGCTCTTAAAACCAGATCACACTAATCTCTTAAGAACCAAATATAACCTTCCACCACATCACTTTGCTCAATAATTTTAGCTACCATATAAATCACGAACTCCAAAAGATTGCAAATGCGAAACGTGAAACACTTCATTTGAGCGATACCACAAAAGATATTCAAATTACTTTCTTTCTATCACAATCAACAACACACTCACAATCCATTGCTGACAACCTTACTAACATTCAGAATGATATACCCTTCACAAGAACCGTCATCGTCTACTCTTCCGTTATAAAGCTCTCTAAAACTCACCAAATTATTACATACCACTTTATCATCTCATTCTCAAATTGAGAGTATACAAAAATCCTACAACCCCACTACAACAACCACTGTATTTTAGAGGGAATCTACTACACAATTTAAAAGGTTATACCAAAACCCTTTTATCATGGATATGCTGTCATCCAACTATTCTACCATCATGTAAGCATAAGCCACCTATTAAATCACATCAGTTCAACTCTTATAGATGATCAACACCAAATGTCAACACCTAACAGTTGTACTCTAACTATTGTTGCTATCAACTCGCTTCATCATGAAATCTAGATGCTACCTACTTTCCTTTCCAAATCACATGAACAATTACAAACAAATATTGAACCGTTCCACCTCATATTCATAATTTGGTACAAAAACACAATAAAACTTCAAGAATTGAAATCTTCCATCATTCAAAAGTCTCAATAATCACTACAACCAAAGTCATCCCATCATTCTATATAGAAGAGCTATGCAGAACTCCTCCCATAAAATTCTAGATCCACTGGTATTCTATCCCTTCAGTCTTTTGTAGGCAAATCCAACAATTAATCTTGGTAAGAAATATGTAGATCTAATAACTATATATGTTCACCAAGTATCCATAGAAAAGATAACTCCAGGATTAATATCCACTAAAGCAATAATCTAGCATCTCAACTTTCCCTTCCCACATGGTTAGTTTCGTCCATTGAGACCAAATAATCCAACAAGTTTAGCAAACTAAACAATTTTAGTGGTCAAACCAGTTTGTCAATGTTGCACACTTCTTAATAACTCCTTTGACTCCAATTAGGTATAGCCATACTCTTAATCACAGTTCATCAAGAACTACTACAAGACACTATCAAATTAATCAACTTCCCTTCCAAAGATCTTGGTTAAGATCGATTATGCACTACACTACAGACCCAACTTGATAACACATACCATATCCATTAATTTCTTTAATTAAAACCTCTCACTTAACCACGATAAGACATCGCTAAAGGGTTTTAACATTTTCCTTCATAAAAGAGAAGTATTCAACTTCAATACACAAAATACCCAAAAGAAATACATTAGATCAAAGCTTCCACACGCTAAAGGACCTGCAAAAGGAAACGGTCATTATCTAAAACATAAGTGAATAAATGAGTCATGTTATCCAATAAGAAAGACAGAACTCCAATACAAAGGTAAATCTTGACAATTAACTAAGTTCACTAGCCGCAAAAATAACTCAACAATTGGGAAAACAATAATTGCTTTAAGGGACAAATTAAACCAATGGAAACACATCAACTACTTTGTAACCACTAACCCAAGAAAATTCATCAAACAAAAACGAGTAATCAGATTAACCAAATGTAAACTCAAGGAAAACATCAACCTTTCTCAAAGAAACCCATCCCCAACATTTGTAACTAAATTACCCGGGGTAAACACTTCTCTTTCCCCATACCACAAATGGTGGTACAACCTGGCCATGCCCGTGGCCTCAACCCTCCTCTACCTCTCGACCTCGACTATCACCACACATAGCAATCATATAATCATATCATAAGCATTCAATAATCAATTCATATTAGCAATCATCAATGTGACATAACAGAAGCGTAAATGTAATGCTTTGCCATTCCCATCCTACTGTGCACCAGTATGTCAAATTTTAAATTGATTAGCCATTAGCAAATTTTAATTAATCTATTCACCACGGACCTAAAGCCCGCTCTGATACCAACTGTAACACCCCAGCCCAACATAAACCTGAAATGTTACTAAAACAACAAAGTAACAATTTAAAACTTAAGATATTACACTAAATTTCGGTAGAACCTCCTTTGTATGGTTAACCATACCAGGGAATAACATAACAATTATATCAACCATCCAACTTAAGTCATAACTATAGAAACTTCAATGAAACACTTGTCAACTTTTTTACAAAATAACAGTTGAATAAAGAAAACCAATAAAAATCATCTTAGCAGTTTGCTCAATTATGAAATCATATTCCAAAATTTATCATTCATGAAGTTATTCGTGGTAGAGTGATCAATCCTTATTACTAGCCCTTCCCATGCATGATGTTCGTATGGTACCTAAAAGATAAACATACAACAAGTGTGAGTCAATGACTTAGCAAAGTGCAACTAAGACAGTAAACCAACATTCATCTTTAACACAATCACTCAATCACAATACTTCATATCAAATCAGCTCATCTGCTTATGCAATATAAATGCCACAAATGCACTTTTTCTTTTCTCTTTGCATTTACCGGTAATACGGAGTATGCATCCGTCGATACATACTCATGCCTGTGCCTTCTAGCACAGGGACCATAAGCCCACACTCCACGAATGTGGGGACCTCATGCCCTTCCAATGCATGACGGGGACCTCAAAAATCAATACTTGGCCATCACGTAGCCAAGTCTCAAGCATAATGACATGATGCATATGAGTCTATTCATTTATTCAACAAGTGAATGTAACAACCAGCAGCGATCGTCATGAATAAAGAACATAATCATAATACAAGTATTCATGAACATCCACTTTAATTTTTCTACCCATTAATTGCACTTGCCTCAACCGTGTGAACCTTGATGATGCGAAGAGGGCGCTACCCCCAGATTCAGACCACCACCTGAACTTTTTAATAATTACACTAAGAGGACATTTCTGAGCATACGACATTGTTTAAAACAAATTATATAATTATCTACGCTCCTTAGCGCAACCCAAACATCACTTCCCAAGAACATCGATCTATCCCAAACAGGACAGTCCTCTTCTAAAAATCATAACTTTTCGTATGTTTACCCAAAAATGGTGTTATTTGAATATCTTGAAAGCTTACTAAATTACCCACATTAAACTAGTGGGCGAGATTCCCAGATTCTGTAATTCACTAGCTCTTCTAAACCGATTATTAAAACTGCCAGAACCTGGCAGCTGTTCTGGACAGCAGAACTAAAACATTCATAACTTTCAATATGTTCATCCAAAAATTATGTTATTTAGCTTTATGAAAACCTTATTAGATCACCTACAATTTTCATGTTGGTGGTATCTACTAAATAATTTGTTAACTAATTTATATTACCCAATTAATACAACCTGCCCGAATCGTGACAGAGCCTCGGGACAGCGGTGTTGTAAAATCCATAACTAACAATCCATTCATCCAAATGACCAGATCCAAGACTCTATTGAAAGCTAAATACGTTATCCACAAATATCTAGAAGATGGCCAGATCAAATTTCGCAGTTGAAAACTCTAAAATTGTCGAGCACTACAGACTGCCAGGAATCGATCTAATACTTGATATTGCCAATTGGCGAAACTTCAAGACTAATCGAATGGAATTGAGGGTTACCCTTGGAGAATTCCCTGAAGGATGCAAGAACCACGACATGATCCCCTTCCCTTCTCTTCTCCCTTCTCCCCTTTCCTTCTTCTTGGCCGACCAACACCAAAGGAGATCACTTCTTCTTCTTCTCTTGGCCGGCAGCAAGGGAGGACCTCTTGGCCAGCAGTAAGGGGGACTCACCAGGGGAGGAGGCACTGCCAAGGCCGCTGGACAAGGAGGGAGGCGCAGGGTTGGGAGGGTGTGGCGGCCAAGGGGGGAAGGGTGGCGCCCTTGGGTTTCCCCCCTTATATGGCCGACTACCCCCTTCCCCCTTTGGGCCAAAATGTTGTGGGCCAAAAGCCCACAGCCCAGGTTGTCTGATCTTTGAAAAACCCCCTTGAAACTTCTGTTAAATCAATTTTCTAATTGGTTCTCCTCCCTAAAGTCTTTCTTCTCACTTAAATATTTTTTGATATTATAGAAACATCCATTAGAAGCGGTGACCGCATAATGACAGTGTGCAACCTACCTTAATCAAGTATAAGATGATGACAGGAATTCCATCTCCTCCTAAGATTTAAAAAATGAAGTGTGGTAGCTTCATAATTCTTGTCCTTCTCATGCATTGAAAGAACGAACAAATTAAAATAACTAAACAGTACTGCATGCAACAAAGAAGGATTTCGGTGCTTACATATGATATCAGGCTTAAGATTATGCTTCGATGTCTCCACGGGACCAAAATAGTGCAATTGAACCCCTATTTTGCACAACGGAGCTTATTTGCCTAGGTCCAAGCAATGTCCTTCAAAAACAATTTGCTCAGTCTCAACATCATTTGCTACTCTGCCCTCGTCGTTCACACCTCTCTTTAAATACCTATTCAATAAAAGCGACAAGATCAGGAAGCAAAGATGCAATGATCCATTCGTGCGTTTAAATTACATCAATCTAAACCGCACAAATAAACTAACAGAAAAAGTATATAATTACTAAGAGTTTGGCAAGTGTGAACTGGTCCAAGCATAATGCCTCGAGCATCTAGCAATGAGCGTCAACATAATGTCCTTCCCGGATATTAAAAGTTTATCCTTGATATAAATGAAATCAAAGAAATCTATTATTCTAAAATGATGTGACTAAACAGAAGTTCTGATATCCGTTAACAACAGAGAACTTACACAAAAAGGAAGTTCAAAACTTGTCTACCTAATCCTACAACAAAGGATATTATGCCAGATCCTCTTTAGTTTAAGTTTTTCCCACAGGAAGAAATAGCTCAGCAGTACTGAATAAATCAACCAATATATAACTTACAACTATCTATCGATGGTCCCTCCTCTTTACAATTTTTCCATAAGTGTCACATGATTTTTACAATTTTTAAATAGTGTTGAAAGCAAGGTTGAAGAACCCACTACTATCACATTTCTAGCTCAAGAAAATTAAAATCATGATTGGTTTACTAAAGAGTAAAACAAACCAAGAAAATAAACAGAGAGAATAATGAATGGCCCAACATCCATAGAACCATGCGGACAGGAAAAATCCATTTTATGGTTGCAATCTACCACATTCACAAATTCTCTTTGGTAATATAACAGCACTACAAGAGTTCAATTTCATAGGGGAATATATACCTGTTTAAAAAAATCATAGACTAATGCGACAGTCTAGAGGGTACTTTTAGAATGTCACTAATCCATCATGTTAGAAATACATTCCATACAAACATTGTGTCATATAGGTCCCATTCCTCCCGTGGATCATTGAAATTCTTCCGAGACTTCTCATGATATTGTATGAGTGGCTAAAAAGAAGTCCTTTTCTAAGATCTATTGTATGCAAGAACTTCTTGTACCTACATGATTTGTAAAGGTCGGCTTATGAAGAACATACAATATTAAAGTGTCGAGTTCAAATAGGAAATAAATATGTAGCTTTGTTGTTAAAGTTTTTTTTAGAAAAAAGAACCAGATGCTCCACAGTTAGAAAATATTACCAGCAATCCAATCCTTTTAAGGTAATGTAAAGTCTACAACATCAATGATATAAGGGATGCAACATACCTGTTCTCATCCTTGGACTTAAGAAATGTTGGTACGACCTGAGCATCGCTCTTGGGGGACACAGAGAAGAAGTAAGATCGAGCATAGAAGCTGGACAGATTGAGGCAAGCTGGGTGTCAGCGTCTTGTGCATTGTGGCGAGAGCAACCTGTGAGAGGACGAAGGAGGAAGACTTTCGTGGTCTGCTTTGGACCTGGGCTAAAATGGCAGTGGGGCTGTAGGGGAGCCAAGCGAAGGGTAGGAGAGGGCGGGGGAGGGGGCAACACGGTCGTAGGGAATGAAGCGGCCGGCGGAGGCAGTGCGACCGAACGAGAGGAGGGTCCAAGGAGATGGAAGGCTGATCTGCTTTGGGAATGGCCTGAAATGGCGGCCCACGGGGGCTGTGCAGCCGAACGAGAGGATGCTGCGCTGGTGAAGTGGAGGATGTGGGCGTTGAGGGGGAGGCGGCATGAGCAAAGGGGAGGGGAGCTGTGAGGGCATGGGCAAAGAGGAAGAGGCAACGCCGGGAGTAAAGGGGAGGGGTGACGCGTGTGAACGGGAGGATGCGGGCACCGAGTGGGAGGCGTTGCGGGCGAAGGAGAGAAGGGGGCTGTGGGGAGGATGCGACGTCGAGGGGGAGCTGGCACGAGCGAAGGAGAGAAGGGGATAGTGGGAGCGGCGGAGCCATCACGGGCGTAGGGGATGTGGGTAGCTGTGAGGCCATGGGTGAAGGGGAAGAGGCGGTCTCCACCGCAGCAGCTGAGAGCGAGGAGAGGGATACCTTGGCCTAGGGAGGAGGGCGACCGCGGAGGAAGGGGCGGCGTTGGGAGGTGGGGTAGCCAGGGAGGAGGCGGCCCGGGAGGTGGAGCGGCCGGGAGGTGGGTGGTCGGGAATGGAGGAGGTCTTTGGAGGTGTGGTCGGGAAAGGAGGAGGCGTTGGGAGGATTTTTAGGATAAGGTTTCAGATGTAGTACTGTGGTCTTCGCGCCTGACTCAATTTTTTCATCTTCCTGCCCAAAGGGTATCCCTGGCAGATAGGTTGACCTGGTTGACTTTTTCTAGGGCAGATGTATTGTAGCTAACTTAAAAACATTACTGGTAGATAAATTGTTCAAGACAATAGTTATTTCCGGCAGATAACGGGACCCGTAATCTCTTGGACATTGCTGGCACATGTTTTGCCACTCATCCCATTTTTTTGGGCAATTAATTGCCCTTAATTCTATGTCATGGTGTAGTGATCTCTTAGCTCGGGTGAGAAATCCTTTCACCCTATGTAAGGTCCCAATCATGGTCGTACATTATGACCTTCATCATAATTATTAGGGAACAAGGTCATCTATGATGACAGTTAGGGCGCTCACTTGGGCCCAATATGTCAAATACATTCCATCAAGGCGGAGTGTCTTCTTGATGAATATTGCCATCATGATGATGACGTCTAGAATTAGACTAATCTATTCTAGAACGGTTTTGAGCTCTTAGTGATAGTGAAAAGCTTTGCACTTCAGTAGTGGCCTCTTGTAGGTCGGGAGCTAGTGAACGAATGACCAAAAGGTCCTGTTCACCCTTAGAGATAGAGACTAATAAAACATTTAAATCTCTTACCATCATCCTCGGGCGACCTAGGGTGTGATTGGTGAACATTGTACACCACTCCATTAAATGCGGGTCTTCTAGATGTCCTCAGCATGCTATCGTGGTACTGGCGATGGGCTTCCTCCATTACCTTCTGCTTGGCAATGTGAATTTGATTGTGTCGCACCTGTGCCAAATGTTCGGCCTATTCCTGGGCCTCACGTTGTTGACGTGTTGCCCGTTGCTTGTTAGTCTCGTTGGTGTTGACGACTGCATATTCATGAAATTCAAAATAGATTCAAGGGAGGGGTAATAGTTGAGACATCAGAGTTGATGGAGTAGATGCTTTGGAGACGATTCTTCCATCGCCTCAGCATAGTCTTCATCATCAAGATCGTCATAAATTGCCATGGCACTGGCATCATGGTTACTTGTCTCTTTAATTGAGACACAAGTTGGAACATCACCACTCTCGGAGTTGCTTGAGAGCGGATTTGATGTTCCCACCACCTTACTCCCAATGGATTGGTTTAATGGTGGGGAAGGCTTCTTCTCTCGAATGTACTCATCGAAGAAGTCGCACTTACATGCCTCCTCACGGCTGTAGCCCTCCATCATGAGGTGGGCGTAGTCAGCAAGATCAAAGGAGTTCTCCTCGTAGTCCGTCGGTGAGGACATGAGAACATCATAGCGATGATCTTCCAATTGATGGTGCCCTCCTTCTAGTGCCAACTGTCGATGATTAGAACATAGGATTCCCTACCGAACTTACTCAGGAAATGATGTGAGAGCGCTACAAAAAAAGATGACCTTTTATTGCTATGGACACACTGATTGTTTGTATTTGAATACATAAGATATTATAGAATGATCACGATGATCGTAGCTAATGATCATGAATGAACTTATTCTATGATGTTGATCATCTATCGCTTATCGTTGTACATAGTATGTGGGTTACCCCCTTTATAGTATTTGAAGGGGTGATAGTTAATGCCGCTATAAGCGTATATAATCTTCAGGCATGTTCGCCAGGAGACTCTTGAACCATCGCATCCATTAGTCAACTATCGTAAGTTGCCAAATGTGCCAAAAGCCACATTCCCGCAAGTCACCTGGATAACTGTTGTGTCTCTTGAAAAGTTTGCTGGTCGGGGATTGTCCAAACCTATATAACTGGTCGAACAATATCTATAGCTAGTCATTCATGATGTAAACTAGTCGTCGACCAGTTTGGCTGTAATAAAGAGAATTTATACTTCCTTTATAAACTGGTTGCAGGTTGATAACCATTATAATGTGGGCTTCTATTAACTACGCCTCGTTTGACAGGAAACCTAACTTTGACTGAAAAATATTGACATGTTCAAGAATCCGCGTCAGCTAGTACATAAACAAACATGGATTAAACTAGGCAACAAGCATTTGCATTGCCGCGAAGGTACCAAATCAAGCAGGTGTTGGAGATATGCCCTAGAAGCAATCATGGAGATGATTATATTTTGTTATGTTCATAATTTATTAGATAATATGTTATCTTGTTCCTTGAATAATATCATTAATATTTATTATCAAATATGTGACTTGATTGTGAAACTCTATATTTATCTTTGCAATGATTATTCTAAAACGATCCCTAGTCGGAAACATATGAGGACACATGAATAGACTAGCATATGTATTGGTTGATGACCATGTTTCACGGATCATAGATATGGAGATATCAAACCAATAATATGACATATGTTAGTGAACATGGGGTTGGATCGACCCACCATGAGACACTGCAAGAATGTTGTATTCTTCTATGTCATCAGTTGGTCTCATTTACAATGTGTATGCTATATCCTTAGACTTGAGATCGTCGCATGCACTCAAGATGTATAGTGACTTACTTAGGAGTTGCCAAACGCTACTCCGTAACTGGGTAGTTATAAAGGTAGTGATGAGGACATACCTTCCACTGATACAACCATCCCTACTGCTTCTACTCTTCAACCTGATATGCAAGGACCAATTACTAGAGCGCGTGCTCGCCAACTGAATTATCAGGTAACTTCGTTTCTAGAAGTTTATAATTGTTCCATCGAGGATGGATTGCTACCTAAGTCCGTGATGTTATTCTACTCGAGAACGAAGGCAAAGGGGTACCGAATCGCTACAACAAGTCGGGCCTCGGAATCAGCATGACAACACCAACTTAAAACAGCATAACTTTCACATACGGAGTCCATTGGAGGCTCACAAGTACTTGATTGAAAGATTATTCCGTCCTCTTTCCAACGGATCCAGCCTCATCTTTAAATTCTTTCTGGACTGATCGCAATCATCAAAAGAAGATGTCATGTCACTTGTTTGGGCCAATCTGGGTCTTGTAATCGTACTGATTTTGGCCCATCTCGCCGAGCCCACAGGGTGCCATTATCTGCTCATGTGAACAGAATCGTGGAATTAGTCCCATCCCTTAGTTCTATTAGATGTGTGGCTCCTCATTCCCTATTTAAGGAGGCCGCACCCCCTCTAGTTTTCTTGGATTTTGTTTATGCTTAGTTTGCCTTCGTTGCAACTTAAATCTTTTGCGTGTGTCGGCTAGACCACCCAATTAAGATCCTTATTCAGAATCCCAACTCAATTCAAATATTTCAATTCCTATTTGCAATTTCAGATTGCTTAATCTTGTTCTTGCGTGCTTCTTCGGTGTATGCAGGAATTGACATTCGTGGTCAGGTCAACCGGGTATTCATGCACGGTTGATAACGACTTATCAAGCAGTTCAGCGATTGCGTGGTTTCGAGCCTTGCGTGTTCGTAGCCAGGATCGTGAGAGTTGAGCGACGCCTACCGAACTTATCGTTCTCATCGAAAGATCGGGCCAACAATCGAACCTACGGGTTCATCAGGTGGTATCAGAGCGACAGTTCATCGGTGAGAATTTTTTTTCCTACAGTCCAAATAGCCAAAAAAATAGGGTTAGTTCATATCGTCCAAACCAATTCGTGCCTTTGCAATTTTTCTTTTTAGTTTGCATTGTTGAATTGTCATTGCATCGTTGAGTCTTTTGTGTTGGTTTTCTGTCTAGATTGGTCTAGGTTTAGGGTTTCTTGTCGAACATCTAGTCTGTCCCCCCCTCCCTGCCGCGATCATCTTTAGGGTTCATCAGTTGGTTTCAGCCCCTGTTTCCTTTGCTCCTTCGGCATCTCATACAACACGCAAACACACAGAAGACAAGGCAATAGACAACACAAAAATATACATCGCAAGCATTTTCGTCTCGGGCGCGGCCGGGGACGCCGCCACTGGGACACCGCCACGCCGCCGCCCAACCCCTCGTCTTTGCCGCCGCCACCGCATGATCACTGATCCGATCCCCGTGAAAGCTCCTACCGATGCCGCCGTTTGAATCGCATCCACCGCCGCGCCTCGCGCAGCAACAAGCGATCGCTTCTGCCGCGCGCCGCCGCTTGGTTCTAATCGGTGCCGCCGTCAAGATCCCTGCCGGCCGTCGCTTCCACCTTGTGCCGCGATGCATGCGGCGCCGTCGCGCGCCGGTTGCCGACGCCGCTTCGCTGCCGACGCCGCCACCACCATCTCCACTCGCTCGCGCCGCCGCGCTTCGACGCGGCCGCCGCCGCCGCCGTCGTCTCCACGATCGCGCTCGCCCGTGGCCGACCGCACCGCCACTTGCGCAGCGGACGCCGCCGCTGCCCGTAGCGTTGCCTTGGGCCGCCGCTTGACCGCCTACGTCCGAGCCGCCGCTTGCCGCCTCACAAGCGCCGCTTGCGCCGCCTCACGAGGCGCCGCTTTGCGCCATCGCCTTGCGCCGTCGACGCTGCGAGCAATCTCGCGTGGGGACGCCTTTTGGTTTGAGGCGGTTCAAGCGTCTCGTGAGTTAAAAACAAAAGGAAAAGGTTAAAAAAAAAGAAGAGGAGAAAAAAAGGGAGAAAAACAGCCGATTGCTACAGTAAAAAAAATGAATTTTTGGTTACTGTAGCAGCAAAAAACAAAGGATTTCAGCCCCCAGTAGCTTCCTGAGGTAGAAAAAAAAAAGAGAAAGAAAGAGAAAAAAAAGAAAGAAAGGAAGAGAGAGAAAAAAGAGAGAAAGAGAAGAAGAAGACGAAAAAAATTCAGAGCTGCCTTTCTTTTCTTGACATTATTCCCTGTTCAGGTTGGCATAGTTCATCCATTGCTTGCTTGCGTTGATAATTTTTGAGCTAGTCCTCCGTTGTTTCTTTCTAGTCGTTTTTGCGAGTTGCTCTAGCTAGGCTTGGTTTAGACTAGGACCAGCACTTGTGATTAGTACTTTGAACTGCTTTTCAACTTTGCATACTGAATTGAATAATTGCTACTCCCTTGCTACATACTAGCCTTCCGAGCTCCACTTTCTACTAACTCAGCAGGTGCCGTTCCTCGCAAATGTTGGGCTCATCGCAAGTGAGAGTATCACGAACCAGCCACCGGTTGTACCACTTTCTTGCTACATTTGTAAGATCTTGTAAGAACTTGGTAAAAGCTTGATTGTGAGTGACCTTTGAGCCCCAGATCCTAGTAATTCATAGGGACATATACACTGTGATTTGTTCTTTGCTTTGATACTAACGATGGCAGGATCAGGGTCACACGGGGAGAATAACAGGACAAATGTTGAGGACAATGCACCTCTCACACCTCGCACGAACGACATCATGCAACGTTTTTCACGCTTATTGAATCAACATTCGGAGCGTATTGAGGGGGTTCTAGATCACACCAATATTGATCTTGCTGCGCTTGCTACACGCGTGGAGCAGCTAGAGAGAGAGCCACCTCCTGCTGCCGGCCCCGCTGCTGTTGGCATTGCACAACCGCGCCGTAACCCATCCGTTCATAGCTCATGGGCCGATGAGGTAGAAGATGAAGCGAACCCATATGTTGCTGATACAGAGTCCGATGGTGGTTTCAATCCCATCGATGATCATGATCACCGGCAGCGACGCTTCAATCGACAAGGTATGAGAAGAGATCCACCACGTGAGGTACGTGACCGTAATGATTCACTTGGTAAACTTAAATTTACTATGCCTCCTTTTGCTGGTAAATATGATCCTGATGCCTATCTTACATGGGAGTTAGTCATAGACCAAAAATTTGCATGCCATGAATTTCCTGACAATAAAAGGGTTAGGGCTGCTACTAGTGAGTTCACCGATTTTGCTTCTATTTGGTGGAATGAATTGTGCCGTAATGAACGAAACATACCTAGAACTTGGGATGCTATGAAGAGAGCTATGAGAGCTAGATTTGTGCCTTCATATTATTCTCATGATTTGCTTAATAAATTGCAACGCTTAAGACAAGGTAGTAGTTCTGTAGAGGATTATTATCAAGAATTGCAAACTGGTTTGTTGCGTTGTGGGTTAGAAGAAACTGAAGATGCTAAGATGGCTAGATTTTTGGGCGGTTTAAACCGTGACATTCAGGACATACTTGATTATAAGGAATACAATTGTATCACTCGCTTATTTCATCTTGCTTGTAAAGCTGAAAGAGAGGTACAGGGACGTCAAGCCAGGAACAAAGGAAACTTTGCAGGTTCTTTTGCAGGTCGCACAACTCAAGGGCAATCCAGAGCATCCTTTACCCCCTCCAGCCGAACAACTGCACCTACACACTCCTCCGACAGTCAGCGTCCATCTACTTCCACTACACCATCATGCGCACCGGAAACAAGCAAGAGCATGGTACAAGCCCCTGCACAAAGTTCATCGTCGGTTGCTTCAACGGGTCGAGCACGAGAAACACAATGTCATCGTTGCAAGGGCTATGGACACATGATGCGGGATTTCCCTAGCAAGCGAGCTCTCTTGATAAAGGATACTGGTGAGTACACTTCAGCTAGTGACATTGAGGAAGAATATGCTATGCTCGCAACTAACACCGCAGGTGATAACCAAGAATCTGAGCGAGAAGAGGAACAATATGGTGCTGAAATTTTGGATAAGTATTTAAGCCTTATAGTGAAGCGTGTACTTAGTGCACAAATGGAGCGTGCTGAACAGAATCAACGCCACAATCTGTTCCAAACAAAGCTTGTCATCCAAGAGCGTTCATGTCGTGTGATAATTGATGGAGGAAGTTACAATAATTTGGCGAGTATGGACATGGTTGAGAAGCTTGCATTGACCACAGAACATCACCCTCGTCCATATTACATTCAATGGTTCAACAATTATGGTAAGCTGAAGGTAACCCGCATTGTGAGAGTACACTTTTCTATTGGTTCCTATCATGATTATGTTGATTGCGATTTAGTACCTATGCAAGCATGTTCTTTGTTGTTAGGTAGACCTTGGCAATATGATAGAGAAACGATGCATCATGGTAGAACTAATATGTATACTCTCATGTTTAAAGAAAAGAAAATCACGTTGCTGCCCATGTCTCCTGATGCTATTCTAAAGGATGAAATAGAGAGAGCTAATAGAGAAAATGAGAGTAGCAAAAGTGAAAATCAGATTGTAGCTAAAGAACTGATACACCCGAAGAAGAAAGAACCTAGCGCTAGGCAAGGTGAAATTAAATTGGAAGGTTCTGTTTTACTTGCTACTAAGTCTGATATTTGTGAAATGGAAGATAGCAAATCTGATTGCTATGCTTTAGTGTGCAAAGAGGCCTTGTTTTCTTTTGAGGATATGCCTCCTTCTTTGCCTCCTGCTGTTACTCATGTTTTGCAGAAGTTTGCTGATATGTTTCCAAGTGACATACCCCCAGGGCTGCCTCCAATTCGGGGGATTGAACATCAAATTAATTTAATTCCAGGAGCCTCGCTTCCCAACCGTGCGCCATACAAAACCAATCCCGAAGAGACTAAGGAAATTCAGCGTCAAGTGCAAGACTTGCTTGACAAAGGGTACGTACGCGAAAGCCTTAGTCCTTGCGCTGTCCCTGTGATTTTGGTACCTAAGAAAGATGGATCATAGCGTATGTGTGTTGACTGTAGAGCTATCAATAATATTACTATTCGATATCATCATCCAATTCCTAGGCTAGATGACATGCTTGATGAATTAAGTGGCTCTACTGTGTTCTCTAAAGTTGATTTGCGCAGTAGATATCACCAAATTCGCATGCAGTTAGGCGATGAATGGAAAACAACATTCAAAACTAAGTTTGGATTATATGAGTGGTTAGTGATGCCGTTTGGGTTAACTAATGCACCTAGTACTTTCATGAGATTAATGAATGAAGTTTTGCGTGTTTTCATTGGCAAATTTGTGGTGGTATATTTTGATGACATATTGATCTATAGCAAAACATTAGAGAAACATCTTGAACACTTGCGTGCTGTTTTTAATACTCTACGTGATGCACATTTATTTGGTAACCTTGAGAAGTGCACCTTTTGCACCGATCGAATTTCGTTTCTTGGCTATGTTGTTACTCCACAGGGTATTGAAGTTAATCAAGCCAAGATCGAAGCTTTACAGAGTTGGCCGACTCCTAACACGGTTACACAAGTGCGGAGCTTTCTTGGACTTGCTGGATTTTATCGACGCTTTATCAAAGATTTCAGCACCATTGCCACACCGATGAATGAGCTTACGAAGAAAGGTGTTCCTTTTATATGGGGCCCTACACAAGAACAATCATTTCAGATTATGAAAGATAAGCTGTCACATGCCCCACTTCTCCAACTTCCTGATTTTGGTAAGACTTTTGAGCTTGAATGTGATACTAGTGGAATTGGACTTAGAGGTGTGCTTATTCAAGAAGGTAAACACATTACGTATTTCAATGAGAAATTGAGTGGGCCTAGTCGAATTATTCTACTTATGATAAAGAATTATATGCCTTAGTTCGGACATTAGAGACATGGCAACATTATTTATGGTCCAAAGAATTTGTAATACATTACGATCATGAATCGTTAAAGCACATTCGTAGTCAATCAAATCGAACCGTAGACATGCTAAATGGGTTGAGTTCATTGAATCATTTCCATATGTTATTAAGCACAAGAAAGGAAGGATAATATTATTGCTGATGCTTTATCTCGTCGTTACACTATGTTATCTCAACTTGATTTCGAATCTTTGGTTTAGAGACAATTAAAGAGCAATATGTGCATGATGTGAATTTAAAGATATATTTGAATTGTAAAGAAGGCAAAGGCTGGAATAAATTTGTTGTGAATGATGGATTTTTGTTCCGTGCTAACAAGCTATACATTCCAGCTAGCTCCGTTTGTCTTTTGTTGTTACAGGAGGCGCATGGAGGAGGACTCATGGGACATTTTGGTGTCAAGAAGACGGAGGATGTTTTAACCGATCACTTCTATTGGCCTAAGTTGAGGCGCGACGTTGAGCGCTATGTGTCTCGCTGCACTACATGCCACAAAGCTAAGTCACGTCTTAATCCACATGGTTTATATATATGCCTCTTCCTGTTCCTAGCGTACCTTGGGAAGATATTTCTATGGATTTTGTCTTAGAACTGCCTAGAACAAAGAGGGGGAGGGACAGTATTTTTGTTGTTGTGGATAGGTTTTCAAAGATGGCGCATTTCATACCTTGTCATAAGAGCGATGATGCTACATATGTTGTTGAGTTATTTTTCAAAGAAATTGTTCGACTACATGGAGTGCCCAATACAATTGTATCTGATCGTGATACGAAGTTTCTGAGTCACTTTTGGAGGACACTATAGGCTAAATTGGGAACAATGTTGTTGTTTTCTACTACCTGCCATCCTCAAACAGATGGACAAACTGAAGTTGTCAACAGGACATTGTCCACTATGTTGAGGGTTGTGTTGAAGAAGAACTTGAAGATGTGGGAAGAATGCTTACCTCATGTGGAGTTTGCTTACAACCGTTCGCAGCATTCAACCACAAAGATGTGCCCTATTTATTTATTACCTCTACCATCTTCGGAAAAGGTAAACATTGATGCTACACAACGTGCTAAACTGATTCTGAAGATACATGAGACAACTAAAGAGAATATAGAGCGAATGAACGCACAATATAAACTTGCGGGTAGTCAGGGTAGAAAAGACATAACTTTCAAACCTGGAGATCTTGTTTGGTTGCATTTGCGCAAAGATAGGTTCCCTAACTTGCGCAAATCAAAATTGATGCCTAGAGCTGATGGTCCATTTCAAGTGTTAGAAAAGAATAATGATAATGCATATAAGCTTAATCTGCCTGCAGATTTTGGGGTTAGTCCCACATTTAACATTGCAGATTTGACGCCCTACTTGGGAGAAGAAGATGATCTTGAGTTGAGGACGACTCCAATTCAAGAAGGGGAGGATGATGAGGACATCCCTTCCACTGATACAACCATCCCTACTGCTTCTACTCTTCAACCTGATATGCAAGGACCAATTACTAGAGCGCGTGCTCGCCAACTGAATTATCAGGTAACTTCGTTTGTAGGAGTTTATAATTGTTCCATTGAGGATGGATTGCTACCTAAGTCTGGTGATGTTATTCTACTCAGGAACGAAGGCAAGGGGGGTACCGCAACTACTACAACAAGTCCAGGCCTCTGGAATCAGCATGACAACACCAACTTAAAACAGGCATACCTTTCACATACGGAGTCCGTTGGAGGCCCACAAGTACTTGATTGAAAGATTATTTCATCCTCTTTCCAACAGATCCAGCCTCATCTTCAAACTCTTTCTGGACTGATCGTAATCATCAAAAGAAGATGTCATATCACTTGTTTGGGCCAATCTGGGCCTTGTAATCATACTGATTTTGGCCCATCTGCCGACGGGCCACCTGGGGGTGCCATTACTATTCATGTGAACAGTAATCCATGGAATTAGTCCCATCCCCTTAGTTCTATTAGATGTGTGGCTCCTCATTCCCTATTTAAGGAGGCCGCACCCCCTCTAGTTTTCTTGGATTTTGTTTGTGTTTAGTTTGCCTTCGTTGCAACTTGAATCTTTTGCGTGTGTCGCCTAGACCACCCAATTAAGATCCTTATTCAGAATCCCAACTCAATTCAAATATTTCAATTCCTATTTGCAATTTCAGACTGCTTAATCTTGTTCTTGCGTGCTTCTTCGGTGTATGCAGGAATCGACATTCGTGGTCAGGTCAACCGGGTATTCGTGAACGGTTGATAATGACTTGTCGAGCAGTTCAGTGATTGCATAGTTTCAAGCCTTGTGTGTTCGTAGCCAGGATCATGAGAGTTGAGCGACGCCTACCGAACTTATCGTTCTCATCGAAACATCGGGCCAACAATCGAACCTACGGGTTCATCAGGTAGCTTTCGGGTTTGTCATGATACATGCGTCGAGGCATGGTCGATCAAGATAGGATTTGCCCCTCCATGCAATGGGAGAGATATCTCTAGGCCTCTCGAGTGATCGGATTCCAGAAATGCATGTTCATGTTATTCATGGTTAAAGAGTTAACCATAGTCGGGGAATTCGAATCACGTGATCGAGAAAGAGTGGTCGAGCTAACCAACAAGGATGGCACGCATCGCCTTGAGTTTGACCGATATCATGAGGCAAAGGAAATGCATATGAGATTTGTTGAGGTTCGTCCGATGTGATCTTTACGTATACTCTGAGTCGGCATGTCCCGCAAGGGCCACTATCGATTAGTGGACGAGTAGGAGTACTCGGGCCATGTCCAAGTTTACGTGAACCTATAGGGTCGGACGCTTAAAGGGCCGGGACACGTTTTGGATGGTGATCCGAATTCTTATGGGCCACGAGTTCTTAATGGGCCTCAAGTTCGAGACCCATCATGAATGCCTATATAAGAGGAGGTGGCATAGGGTTAAGTGTGATTTCTGAATTCCCAAAACCCTAGACACCACACCTCCTTCGCCAAAACCGTGCAACCGCCACTAGCACTCCGGCGTGGTGTTCCCCGCACGCGTGTGATACCTTGAGGCGTTGCTGCGAGGCTTCAACGCTAGGACGATCCGCAATTTGTGATGGCCACGAGGAGCACTTGGAGGAGGCGCGAGATTAGTACGACTACAACCGCACCAACGCGCTACATCGACTCTTCTTCCACTGCGAATCTGCGCGTCTAGTAGTAATCCCGTGATCTATTACTAGCGGAGGTTACTTGGTTGCGTGGTAGATTTTTGAATTTGTGCTAGTATAGCCTACCCGTGTTCCTTCGGTGGTATCAGAGCCATCCTGTCTAGTTTTAGATTCGGATTAGATGCACATTATGATATGTGGGAGTCATAGATGTGATCTATTACTATTTCTGTTGGTCGTTCTATATGATAGATTGTTTTTGGCGATGGTCAATATGATCATCCATGCGTGGTGGTCTCATGATGGGTTCACGATCATTATTCCGTGATCATGTTTTCATGGTCGAATCACGACTTGCCTCTACCGGTCGGTTTCCGCCATCGGGGCAGACAGTGATCGTAAATCCATGGAGCACGCGAAGATCAATCTAATTGATCAAATTGGAGTTGCGATCAGAAAGGGTTAATGTGATTAATCCAATGCGTTTTGCATGGACAGAACAGTAGATTGGATCTACGTAGCCCAAAAAAAGGACCTTGGTATATAAAGAGGGCTTCGCCCTTCTATTGCGGGTTGCCCACCCCTATGGACTAAGATCTAAACTTGGTTTTTGGTATTGCTAGTTTACATCATCCGTTAGATAGAATGTGATTCTATGCATAACTTGTTTTTGCAGGATTTGTGAATAGTATGGCCCACAAATGTATGAGATGCATGAATGTGTGTACTGTTCATGGCCTACGTGTCATGCTTATTACAGCCCAAGGCTGTCTATATTTGTATAACGACCTATGTGTCGACTTGTGATGCTTCTTCAATCCTTGTAATTTTTACTAGTGCTATTAGGAGTAATGGCTTAGTGGGAGTACTTGGTGGAACTGGCCACTTGGAGACATGGCGAACAGGAAGCACGGCGATGGAGATCACCATGTGGAAGGGTCATACTATATCACGATGCAATGTGACTGTCTGTGAATGCCTTTATATTCCTATTTGTTTCTATACATGTTATTTAGTTGCTCTGAATGCTTTTAACATGGTAGAAGTAAAATTCCCTCACATAATATTAAGCTAAATTGATGCCCTCCCAATTAGCTACACCATCCAAAGTCATGTATCTTAATGGTAGGTCTTGCTAAAGTAGAGTGCCATTAACTTTCCTTGACTAGATGGGTTTGTGTCGGACACTTACACGTATAGCATTGGTTAAACTTGACAATGTTATTATAATGGTTATAGACATTGGGGCATAGAGTTGGGCGCCGGGGCATAGAGATGCCGCCCAACAATAAGAGTCATATAGAGATATGATTAGCAAAGGGTTGCTTACCAATTTCATAAATCTTCTAGCAGTGATGCCAAAGCTCACTAGTAGATTAATTGATTGTGGGTCTTGAATCACTAAATGTCATAAGAGGGATATGGAATTTAGTGGGAGTATCTTTATTAAATTGTTTAATAGAAGTTACTTTTCTTGAACATATATCTTAGTTTTTGCATATTTTATGTTGTAGATCATAGCACCAATTGTTGTACATACCTCCAGTTTTGCTTTACGTTCGATTCTTGATAAAGAAAAACTGAATGGAACAAATGTTACTGATTGGTCCATAACCTAAGAATTGTTCTTAGGTAAGATAAAAGGAACATGTTCTAGAAGAACCAATTCCGTAGTGCTCGCTAAAAATGCTATCTGCTGCTCTTAAAACGCCTATAAAAGGCATGTGATGAGTCCCTTGATGTTAGCTGTCTCATGCTTGCGCCATGAACTCAAACCTTGAAGCGCTTTGAGAAAATAGAGGCCTACGATATGATCGTGGTGCTCAAAGGCATGTTTGAGACACAAGCAAGAACCGAGAGATATGAGATCTCAAGAATTTGTTTGGGTGTAAGCTAGGCGAGGGTAGTCCGTGAGCCTCATGTGATCAAGATGGTTGGTTACACACGAGCTTAGAAAAACTTGGTTTTCCTTAGCCAAGAGTTGGCTACGACTTGATTCTTGCGTCACTTCTCGCAAGCTATGGGTCATTCATTCGAACTTCCATATGAATAGCTTAGACAAGAATCTACTGAAATGCATATGATGCTCAAGACTGCAGAGAAACGAGATTAAGAAAAGTAATACCATGTGATGATGGTGCAAAGAGTACAAGCTTCAAGAAGAAAGCTAAGACTTGGGTCAAAGGAAAGGTAAGGCTAAAGCTTTGGATGAGATCCATGCTAACAAGCCTAAGCCCAAGACTAAGTCCGGCCCGACTCCAGAGAATGAATGCTTTTACTGCAAAGAGCGAGGCCATTGGAAGAGGAACTGCAAGAAATACCTGGCTGATCTGAAAAAGAATGGTGGGACTAAGTCTTCCACTTCAGGTATTAATGTTATAGATGTTTTTCTTGCTGATTCTTCCGTTAACTCATGGGTATTAATTTGATACTGGATCGGCTGCTCATATTTGCAATTCGATGCAGAGTCTAACAAGGAGTAGGAGCATTGCAAGAGGCGGGATGGATCTTCGCGTCGGGAATAAAGCAAGGGTTGCTGCATTAGCCGTCGGGACCTTGCCATTACATTTACCTTCAGGATTTATTATGGAATTAAATAATTGTTATTATGTTCCAGCCATGAGTAGAAATATTATCTCTGCCTCATGTTTGTTGGCAGAGGGTTATAAGTTCATTATTGAGGACAATGGTTGTTCTATATTTTTCAATAAAATGTTTTATGGCTATACTTCTATTATGAATGGGTTGTTTATTTTAAATCTTGATGATGCACTTGTCTATAATATTAATGCGAAGAGGCTTCGGCCTAATGATATAAATTCCACTTTTATTTGGAATTGTCGTTTGGGTCACATAAGTGAGAAACGTATGAAGAAGCTCCATGATGATGGACTTCTAAACTCATTTGATTTGGAATCATTTGAAACGTGCGAATCTTGTCTACATGGAAAGATGACCAAGTCGCCTTTCACTAGACGAACCGAGAGGGCGCTCGACTTGTTGGCACTCATACATATAGATGTGTGTGGGCCCATGAGCACGATAAATAGAGGTGGTTTTCGATTTCATTACTTTCACCGATGACTTTAGTAGATATGGATATATATACTTAATGAGGCATAAGTCGGAATCCTTTGAAAAGTTCAAGGAGTTCCAAAGTGAGGTACAAAATTAACTTAGCAAGACAATCAAATTTTTACGATCTGATCGTGGAGGTGAATATTTGAGCCATGAATTTGGTGATCATTTGAAGCAATGTGGAATTGTCCCGCAGCTTACACCACCGGGCACTCCACAATGGAATGGGGTGTCTGAGCAGCGTAATCGGACCTTGTTGGACATGGTTCGATCGATGATGAGCCAATCAGATCTGCCATTATCTTTTTGGGGTTACGCTCTAGAAACTGCCGCTTTCACTTAAAATAGAGTACCATCTAAATCAGTGGATAAGACACCATATGAGATGTGGACTAGGAAGAGTCCTAGTTTGTCTTTTCTAAATATTTGGGGATGTGATGTTTATGTTAAACGTTTGACGTCTGATAAACTCACACCCAAGTTAGATAAATGCTTCTTTATAGGATATCCTAGGGAAACCAAAGGATATTACTTCTACAACCAAGAAGAGGGCAAAGTATTTGTCGCTCGAAATGGTGTCTTTCTAGAGAAAGAGTTTCTCTCGAGAAGGGCAAGTGGGAGAACTGTGCAACTCGAAGAGGTTCGAGATACTCCAGTTGGGGAGGACTTGATCGCAGATACCCTAGCGGGAAGCACCAAATCTGCTGAAGGTCGATAGGACACGCAAAGTACACCGCTTCGGTATTCGTGATATATTGTTGTTGGACAACGATGAGCCTATGACTTATAAGGAAGCAATGATGGGCCTAGACTCGAGAAATGGCTTGGAGCCATGAAATCGAGATAGACTCCATGGGAGACAACCAGTTTGGAATCTAGTCGATCCACTTTGATGGTGTTAAAACTATTGAGTACAAATGGGTCTATAAGAAAAAGATTGACATGGATGGAAATGTTCACATTCATAAAGCTCGACTAGTCGCAAAAGGGTTTCGACAAGTTCAAGGAGTTGACTACGATGAGACTTTCTCTCCGGTAGCGATGCTTAAATCTGTACGGATTATTCTAGCTATTGCTGCATATTTTGATTATGAGATATGGCAAATGGATGTCAAAACGGCTTTCCTTAATGGAAATCTAAGTGAGGATGTGTACATGACACAGCCTGAGGGTTTTGTCGATCCAAAGAATGCTAGTAAAGTGTGCAAACTTCAGAAATCTATTTATGGGTTGAAGCAAGCATCTCGGAGTTGGAATATACGTTTTGATGAGGAGATCAAAAGGTCTGATTTCACAAGAACAAAGAAGAACCTTGTGTTTACATGAAGGTTAGTGGAGCGCACTTGTAATCCTAATCTTATATGTGGATGACATATTATTGATTGGGAATGACATTCCTATCTTTGAACTGCTAAGGCCTCATTGAAAAATAGTTTTCTATGAAGGACCTAGGAGAAGCGACATATATATTAGGGATAAATATCTATAGAGATTGATCAAAAGGCTAATTGGATTAAGCCAAAGTACTTATATTGATAAGGTGTTGAAAGCGGTTCAACGTGCGGAAGCCAAGAAAGGGTTCTTGCCTATGTCACATGGCATAAGTCTTAGCAAGAGTCAGTGTCCTTCGACCACTGGTGAGCGAGACCGTATGAATGGTATTCCATATGCTTCAGCTATTGGATCTATCATGTATGCCATGATATGTACTCGACTAGATGTATCATATGCTCTAAGTGTTACAAGCAGATACCAAGTGATCCGGTGAAGGTCATCGACACCAGTGAAAAACATTCTAAAGTACTTGAGAAGGACTAAGGATGCGTTCCTAGTTTATGGTGGTGATGAAGAACTCGTTGTAAATGGTTACACCGATGCAAGTTTTCAAACCGACAAAGATGATTATCGTTCGCAATCTGGGTTTGTATTCATTTTGAATGGAGGAGCAGTGAGTTGGAAAAGTTCCAAGCAAGAGACAGTTGCTGATTCTACGACGGAGGCCGAGTACATCGCGGCTTCTGAAGCTGCAAAGGAAGGTGTTTGGATAAGGAATTTTATTGTTGAATTGGGTATGGTCTCGAGTGCCTTGAGTCCAATGAATCTCTATTGTGATAATAATGGAGCCATTGCGCAGGGTAAGGAGCCTAGATCCCATCAGAAGTCCAAGCATATACTCAGGCGCTATCATCTTATTCGTGATATTGTGGATAGAGGAGATGTAAAGATATGCAAAATACACACGGATTTAAATGTTGCTGATCCGTTGACAAAGCCTCTCACACAGCCAAAACATGAGACGCACACAAGAGCTATTGGTTTTAGATACTTAAATGATTGACTCTAGTGCAAGTGAGAGACTGTTGGAGATATGCCCTAGAAACAATTATGGAGATGATTATATTTTGTTATGTTCATAATTTATTAGATAATATGTTATCTTATTCCTTGAATAATATCATTAATATTTATTATCAAGTATGTGGCTTGATTGTGAAACTCTATATTTATCTTTGAGATGATTATTCTAAAGCGATCCCTAGTCGGAAACATATGAGGACACATATGAATAGACTAGCATATGTATTGGTTGATGACCATATTTCACGGATCATAGATATGGAGATATCAAACCAATAATATGACACATGTTAGTAAACATGGGGTTGGATCGACCCACCGTGAGACACTGCGAGAACGTTGTATTCTTCTATGTCATCAGTTGGTCTCATTTACAATGTGTATGCTATATCCTTAGACTTGAGATCGTCGCATGCACTTAAGATGTATAGTGACTTACTTAGGAGTTGCCAAACGCTACTCCGTAACTGGGTAGTTATAAAGGTAGATTTTGGGTTTATCATGATACATGCGTCGAGACATGGTCAATCAAGATAGGATTTGCCCTCCATGCAACTGGAGAGATATTTCTAGGCCTCTCAGTGATCGAATTCCAGAAATGCATGGCCATGCTATTCATGGTTAAAGAGTTAACCATAGTCGGGAATTCGAATCACGTGATTGAGAAAGAGTGGTCGAGCTAACCAACAAGGATGACACGTATCGCTTGAGTTTGACCAATATCGTGAGGCAAAGGGAAATGCATATGAGATTTGTTGAGGTTCGTCCGATGTGATCTTTTTACGTTATACTCGGAGTCGGCATGTCCCGCTAGGGGCCACTATCGATTAGTGGACGAGTAGGAGTACTCGGGCCATGTCCAAGTGTACGTGAACCTATAGGTCGCACGCTTAAAGGGTCGACACGTTTTGGATGGTGATCCAATTCTTATGGGCCACGAGTTCTTAATGGGCCTCAAGTTCGAGACCCATCACGAATGCCTATATATAGAGGAGGTGGCATAGGGTTATGTGATTTTGAATTCCGAACCCTAGACACCACACCTCCTTCGCCCAAAACCGCGCAGCCGCCGCTAGCACTTCGGCATGCGGTGTTCCTGCCCCGTACGTGTGGATACCTTGGAGGCGTTGCTGTGAAGCTTCAACGCTAGGACGATCCGCAATTTATGACGGCCACGAGGAGCACTTGGAGGAGGCACGAGATTAGTACGACTACAACCGCACCAACGCGCTACATCGACTCTTCTTCCGCTGCGAATCTGCGCGTCTAGTAGTAATCCCGTGATCTATTACTAGCAGAGGTTACTTGGTTGCGCGGTAGATTTTTGAATTTGTGCTAATGTAACCTACCCATGTTCCTTCAGCAAGTGTGTATGACAGCATCCATGACCATTTCATTGAACACCACAGCACCGCTCACACATGCATGACCATGCAGGCATTCCATGAAGCACCTCATATCGATGCATCAAAGGGGAATTTCATGCATCACTGTATTCGCAAGACCACATGCGCATTCCATCAAATACCACAAAGCGTGACTAGCTAGGTGCTTAATAGGGCAGCACAGCCCAATTCATATAATGAAGTGGCGAAGTTTGATACCAAATCAACTCAGCTCTGTACATATTTTCCAAATTTATTTACAAGGGAATTTTACAGGAATCACGCAGAAAATATAAAGTTTCGTGCAAAATCCTGTGAAGTTTGTGTGCTCCAAATATGTCCTTGAATTTGTCTCGGAGTGTGCACATGAAGCTGTGTAGCATCAAGGCGTGAGGGGGATATGCGGAAGAGCCCGCGGTAGAGGCGACACGAATTTTCGTCGGTGAGCGGCTGAGCAGGCTGATGCGACGATACAACTGTTTGGAGTATGGACTTATGCATGAGCTGTTCGTCCCATCCGCTTGCATACTCGCATGACCAATCCGGTGGTTTTTTTCTGCGTGCATTCATGTTTGGACGATCGATGCACGGCAGATATGCATCCATGCACTACGTCGACGTACAGTCCACTCACATGTCGAGTTGCAAATAATTGCACGGTTGTCTCTACACGTACGTCGCCGTCCAAAGCTTAAATGCAGGATCGTCGCTTTGCATTACACATAATCGGTCCCAACTATGGGACATACGTATTGTAAGTTTGTAACGGTAAGTGACTCTCTTCCACGGTTAAATTAGCTACTCTTCTTCTACAAAATTAAATGTTTTAGGCAAGGAGAGGAGTCTGTAGCTAAATTGTATATGCAAATTAAGTTGCCGCATCTCCATCTATCTACATGGCCAGTGGATGTAATTTGTTCCAATGTTGCTCCGTCCATAATCACAATAATGTGGTGCATTTAGACATCAAGGAATAGGTGGACTCATGATGAGAAAGGGTTTAACCCGGTCAGATCCATAGAGTACGTCCGAGACATGATAACGAGCTTGGAGCTGCCAAAACAAAATATGCAGAAGCAGAATACATAGAAGTCGAAAGCTACTTTAGTTTTGCCCCCAACCTCTTGGGTTAAGATCGATACTGATGGTGCACTGAGCTCTTTGGTGCTTTCGGATGCAAATACTCTAGGAGCACTGACCCATTGATAGTGGAAACACTGGCGTCCTGGGATGGAGTTTTGTTTGCCCGACATCAAGGATATTCTAAGGTGGCCTTCGAGAGCTTGTTTCTATTTTGGATTATTTCTCCTTTCTGTTTGTAAAGAGGGAGGCTAATACTGCTGCCCGTTGCTATACAAGCTTTGCCTGCACACAGGAGGGCTCGGTGGAGTGGCTTGCTAGGATGTAATTTGGTTGTTGATATTGAATATAAGTTCTTGGTTTCCTCTCTCAAAAAAAAGTTGATATGAGCCTAGTAGGTATATCTTTTAGTTTTCCTCCTTGGAATGTAGGAATACTAAAAACATATGAATTGTATAGGAATGGTAGTGCAATCCTATTGAAATACAAAACAGAGGAATGGTTCAAAATTGGTCTTTGGATACTTCACGAGAATTTTGCATGAGGCTTAACATCATGTAAGAATTCTTCCAGAATTCCTATGGAATGGCTTTCCATAGGAATCCTATGAGCTTAATCACTTGTTCCAACAGGCTGGCTATATAGGAAACTTTCCTATAAAAATACAATTAATTCAAAGAGGCACTGAGGGCCCATGCAGGAATTTCACATGAATTTCGCAGGATTTTCATAGGAAACGGGTCAATTTCTGCAGGAATAGGGAAAATTTTGGTTGCTCATCATTGTACCAATCAAGTGTCACTAGTAGATGTCTGTGTGCTTAGATTAACTAGGTGCCAGACTTCTCGTTCTCGTACCTACAAGGTGATGATAATCCTGCTGATTGATGAACTCTAAAACTCTCGGTCTCAATTATAAAACAAAGAGAGACTACTAGATTGCTAACATTTGCAATGGTCATTAGTATATTGCCGACGGTAATAATTTTCATGTAGATATCATCTTGTTGGCAATTTTGTCCGTGGTGATTTATCTTTACCATCCGAGAAATATTTGGATTACAATTACAATAACCATTTGACCATTCATAAGTAACCATCAGAAAAATTGCAATTCTTGTAGTGAGAGAAGACTCGACATTTCGGCTAGCTTATCGATACAAAATATTCTGATTTGTTTGGATGAGGAGATTACGGTAGAGTTTAGTGCAAAGTTAAACTAAATCCCACCGGAAAGGAATAGTTTGCGAATAGCGAAATTTCACCACTGTTATATATATGCCGGTGCATTTAATCAGGGAATGTACCATCCATCACATAGAAAAAAAGAACAGTTTAGATTTATTTCTACACTGTTAGCGCTACAAAATATTCGATTGCTGCGTTTCGTCAGGGGCATAAATGTTGCATGCATGATGAAGCCTTCCACGTACATCAGCAGGACAAATAAGTTTGTGTACAGGATTTAATTAGCTTAGGTCGGTACACTGTCAGCTTCTGTGTGGAGCCACCTGACGTGCGTGCATGCATGGTCGGGTCTCGATCGATGGAGGTGCTGGTGCATGCGGCTGGCCAGTGACATCTCGGCTGCCGGATTCAGCTGAATGCATGCTTCGCTCGGTGCGTGGTCCAGGGAAACGAAATTAAGCTGCGTTTGGCCCGTGGCGCTGCGGTAGCCCAAGTGTGGCTGTCTCCCGGCGTCGTCATCCAGCGGCAATTCACATTCAGATCTACTCGGCCAGACAGCCTCTGCCGCGGGTAACGGGTAATATGTACAGACGGCTACGAGACTAGATAGACTACTGACAGGTCCTGCAGGGATAAATGTTAACTTACCTTACCAAATTGTGGTCGTGCTTCCTCTCCAAATTTTTTTATATGGTTTTGCTCCGATATTTTGACAGTTTGTTGGTCACGACCGAATATTGGTTATGTAATGGGTATGCATCAAGCGCTCACCTTACTGAAGAAATTACATTATTTTTATTGCCAATGTCAGCATTATATATTCTCAGAGCTGGTTGTAATGGTTCTACTATATATCTGCGCATATAAGATATGCTGCAATCAGTAATGCACATACTCTTTTTTTTGCGGGGAAATATACTCTATTTGTTCGTTAAAAAAGGGTGAACATATGCAGGGGTGTAGCCACCAACATTACTACAAAATAGGTTATACTGGACGCCTCATCACAGACAGTTCCTTTGGAACCGTCTGTATTGTACTTATAACAAACGGTTATTATTAAGAACCATCTATGATATGTAGCAATGCCTAAAGCCGTCTGTGATACGTAATTATCACAGACGATTTGTAAATAGAATCATTTGTGATAATTTACAGACGGTTCTTAAGAAGAACCGTCTGTGATAATCGCAGGCGTCATAGATGGTTATTGTTAAAAACCATTTGTGATTATCACAGACGGTTTATAACAATAACCTTCTGTGATAGTGCAAACGTCACAGATAGTTCTTAATAATAACCATCTGTGATATGCAAGCATTAAACACCCGGCCGTCCCGACAGACCCGTCTGCCCCTGGCGCCTCCACCCCCTTCCCATTTGAGCTGCCACCCCTGCTGCCTCCTCCCTATTGCGCCACCTTAGAGAGGAGAAGGAAGGGAAGGAAGGAGGCAGGGAGGACAAGGAAATGAGAAAACTAAGGAGAGGAGAAGGGAAGGAGGAAGGGAGGAGAAGGGCAGGAGGAAGAAAGGGAGGAGGATCTCACCAGATATTTGAGATTTTCTTCGTGAGCTCCGAGGGTAACGATCTGTAACCCTTTATATTTGTCCTAGGTTAATCGCTAATCAATTTTAGTATGTTTGATCAATAGGAAGAGTAGTTGCGTGTATTAATCTAATTTAACACTAATTTATTACGTGCGTAGCGTAGATGGACCGAAACTGGATATATGGTAAGAACCGTGTGAGTGAAGAGTACATTAATGGCGTATCCGCTTTTAGAAGAGCAGCCGAGCAGGATATGTTGAAGAAGGGGATAAAATTTATGTATTGTCCATGCATTGATTGCGGTGATCTGAAGGTGTTTAACAACCTAGCGTAGATCGAAGCACACTTGATTCGAAGGGGTTTCAAAAAAGGGTACACATTTTGGACCAGTCACGGTGAAGAGCAGATTATATAGGAAGTTAATAATAAAGACATCGCCGAGGAAGTCAATGTTATGCCGGATGTGGACTGCGCTTTTGATGAGGATAGGTCACACAATGACAATCTGGATAAGATGCTATACGATATAGAAGGGAACTACAGTGAGAGAGAGTTTGATAAATTCGAGGGCTTAATAGAGTACTCGAGGAAACCTTTGTTCCCTAGATGCAATCCGGAATACATAAGATTGTCATCTGTACTTAAACTGCTGAAATTGAAGGCAAGCAATGGTTGGTCCACCAAGTACCGTGTCAAAATTGTTCGACATGGTCAACTGCTATACAGATGCTAACGAAGCAGTACAATAGAATCGTATGGTCGACAAGGGCCATACGCTGCCACAACCAGGTATGAAAGTTTCTGACAAAAAAGAGTCCAAGAAATTGACTATACCTAACAAAGGTAAGACTAAAAAGAAGAACAAACCAAGGCCTATACAGAGGGAGGTCATTGCTATAGAGCAGCGCCCGGCCTATAATAAAAGCAAGGGTCTGTGGAAAAGCCTACTGGTCATTCATCTGACCAGTCTTTTTCTAAAGGCTTTGGTACGACCAGTAGAAACGGCCGCTGGTGCCCATTTCATAGTATGCCTGGCCACAACTTGCACAACTGCCGTACTTGGTAGAAACACATGGATAACTTCTACTCAGGAAAAGGGCCAATGCTACAATACCTGAAGGTGGTGTTCCAAGTAATACTAAAGATACAGATGGAGATGAGCAGATGGCATATCAAAAACCTGACAACCATGTCAATGTCATCTTCAGAGGATTAGCTGCTTATCCGTCTAAGAGGCGATTCAAGTTCTCATGTAGGGAGGTCAACAGCATTAACACCCAACCAGGGAAACCAAGCAATCCGAAGAGGTCGGATGTTATTCAAACCTTCAACAAAGCAGATTGTCCAAAAGGTATGTCTACTCCTTGCAAACTTCCACTGGTCATTTCTCTTATTATCAGTAATTGCAAGGTAGAAAGAGTAGTGGTAGATGGGGGGGAGTTCCTTAGATTTAATTTTTATAACTATTGTAGATGAGATGCAAATACCTCGTTATAGAATTAAACCGGTTACAAATCTTTTCTTTGGGATAGTACCTAGTTCTTCAATAACTCCAATTGGTCAAATTATGTTACCAATAACCTTTGGAGACTCACAATTTTCGAACAGAATTGATTACGTTTGAAATTGTAGATTTTGAGTGTGCTTACAATGCAATTTTGGGTAGATCTTCACTAACAAAATTCACGGCAACAAACTCACGACGCCTACTAGAGCATTAAAATTCCTGGTCCAAAAGGTGTTATTTCTATGCAAGGTAATCATTCCACTGCACTTAATTGTGATCGCAAATCCTTGGAAATTGTTGATCAATTACCGTTAAGAGATCCTAATTTGAATAGTGCTTATCCTAAGGGTGACTTCCCTTTATCTCGCATCGACCAACTGGTCGACTCCACTGTGGGATGTGAATTGATGAGTTTTCTAGATGCTTACTCCAGTTACCATCAAATAAACATGGCAAGAGAAGATGAAGAGAATACTTCCTTCATTAACCCTTTTGGCATTTATTGCTACGTCAAGATGCCATTTGGGCTGAAAAATGCTGGCACCACGTACCATCGATTAATGTAGATGACCTTTGTCGACTAGATAGAACGCAATCTGGAAGCATATCTAGATGATCTTGTTGTAAAGAGCACAAAAAGCTCTAATCATCTGTCTGACTTGATATAAACCTTTGTAAATTTGAATAATAAAGGAATTAAGTTAAATCCAGAAAAGTATACTTCTGTTAAATTACACTACTACAAAAGGCTAATACTGAACGTCTCATCACAGACGGTTTATCAAAACCGTCAGTATTAAATACAATCAGACGGTTTTTATTTAGCGACTATCTGTGTTACTAGCTGCGCTAAAAACCGTCTGTGATGAGGCGTAGAACTTGACATCAAGCCCACCACGAAACATGATTTTTTTCAGGGGTTCATCCACACAGCATGAGGATGAGATAGTAGCCATGGCCTACTTCATCGAGCCTGCAAGTTCAAGAAGCATGGCTGCTAGGAAAGCGTGTGGACATCCAATTACCTGGATGTCGTCGATAGGTAATTGGACGTCTCTTTATTCAGAAAGTGGAGTGGACACACAGGTACTCCAACTAGGAAGTGGCATCTTGTATCAGTAACCAACCATTCCTTGATGTGAAGTTCTACGGTGAGGCCATCCTTACATATAAACCAGAACTCAAGTTGGTTGGTGTTCTTGTTGGGTTTAATGACAATTACATGCTTGTAATTAGTAACTTCAAGTTCAGTTCTACTGCTATTACTTTTGAGGCAGTGGTTTAGGAGGATTCTACAAGCACTTGGAGGATTGATATAAAGTAAATCACACACTCTAGTGTGTCAGGTTCGATAAAGTAGGTTGTGGTTCACCTACACATTTAGGATGAACGCCAAGGAGCGAGCGAGCTAGCTAAATTCAGGCCTCGAGTTAGCTAACAAGGGACTACGTATATATAAATCCAGTTTTAAAGGACAAACAACCACTACTTGGAGACTTTATAGAGAAGAGATTATCACAAACGGTTCCTTAGGAGAAACCGTCTGTGATACATCAGCTATCACAGATGGTTTCATCTACAAACCGTCCGTGATACCAACTATCATAGATGGTTCTGAGTTAATAATCATGCGTGATAGTGCAGTATCACAAATGGTTCGAAAACTGTCTATGATGACCTCATGTCATTACTAACGCATAAACTCAGATGGCTCACGAAACTATCTGTGATGATATTTTTGAACCATCTATGATGACCTTTTTATGTAGTAGTGTTACTTGGTTTCCTTGTTAATTCTAGAGGTATTGATGTTAATCCTAAAAAAATCCATGCTATTGAGTCTCTCCGACCACCTTTAACTGTGAAGGAGATTCAAGGTTTAACTGCTCGAATGACAGCACTTATTCATTTTATTTCTCAATCAGGTGAACGAGGATTGCCTTTCTTCGGGGTAATTCAAAAACTTAACAAATTTCAATGGTTGGATGAAGCTAACAAAGCTATTAGTCGTAAACAAAGTTAGCAAAGAATTTCAATGTTCCAATGAAACAATGGCTCACTACCTGGAAGAAATGAGAAAATTGGAAAAACACTTTAGTAATTTCAAAGTCCAATACTGTTGATGATCGAGTCGCTGATCTTACGAAATAAAACAGAGAAAAATAACACGGGATTTCTTGGGAGAGAATGGGACTACTCTTTATTGATATGAACTAGCTATTACAGGGGATGCCTATGACCAGGCGGTGGACTAATCCTAATTACACTGAGTGTAATGCTTTCTATGCTAATGAGTCGGGCTTGAAACATGAATCTAATGCCAATAGCTATGCTTCAATCCGATGCCATCTGTCCCTCATTTTGTCTATGCACCATCTTTAAATAACCCTTGAAGAGATGGTAGTTACTCCTAGAGAAGACGCCTATTGTGAAGCATCGCGACTGGTCGGAACGAGACGGCGGTTGATGAAGTATCAACCGCTCTGCGGTTGAGTGTCTGCGAGACACTCAACCGTATGGTGGTTGTTTGTTAGTGTCTTAGGACTATGAAACGTCGTGTGGTATGGAGTATACACATGTGCTCCATTCATCACACGGTAAGGAATATACCTGGAGTTAGATCTGGACATCAGTTCATAGCTTCTACGAGCAGCTACCTGGTCGGAGACTAGGTACAAGACCATGTCCGACCAGGGTACCTATTCTGTAACCTCTGGAATCCTTAAGACTAGTGAGGTCGTAAGCCTTAGGGGGATACAACTAGAAAGACGTATGGTCTTTTATTATGTATTAAAGTAATACATAGAGATTTTAATCCTCGTCAGCTAGCCTCTGAACATTAAATGAATAGATCGTGTGAACACTTTCTTTTGACAAAGTCGTACCGGGCAAATCCTCATTTAATGCCGTTGCATACGAGGTGGTCTGTATTCACTTTAAATTTGAGAACCTGCTTTGGGAACAGAAGATTTTTTGTGTCCATTGGAGAAAAGGTTTTGTCTGTTGGACCTTTGGGTAACTCTCGATTGCGGTTAAAAGATCTAAAGCTATAAAATCCCCTTTGCGCTGAGCCTTGGGTTTTTACGCTTCTAGATTTCTTTCAACATCTTTCATATTCCTACTAAAAATCCTCTCCGACCTTCTCTCTTTGTCATCGAAAGCTTCCGTCGACCCTTGTTCATCTTCTCAAAAGATCTTAGCATGTCGGATTCAATCACCAAGTGGATGGTTTCAGATCTGATCGAGAAGAAGCTCGAGTCGCTGGAAAAGATCAGAATGCTCCTAGATAAGAGCTTCATCAAGTGGAGGATAGCAATCGGAGAACACTTTTCGAGCCGCGAGGAAGGGGAAATCCCTATTTTCCTCGCTTATGTTGAGTGCGGGTTAAGGCTGCCAGCGCACAAGTTCCTCACCCGAGTTCTGGAGCACTACGGGGTAGAGTGGGTGAACTTAGCCCCAAACTCCATTGCCAACATCAGCATATTCGCCTATCTATGCGAGGCGTACATAGGGATGCTACCGAATTTGAAGCTCTTCAGGTATTTTTACCGGATGGCGAAATCGGGGGAAATCCACGGCGGGACCTGGGGAGTGCTCACTACGCCTCCACGATGGGAACGCCGATGAGTACATCCAGATGTACTCAAAATCTTCATGGTTGTCATGGAAGAAAAGCTGGTTCTACATGATGGTCACAAAGGACGACGACCTCTACTTCGACGGTAAGAGGGCCAATGAGAATCCAAAGTGGAGGGAGACTGTGGAGAAGACAGGGATGGTCAGACGATGGGTGGAGGCCATCCAAGACGTAATGAGGAAGGGCTTGACTTCTTGGCATGTGGTGAGGGATTTCACCATGCGCCGAATCAGTCCCCTAAAGCTCCAAGATCATTCCCTGATATGGTACATTGGTCGTGATGAAGTGATCAAGGACTTAAGAGATGGTAAGTCTTGAAAAGCTCTGACCAGTATATAGCCTATTTAATTGATTACCTTATAACCTTGAAATCTCTTTTGTCTTTTTGAAGTCCTTTCCTCTGATGAAGTCAGAGAGTGGATCAAAATGATCTGCGTAGGGGAGCCTAATGAGAAGGCTACATTCCCCGGTATCTTGGAAATTGTCTCTGAAGAAGAGAGATTGAGTAGACTTAAGGTAGATAATCAATTTTTCTTCATCTTTTATATATCCTTAGATCTGTTTCTAATTTTGCACCAATATATAGGCGGTCGGACAGAGTATTATTCAATCCGGTGAGGATTCTGATCCTACGGTGGCTCCGACCGATTCCTGCCCAGAGGCCATAGAAGATGATGGTCTTCCGGAGGTGAGAAAAAAGTATTTGAAAGAAGGGATATATCTTTAGATGGAAAATTTCATCACCTAATCAGATTTGATATTTGACTAAGGTGGGATAGATGGAAGTTCCGTAGAACAAAGCTACGGATGTCGTAAGCCCCTGAGTGGTCGTTCACGACCTGACAGTTGTTACTGAAACAACTACTCTGGAGGTCGACGAGACCATACCCTTCGACCTAATGATCAGGGATGATGTCTCCGACCAGTTGGTCGAGAATATCGCTTTCGACCTCATGTTGGAGGATGTGAGGGGTACAACCAGCCCTGCTGGTTCAGAACCGGTGAAATTGGTAGAGAAGAAGAGGAAGGCAAGCGCTATGGATTATAAACCAGCGTGTTTCACAGTCAAGATAAAAAAATCAACCAGGTATGTACAAATAGAATAGTCATATGAGTGCAAACCTTAAATGTCTTTGATATATTGAACTCCTAAACTTCCTTTCTTCTTTTACGCATGGATCTTCCGTGTTGCGGTGCGTCTCGACTAGATCATACACGAAGATCAAGCAATGTACAAGCCCTCGACTGAATATTCCTCAAGCTAAAGTTCCTAAGGACAAAGTGATCGAGGAAGCCCCGAGCAAAAGCCAATGTCGTGGCTTGCTCAGATCCATTGGTGATTCTAACTCCATCCGTGAGGCGGACATCCTCAAGATCCTCAACAGTTCTGCTCCCCGTTGGTAATTCTTCTCAATCTAATAAGTTCCTTTTCACCCCCAATTTATCGAGGACAAGAAGCTTGACGAGGTTTGGGGAAAGATATCAGACCGTCAAGCGGAGATGGGTCCTGATACAATTTTTGTCGAGTATAATTATCTGGCAATTCGGGTAAGCATCCACGACCATTTTCATAATTTTAAAGTTTTCATAGGAAACTTAAAGAAGAATGTCATTTGTGTAGCATATGGTCGAGAACTATGCTATGGTCGGAGGACTGACCCAGTGGATAAAACTCCTGGAGCAGAAGCACTCCGAATTAAAAAGTAAGGACTTTCTTCTTAACTTGTCTTCTTTCTCTTTGCTATCATGTTCCTCTTTTGCTAATCAATTTTTCTCCCTTTATCATATTTGATAGATTTGGAGAGAATGAAAGAAGAGATCGTGGCTAAAGAAGCTATGATAGTAAAGCTAAAAGAAGAATGTCAAACCAAAGACCAGTTGATTGCATACGTGATGACCATGTAGAAAGAAGTCAATGAGACTTGTGAGAAGAAGATGCAGGTAACCGATCGTAAGCTTGACCATTTTATCATCTCTTCTAATCATATATATTTATCACTTGATTTACTCGTGCAGAGCAAACTCAAGCGCTAGAAAGAGCAGAAAAAGCTCTGGAGTTTGAGCAAGACAAAGGGGCAGCCCTTGTGCATAGCCTTAATGAAAAAATCATGGCACTTAACAAAATGATCTTTGATATGGGATCAGGATCAAGCCTGCCTACCTTAAGAGATCCAATGGAAAAGATGAACTATCTTGGCCAACTTCTGGAAGATCTCAAGGGCCTGCTCAAAACTACTCAGGTGAACCATGCCCAGACAATGAAAGATGTTGTGGCCAGCGGAATTACCTTTGCTTTGGCAAAGCTGAGGGCTTCCGACCTCTCTACCAATCTCCAAGTTGTTGAAGAAGACTTCAACTGCTCGGCTGTAGATGCGACCAAGTTTCTCGGGGAAGTAAGACCTCTCGGAGACAAGGTTGTAGAGAAAACGGTGGTCGACTCTCTATCACGCAACAACTAGTCTGGTGATCCCTAGTAGTAGACAGTTGTGATATTTAAACTTTGTAAATAAAATTTACCTTTTAACATCAATGAAGTTTTTTTTGTCTTCTTTAATTTGTTGAGTACTTATATATTCCCTAGCTCCTGACTACTTATATTAGTATATGAACATTACTAAAGAAGCAGTAGACCAAGAAAATAAGTAATAGCTATGACCATGGTACAAAGTATATGCTGATTATGTTATAAAAATGATCTAATTAACACTAGGAAATCAATTTGGTCGGAACCAGTGCACGATGTTTACTAGCTTAGATTTTTTCCATAATTGAAATAATATACAATACTAATTATGGTCGGAAGATATCATAGGATTTGCTTTGATGATGAGAAATTATGCAAGAATGTATGCAAAAAATTAAACAATAAGTGTCCTTGTTTATATGTATCATCCAAAACTGGTCGTAATGGTTGCTAAGAACTGAAGATATGAAAGACATTTCTCAAGACGCGCTCATGCTCAGGTCCGACTGGCAGCGAGGAACGTAAGAAAAAGACTGTCGCTAGGAAGCTCCTTCCAGTGGACAGGACCACGTGCAGGAAGGAGAGACTTCTACTAGGAGGCTTTCGTGTCCCGACCAGTAGCCAAACAGGAGTAGAACAGAATATTGAAATAAAGAAAGTTAATCTTCGAACTCTTGAGCATATAAGAAATCATATGAAGTTGTTTATGTTATGCTCCTTTTACTCGCATGTTTCTTTAAGAAAAGAGTGTGTTTACACGTGGGAATCATTGAAGCAATGATCACGACTAGGACTTTTGTTGGCGTTTGATTGTTAAGTCTGGGCCATGGAGTAATAGAGACCCTTTAGAAGGATATCAGAGAGAATGAGAGTCTTCTCCGACCAGTTAAACAAAAAATGATAAGTGACCAAGTAACGAAAAATATATAAACAATAACACTCATCGGAAGAAAGGAAATGCATCTTTATGAAAGTTGAAAACGTATATAAAAATTATACATAGAACTTACGCAATTGATCAATGTTCCAAGAATTGGACAAAACTTGCCTATCAGACATGGCTAATCGTACCGAATCCAGTCAAGTGACTTCGACCACAGTGTATGGACCTTCCCACTTGGGAGAAAACTTGTTGCGATTTGCTTGGTTCTGAATTTTTCTAAAAACCAAATCACCTATAGCTAGGCTGCGAGGTTGCACCTTACGACTATAATACCTTCGCATGGCTTGTTGGTAGATTGATGATCATATCAAGGCTTGATTTTGTCGTTCTTCAAGGAAATTGATATCATCAAATTATCGTTCAGTCTGATCATTTTCGTTGAAACAATCAGTTTGAGCAGAACCAAGTTTTAGTTCTAGAGGAAGCATGGCTTCAGCACCATAAACCAAAAAGAATGGTGTTTCACCAGTCGCATGACTGGTCATGGTTCGAATGGCCCATAACACAGAAGGAAGTTCTTGAACCCAAGCTCCTGACCGTTTTATTAACTGGTCGAACACTCGTCGTTTGATCCCTTACATTATGATACCATTGGCTCGCTCAACTGCTCTGTTGCTCTATGGATGAGCGACAGAAGCAAAATGTATCTTGATACCTAGGTACACCAAATCGTCAAAGAATTCCTAGAAATTCCCGCTTGAAAACTGGGTACCGTTATCTGTAATTATACGACTAGATATACCAAATCGTGTGATCACATTTTTTATGAGAAAGCTCTTAGCGGCTTCAGTTGTGGTCTTAACAACTGGCTCGGCTTCGATCCATTTTGTGAACGTGTCAATCATGATGAAAAGGAATTCAAAGCCCCCAGGTGCTCTTGGGAAAGGTCCCAAAATATCTAGTCCCAGGTTTGCATAGCTTGTACCAGCTGATGTACTTGTCGGCTACGAAACTGACATTGTACGCACTTCGTGACGAGCTCTTTTGCATCATGAAGGGCAGTTGGCCATAGTATTCTTGCCTAAAAGTTTTACCGACCAACGTTCTATAGGAATGATGTACTCTACAAACTCCTCCATGAATTTCGGTCAGCAACTTAATGTCATCCAGTTGAGATATGCATCTCATCAACACTCCATGAGATCCTTGTTTGTATAAGGTACTTTCAATAAGAGTGTATGATTTGGCTTTTCGTGCTATACGATCAGTCTCTACATCATCTTCTGGAATTAGGTCATGCTGAAGATAATTGTAGATCTATGTCATCCAATTTCTATCGAGATCGTCTTTATCGACTGTGGAGCATCCATGTTCACATAATCGAGGTGTACGACCTCCTTGTGAACATCTATGTCCTCAGAATGCTCGACCACCGAGGGTGAATCGAGTTGCTTGAGAAAAACTCCGGGTGGGACCGGTGACTTGGTGGAGGCCATGCGTGCCAACTAGTCTGCTAGAAAATTTCCTTTCTAGGAATATGTTGGATCTGAAAATCGAAGAAGTGCTTTTTTGAGTTTTCATACTTCCGCCAAATAAGATGACATCTTGGTACTAGAGCGTTGATACTCTTTCCCTACTTGATTCGCTACTAGTTGAGAATCATCTTTCACTAGTAATCTGCGAATCCCGAGCGTTTTGGCTCCTTGGAGTCCTGCTAGTAAATATTCGTATTCTGTCACATTATTTGTAGCAGGAAAGTTTAACTAAATAGCGTATTTGAGATGTTCTCCAGTAGGGGATATTAGGACAACTCCAGCCCCTGAGCCTTTTAGCATCAAGGAACTGTCAAAGTACATTGTCCACTCATCGTGGTGCTCGTACTCGGGTCCTTGGGTGGGTTCAGGGTTTATCCATTTAGCAATGAATTCTGCTATTGCCTAGGACTTGATTTCTGTTCGTGAGGTGAAATGGAGGTCGAACGCCCCAAGCTCGACTGCCCATTTAGCTATTCGTCCTGATGATTCCCTATTTCTGAGAACCTGACCAAGGGGATATCTGGTTGGTACGACCACTTTATGGGCCTGAAAGTAATGCCTTAGTTTCCTTGAAGCCATAAGGAGACTATAGAGCAACTTTTGTACCTGTGGATACCGTTCCTTTGGTCTATGTAAAACTTCGCTTACATATTACACTAGTCGATGAACATTGTCGCGCTATACGACCAGTACACCCCTGACTGTTTGTGGCGTTGCGACATGTAAATCAGTAATGTCTCTCCCGATCTTGGAGAAACTAAAATCAGGGCACTCGTAAGGTACTTCTTAAGTTCTTCAAAAACATTGTTTACCTCTTTAGTCCACTCGAAACTTCCATGTTTCCAGAGAAGTTTAAAGAAAGGTAATCTTTTTTCACCTAACCGCGGTATGAAATGACTTAGCGTTGCTATACAGTTGGTTAGTTTTTGGACTTCCTTCTTTGTGGTTGGAGGGCGCATCTGGTCGATGGCTGAAATTTTGCTGGGTTTGCCTCAATGCCTCTAGCCGAAACTAGAAATTGAAGAGGCTTACTAGAAGAAACTCCAAACACACACTTCTCTGGATTTAACTTAAGGTTATGCCTTCTTAAGTTATTGAAAGTCTCATGTAGGTCTAGAATGTGATCGCCAACGTTGATGCTCTTTACGACAAGATCATCAATATAGGCTTCTAGTTTTTGACATATCTATGGATTAAAAGTTTTTTTCATCAACCTTTGAAAAGTTGCACCAGCGTTTTTGAGACCAAATGTCATCTTTACATAACAGTGAGTGCCGTATGGAGTGATGAAGGATGTTTTCTCTTCATTTTCTTTACTCATATTAATCTAGTGGTACCCTGAGTACGCATCTAAAAAACTTAACAACTCACACCCGAAAGTAGAGTCTACAAGTTGATCGATGCGTGGAAGGGGAAAGTCGTCCTCCGGACAAGTTTTATTAAGATTTGTAAAGTCAATACACATTCGCCATTTCCTATTGCCTTTTCTAACCATTACAGGATTGGCGAGCCACTCTGGGTGGTCGACTTCATGAATAAACCCAGCCTTGAGGAGCTTGTTGATCTCCGACTGGAATCCCTCCTTTCGATCAGGTGCAAAACACCCTAGCTTCTGCTTGACCGGATTCTTGTCAGGCTAGGGAGCTAGCATGTGCTCAATCACCTCCCTAGGAACTCCAGGCATGTCGGGCGTCTGCCAGGCGAATACGTCCTGGTTTGCTCGGAGGAAGGAAACGAGCGACTCTTCCTATTTGAGGTCAAGTCCTGCCCCAACTAGTATTTTAGCACTTTCTGGAGAAGCGTCTTTGTCGAGTGGTACCTCCTTTGTCTGGTCGGAAGGCTTTTGGTGTCATCTTTGGCCTCGAGTGCTTGACCTGCATGGTAGGTGGATTAGACTCTCTGGTTGGAAGTTCATCGACTAGTTCTAAGGATTTTCGATCACATGCGTAAGCCATTTTTCAGTCTCCTCGAACTGTGATGGCTCCCTTTGGTCCTGGAATTTTTAAACACTGATAACCGTAGTGCGTGGCTATCAGGAACTTTGCTAAAACCAGACGACCAAGGATCCCATTGTATGCGGTTTCAAAATCTACCACATCAAATGAAATCTTTTCTGTTTGGAAGTTGTTGGGTCTTTCGAATGTAACCGGTAGGGAAAGCTGTCCTATCAGTTTAGCAGTAGAACTAGGAACTATGCCATGGAAGTCATACTTCACATGTTTCACCTTGGATTTGGGAATTTGCATATCTTCCAATGCTCCTGCAAATAAAATATTTAAAGAACTACATCCATCTATTAAAACTTGATTAACCTTACAGTTATTAATAGTAGGTTCAACTACAATAGGAAACCTACCTGGTCGAGTCGAAGGGATGGGACATTCTTCTTTGCTAAAGGAGATTACAGTCTCCGACCACCTGGATGGCTTGACAGTGATCGGAGATTCAACAAGGTTGACCTCCCGCTCCATGGCCTTTAGATGTTGTCTTGACTCGTATGAAGAAGATCCACCAAAGATCATATCGACAGTATGTTGAGTCTCCTGGTACTCCATTTCTTCGTTACCTTCTTTGTCCTTCTTGTAGCTTGTCTCTCCGAGTTCCTATATTGAGGGGAGTGGACCTTTACCTTAATAGTAATCTTCCAGCTTCTTTTGCTATGCTCGGTAGGTGCGCAAGTCATGCCCTGCTAGCTGGTGAAGTGGACACCACTTCTTGTTTTTCTTGTATCCATTGGTCGGAGCCTTTGCTTTGCCACGACCGATATAATCCCTCTTACCCCTAGTAAACTTTTCAGGAACCGCAAAGACTTCCTTGTTGTTGGGTTTGCGGTTTTCCTTTTTCTTGAGAGTCTTCCTTTGTTTCTTTTCTGATTTATCCAAGCTAGGTTAAGGGATTTTTCCTTCTGATCAATGGCCTCACTCCATTCAACCGCTTCACTAGCGGTTGTGTATTTATTGGCCATGTCGAAAAGTTCGACGATCATTTGTGGAGGATTTATTGCAATATTCTCCGTAAACCATCGATTCCTTAGCCCTGCTTCGAAAGCTTGGATGATAGAAGATTTTGCGATCACTGGTATTGAATTACGAACCTAGCTAAATCTTTTGATATACCACCGAAGAGTCTCATTGGATTTTTGCCAGATTCAGTGAAGATCATCCTCCTTTCCAAGGCGGTCATACGTACCCGAGAAATTCGTAATCAAGAAGTCGCAAAGTTGCTCCCAAGTGTAGATTGATCCGACCGGTAGGTTGAGCAACCATGACCGGGCAGACCCTTCAAGTACCGTGGGTAGATAGTTCGCCATCACATTTTCATCACCACCAGCAGCTCTGATGGCGATGGTATATATTTGGAGGAATTCTAACGGATTTTGAGTCCCGTTGAACTTATCCATGTTGGCTAGTCGGAACCTGTTTGGCCAACATATAGCCTAGAGCCCTGTGGAGAAGGCTCGATAACCTGTAATTGATTCATGGCGCCTTCTCTAGAAAGGTGCCGGATTATAATCAGTCAGAGACCGTTTCCTCAAGTTGGAATGTTGGAGCTCCAGTGTCCCGATTCGATCATGGACATTGGTGTGACGCCTTCGACCACCTGTCTAGTTTAGATGATGTCGGAGATCATTAGGACCAAGCGATCGCTCCTCTTGACGAGGGGAAGGAGTGGCTTCTTGAAATATCCTTCTTCCCTCATGACTCCTTGGTCGGAATCGCCGAGGTGGTCTTGGTTTTGATTGGTCTCCAATTCGATCATGCTGCCCTTTGCTAAGGGAGGAACGTTGGGATGAAGTCATGATTTGACTTTGCGAATGCCTTTGTTCCCGGTACGCTTTCGTACACTGCATGGTCTACTAGAGGATTTCTGATACCTAACCTACAAGTTGGATAAAACCTATAGTTTCTGCCAAAGCAGGGTCGGAACTATTTAGAATATTCTGAATTTGTTGTAGGTTTTGTACCGTTACCGAAGGTCTTGGAGGATTCCTGCCAACAGAAGGTGTCTAATGACTTGAACTTTTCCCCAACCTCCTGGTTGGCCCTGTCTGGTTCCTTACTCGGGCTGGGGCAGAACCTGGCAAATTAACTGATGAACGTCCATCAGTTCTGTTATCTCTAGCATTTGGTGCTTAAGGGCCCATACCATCTCCATCAACAGGTGGTGGCGAGGTAGTTTGTGTAGGACCGTACACGACATTTTAACCTGTACCTCCGATCGCATTGACCTTGTGTCTCTAGCAACGATCTTCCGACGAGCTTCCATCGTAACTGATGGAGAGCCTTCCAATGCTTCTGGAAGGATTTTCCACGATGAAGAGCAGTCGGTGATTAGCACCTCTTGAGGTTTTTGTGGTGGACTCAGCCTGATCCGCTGGATTGCCGATCATATGCTGAGCCTTATAATTTTCACTTGGCATACAACCAGTGGGGGTTTCATCGACACTGTTACCAGATGTTGGTTGGCTCCTAGAATTGCCAAAGCTATTGGTGAGTACCTGTCAACCATGATCGCATCAAGAGTACACTGATCCTCGAGTTGCGGTGTTGAGCTTTCGTCACGTTTTACGCCGGTCAAAAGACCGAACTTGCAGAGGTCCTTGGGTGTTCCGAACTGGTCAGAACGGTTAGTTCCTCTTAAACTACCACTGGTCGTAGCGGTGTATCCTAATCCATCTGGTTAATTTTGCTGATGTCTGCGATGGGCGAGCCGGCAGAGGAGGAGGATGATGACATCTCATTTTCTTGCATGGCACAGATGCATGTGTCCATGTCGAGATTGGAGTAGTCCGCCAAGCCAAACTAGTTCTCCTCGTCCCAACTGCCTGCCATAGCCGCATGAGCGATTACGAGGGAGGAATGGACGATGATTTGATGAGCGAAGAATTTCTTCGAGTAATCCGTGCCTTCTACCCCATGGGCGGTGCCAGCTGTCGCTCGATCTTACGAAATAAAACAGAAGAAAATGACACGGGAATTCTTGGGAGAGAATGGGACTGCTCTTTATTGATATGAACTGGCTATTATAGGCGATGCCTACGACCAGGCAGTGGACTAATCCTAATTACTCTGAGCGTAATGCTTGCTATGCTAATGAGTCGAGCTTGAAACATGAATCTAATGCTAATAGCTATGCTTCAATCCGATGCCATCTGTCCCTCATTCCGTTCATGCTTCATCTTTAAATAACCCTTGAAGAGGTGGCAGTTACTCCTAGAGAAGATGCCTGTTGTGAAGCATCGCGACTGGTCGAAGTGAGGCGGTGGTTGATGAAGTATCAACCGCTCTGCAGTTGAGTGTCTGTGAGACAATCAACCGTACGGTAGTTGTTTGTCAGTGTCTTAGGACCATAAAACGTCGCGTGGTATGGAGTATTCACATGTGTTCTATTCATCACACAGTAAAGAATATACCTGGAGTTAGATCCGGACATCAATTCATAGCTTCTACGAGCAGCTACTTGGTCGGAGACTAGGTGCAAGACCATGTCCGACCAGGGTACCCATTCTGTAACCTCTTGAATGCTTACGACCAGTGAGGTCATGAGGTTTAGGGGTTACGACCATGAAGACATATGATTTTTTTATTATGTACATAGAGATTTTAATCCTCATCAAATACATACGACTAAAAGATAATACTTTAGTGGACCAGTGATCAAAACTGGGATCTTCACGAGAACCGATTCCAAGAGGTGTTTTTTGAATGTTTGTCTAAATCCTCCGCAAGCACATCTTCAGTACTTGTGAGAGAGAATGAGAGAGATAGAGAGAGAGAGTTATTTGTTAATTTGACAGAATAACATTGTGAAATTTTGTATGTCAACTCTCATTGCGAAATTTCATTATTTGAGGATGAATATCTGAATGGGAGGACTATCTCACTACAAAACTGATATGAATAAGAAACTAACGGTGAGTTGAATTGAGAGAATGAATTTGATCCCTTTGTCCATCTAATATCAAGATTGATTTTAGTTTGAAATTATTGTGATTTGTGAACATCGCATACATGATGCATTACTTAACTTGTTTGCGATGAATTAGCCATATTTAGGCTTATCCTAGATAAAATTTTGTCTAGAGTCCGCCACTACCAGCATATACGCACCATTTGCTTGTCCACGAGGCTGATGGTGCCAATGCAGGCTATGACAGTGTCAACCATGCGTGTGTCGATCTAGAGCATCGACACGAGCAGCTTGGGAATTTTTGGCCTACGAGCCCATCTTCCAATTTCATCTTCGCTTCGCCACTAAACATATATATAACATGCGCGCATGCACTCCAACAGTTCCATGTTCGTCCAACATTATATATCTATATTATTGGGGCATGGAAATGATGAGGATATATAGATTAGTAGTCAAAGGTATTTTATTTTTAACTTCCATAATTGCTTTTAGTAACATATTCTCACATAACTTAGGGTAATAAAAAGATAAAATAGTTTTTTTTTCTCCTTGACTGGATGAGGTATAGTTTTTTTCCTCCTTGACTGGATAAGGTACTACTTTTACCCAGCCTATGAATTGTATTTGAGAATTTGACATGCAATTTTGTTAGTGAATGGCAAGACCATAAGCTTCCTAGTAATGCTTCTTTTTTTTTTTCAAATTATAAGGAAGCAGAACAGATACATACAAATTGCTGATAAAAAATGTTTTCCCCTCCACAAAATTCAAATGGCCCACAAGTTTCAGTTTTCACGCACCCTGTATGCAGGATAATAAAAATATATACCAATGGTGAAAATTACTTTCTTTTCGAAATTAATATTCTCTAAGAGTTATACTCCCTCCAATTCAAAATGCACTAGTCAACAACCCGTGCATCCACACAGGCTATATATATTAATTTGCACAGATAAAACTTAATTTCATTAATTTGCATGATGTATTCCAATAGGACATTATAAGCAATATAGAAACGATAAAAAAAAATATGAGAACTTCCACGACGTTCAGGTTTCAAAAATGGACATGTCCAAATTATAGTTGGTTAGTATAAAAATTAGAATTTCCACGATGTTTAAGGACCATCACCTTCTTTTGTTTGAACGGATCAAACTTTATTTTTTAAAAAATTAGTATGGTGTTCTTCCAACACTATAATCAATACACAAACTTTAAAATTTAAATTTTTTGATATGCCACATTTTTACAATTAAGTTTATACTCTGTAATTTTATTACAGGTTGCATATATTTTGGCAGCAAAGATATAGTTCATTTTTTTATTCCAACCTTTGTCTTTTTTTTAATATTACTTTAATTTGAATGCATACACACAACTGCACACATGTTTTAATTTTTTATATTTTTCCCTCCAAATTTATAGGAATTTTCAAAACCAATATTTTTTGGAATTTTGGTTTAGAAAGTTGGAGGTATTATGCTCCAAAGTTATGAATATAAGTTTTGTTAATTTATTTTCCCTGTTTAATTATATTTAGAAGCCAGAGCTGCACATCCAAATTTGAATTTTGTTATTTTGAGTTTAGTTATTTTGAATTTATTTTATTTACAATTATTGTATATATTCTAATGATGGTTTTAATTTCAATAAAAATTTTCCTCTGTAATGGCTGTGATGGGTTCAAATGCGTTGAAATGCTGGAAACTAGTTATAAAATTTATCAGATCATTTAAGTATGCCAATAATCAATTGTGACTCGTAAGTATTCAAGCATTCAAAACATTTATTTCGATATAGGTTTTTCTTTCCAGGCACTGAACCCAATTCAAGTGCTGGAAAGCTTGCTGATGGATGTATTGAAAGGATTGTGCTAAATGTTAAGACACAAATTTAGAGAGTGCATGCCTATTTCCAAACGCGGCATTTCCATAGGAATTTTATAGAAAACATTATATCCAGTGAGCAGTGGCGGATTTAGTAAGAAGCTTTTTGCATAATACCCTTATAATCCTAGATATTTAGCCTCTATCATGTGTAGTTTTCAGTAAATGACACCATTAATATTATGTTAAGTTAAAATTGACCGATAAATGTAAACTTCTAGCTCCGCCACTGCAGTTGATGCTTCGTTGTACACGAAATTCCTGTGTTCGAGACAAAGCCTAAAATGTTACACAGGGGAAAGAAAGAACAGTATCAAAGAATCATCATCATGATAAATGCATGAGTACATACACACTAGGACACAGCTTAGATTTAGAAATCAAACAAGATGGAAAAAAAGGACGAAGGAAAAAAAAAGACAAGCACACACTTTTTAAGCGATGACTAGATTGGCAACGCCCATGAGAGCAACAGCCACAACCGCACCCCACCCCACGCCTCCTCTACCCGCCGCCGCGTTCGTGCTGTCCCTGTCATCCGCCTCCGCGCCCGACGGCTCGGCAGCCACGTCGCTCTTTGGCACGGCCTTCTTCCGGGCCTTTGTCTTCCCAGCCCCCGCTTTTGCCGGTCCAGGCGCCGGCGCCGGTGCCTTGGGCTTGCCAAACAGCTGCTCGGGCTGGAGCACGTCGTCGACGGAGTACACGGCGAGCGGGAACTGGGCAAAGAGCGTGTTGCTGATGGGCACGGCGACCACGCCCGTGGACACGTTCACCTGGCTGGTCGTGCTGGTCACGTTGACGCTGTACACGCCGCCGCCGCCGGACGCCTGCGTGCGCAGCGGGTTGCTGGCCGTCTCGAACGTGGTCAGGCTGTAGTAGCGCGGCAGGACGTGGTAGAGCATCAGCTGCACCTGCTGCTGGTCGGTGAGTCCGTTGAGCGTGCCGGCCTTGAGCTTGCTGAAGGCGTTGTCGGTCGGCGCAAAGACGGTCAGGCCGTCGTACGAGTTCTTTAGCTGGCTACTGAGCTGCTCGCTGACCTGGGTGGCCTTGAGGAGGCGGAGCAGCGTCGTGTACTGCCCGCCCTTGTCCAGGATGCCGGTGAGGTTGAGCTGGGGAGGGGTCGGTCCTGGGGCGACATCCGCGGCAACGGCGGCGAGGAAAGGGAGGAGGAGGAGGAGGGTAAGGGAGACCATTGACATTGCTGAGAAGGTGGTGGAGTTCAGGTTTTGGGACTGCGTGGTGTGGGTTTTGTAGGAGTGGTGGAGAGGGCCGGGATGCATCCGTGCATGTGGGGGTAGAGCGAGAATTAACGTACAGCGTGAGCTGGATGCCGTGTGGACTTGGACTTGAACGTAAGCGTATTCGGTACTCGGTAGTGTAAGGTCAAAAACTGCACATGCATAGACAGCATCCTTTTCACCATTAGATCAAAGACTAAAATATTTAGATCTTGTTGTAAAACGCACCACAAAAAATAGAGAATGTAATCAAGAACACAAGAGACTCAAATTTACATGAAAAACCTCTGTGAAAACAAAAATCCACTGGAGCACAAAGGTGATAATCAACTTTACAAGGTGAGTCACAAGCAAGCGATGTTACAGTGATGCGTCAGCCAATCACGTGCAAGTATATAGGTTATATATAGGGATACAAAAGGAATTAATCCAAGCCGGAAATCTTACTATATAAAAGGAGACGGTTTTCGGCCCACGCCACACTGGCCACATCGCCCTTTTTACCCTGCCCGTTCGATCTGTTTGCGACCGGCTCCGCGCCGTCCGATTGGGTCCGCGTCTCTCTCCCGCGTTCGGCGGCGACGTGTTCCCACGCTGTCGTTCGCCTGGACGTGTGTCTCCGCTGCCTCGCTTTTCCTCCCAACACCGACCCTTTCTTCTTCTTTTCCTTTCTTCTTTCTCCCCTTGCCTCGTCCTATTCGCCGTCTCTCCCCGTGCGCCGCCTTCCTCTCCCGTCCTCTTCTCCTCTTGTCTCCTCCCACCCGGGCGCTGCTGCTTCTCCCAGAGCGCCGGCGACGGTGGATTCCAGCAACGCGACCGCGTCCGTCTCCTCTCCCTCCTCCTGTCCTCAGCTGCCAGCACTTGTTGTTTGGCTCCTTTCTTTCAACGGTTCTCTTCCCCTCGGTTTCATCTGCTCTTGGGGTCTCTCTTCGTGGATCTGGGCGGATTTGGTTTTTGTCGTGTCTTTGTCCTCACGTTTCTCTTGTTTGGGGGAAAGAAAGTGCTCTTGGGTTGTTTTTCGTTGTTCTCATGTTAAGCAGATTTGGCTTTTCCTGGTTTTTTTGCCTGCGCAATTCCTTTATTTTACATCTCTTTTGGGCGACCGAGGGGGGCTCCTCTACGGATCTGTGCGGATTTGCCTCCTCCTAGGTTTTTGCCTGCAAGATTTCTTTGTTTTTCGTTGTTCTGATGTTCTTCGGATGTTCCATTCCCTTTCTTTTCTGCCGTTGTGTTGCCTTCCTCGGCTTACCCTTCTTTCTTGCCTGTAGCTTAAACTGATTCGAAACTGAACAGGCAAGAAACTAATCTATTGTCAGGTTCAGATCTTTAGCACCGCCATTTCACTATTGCTCCCACGATTTCCTGCTATATACTTCAATCTATTTGTAGCACATTTTTACAGATTACATGTTCTTTTCAATTCGATGGGTACGCTATCCAGCATTTGTCTCCTCTCCCCTCAAGAAGAGTCGTGCAGATGGTAAACAAATTATTCCAGTAGAGTTTATTCTGAATTATACATCTCTATGTGCTACGGTCTTTTCCTAGAGAAATTGTGAATAGCTAACGGAACCTCTCTCAGAACAACTGATGTAAATATCATGGATTTTCAGAATGATGAACAAAAGGAGATATCTAATAGATACAGCACGCAAGTCATTGAGATCAAGTCCGTCAAAGCATTGGTATGGTATCCTCAAAACCTCTCTTATTTTGCTTCCCCTGAGAAAATCAGTGTTTTGTATTTCCTTTTTCCCTCCAGCAGGGCTCTCTCAGCTTGGTGTGAAATTAGTATCAGGATGTGACACACACACACACACACAATTTGTCATGGTGTGGATATTCAATAGCATTATATGGGTGAATAGTTTGATTGGGTAGCTATAGTAGTTTGGTGACAAGTCTTGATTCCTAATTTCTGAAAATATTTTGGATTAATTAACAGTTAGTGCTCAGTCTTTCAAGCATTGAAATATATTCGCCTTTCAACTAGCTACTTGAAATTGTTGTTATTTTCCAATGGCCCACCTGGCCATATTTAGTCAGATATCTAAAGTAAAATCAGGTCTGAATTGTGTATTTTGCAAAAGTCACGGGGAATGCTAACATATCAAGATATTTAGATTTAGGAATAAGGGCGGAACCATGTATTCACTGTTGGATAGCTTGACTCATGATTTAAATTATTTTGCTATGAAAACATTTTGAACTTTGGTTAGCATTCTGGGCATGCAAAATTTGAGCGCCAGTTGTGGGCGAACAAAACACTGGTGGTGAAGATACAACTAACAGAGGTTTGAGATTTGTCGTTCATGCTTTGCCAATGAAATTTCAACAGATTGGATCAGGAAAAGCAGGAGTTGCAATTTATTGTGGATACGTACGGGAAAGAATGTTCTGAGTCGAGGTATAACTTGATTGTGATCTTTTATGTTGATTTCTGATGATTACAAGTTGTGTGATTCTCTAAAATGGTTAGCAGTTGCATTGTTGTATTGTCCTCGTCATCAGATTCTTCGAAATTTTGTTCTCGCATTTAGAAATTTTTCTCTGCCTTAAGTTTGGATTTACGGTCTACCACACCTTAGGAAACAAGAGAACAAAGTTGATGCATAATCAATTTACAATTGTTACAATTAATTATCCAATGCAATATTTTTTTAATAAATAATATGTACTGCAATTCTCAATTTAAATTCCAGTTACCTAAATAATATCAGGAGACACACACACACACACTTTTTTTAAAATAAATAATATGTACTGCAATTCTCAATTTTAGTATCAGGATATTTTTTTAATAAATATTATGTACTGCAATTCTCAATTTGTCCATCTTTACTGCAATTCTCAATTTTAATTCCAGTTACGTAAATTACAGCTTTCGTCGTGCTTCATATCGTCGTCTTACCCCTTTGCTACTCAGCAAAGTTAACATCTAGACACAACATAATTGTTGTATCTTCGTCCCCCCTACTCTGGTAATTGCTTGTGCTATTCTGTCAGGAAGTTTTGCAGCTACAGTGATGATCTATTGATCAAATGTTTGGTTGTGTCAACTTACCTGTGTTACTTAACATATTTTTGCAGTTTTAATTATTCCCCATTCATTTGAAATAAACACATCCTGCAGGCTATTTCGAACCAACTTTGCAATAATGCTGGATTTGATACCACCGATGTGCTCAATAAGGTCAAGCAAAAACATGCATCTGGTTAGTTCTTTTTAGCTCTCTGTTGAATTACTGGTACAATTTTAAATAAAGTTGTGAACCACAGAAGCAGCAAACTGTCTATTCATATTGTTGTTGATATGACATCTAATACACTAGATACTAATACATAGTTCAGCTGTACCAGGTGAAAGTGCTAATTATGGTGTACATATCAACACTGGTGGAATTGCCGATTCCTTTGCTAACTTTGTGTGGGAACCTTCAGTTGTGAAGCTCATTGCACTTTCAGTTTTATTCGTTGGCATTTAAGTATCTTCGTATTCTTATGTTGTTGATATTCGTGAACTTGTTTTGTTCATGTCAATGCTATCAATGCCGCAACTGAAGCTGCCTGCCTTAGTGTTGATGAAATCGTGAAAAATCGAAAGGCAGCGTTTTTTTTTGTCAAAAGCAATATGCATACCCACTGTATGATACATAAATCAAACTTTTTATACAACCCTCTTTTTCGTGACCAAAATCGCTTTTGTTCAGCACCGCGCCAAGGCGCGCGAGGGTTTCTAGTGTAAATAAATCTGAAAATAAGATTAATCCTAGAAGCTGCAGGCCCTTCGCTCCCACAAACCATGCTCTGATAGGAATTTGGATGTCATACTTGTTACTGATCACAGCCATTTCACCAAACAATTACGTGATGTTAGCTATAATTATTTCATAATTACCGACTATTACATTCTCGTATATCTTGAAACAGGGTAAATTTAGTGACGTCTAGTTTTCAAGAAATCTCTTGTGAACATTTAGAAATTGAAAATCATGATGATAATCCTGCATAATATGTGATTGTGCGTGCATGTTTTTTTTATTGGGTGGGGGTTGGGAAAGAGTTTCGTTTATGGGACAAACGATATTTTTAAGTAAAAAATTAACTTTACTCGACTGAAGTATCGTGTTTATCTGTTTAACCCCTAAACTTTATATCGGCTTACTTAACCCCCAAAATTCTAAAACCAGATCAATCCATCCAATGAGGTTGGTTTTAAAGTGGTATTGCCACCATGGCCGCCATGTCATCCAGTTTTGCTGGTTGGCACCCCATTTGGACGCTGACACCATTGAGCCATAGTATATATACAAGTAGCCACAGAAGATCCACCAAATCACTCCCAAAATTACCACACCAACAGATTTAGCCACATAAAATTATTGCCCTCCCCAAGACCTCTTCTTCTTCCCTCCTCCGTCCGCTCCTCCCTCTCTCTCACTTCCTCCACATGAGAGCATGCTTGCTGTCAGCAACTGCAGCCACAACAACGCCGGCCGCAAAATCAGCCCAACCGTTGCGCCCTCGCCATTGCTCTCCCCGAGCTTAGTTTGTTGTCCTGTCACTTGTCTTCCTCAACTACAGCCGTGCACCGCCGCCATTGGATCTCAACCACCGTAGGAGCTTCGCCATATTAATGCCTACGAGCCGGACCACGAACACCGCACCAGGACGACACCTGTGGAGTTAACTGAGGAACTCCGTCACCGCTGAGCGGTTGCCACACCACCGTCCTTCCTTGCCGCCGGACATCATCGACCGCCCACTCTGGTGAGTTTTCGAGCCCCCTTCTCAACACCCTTTTTGGCCCTTGGCCGTCGTAGCTCTTTGCCGCCGTTCACCGCCCCTTACCCGTCATCACCCGTCACCATTAGCTTCTTTTTCGTTGTTCGTGGTCGAGATGTAGGAAAGTCTAGGTCTACATGGGGTACTGGCAATTTTTGGCTTGTTTAAATCTGTTGATAGCGGATGGATCTGGTTTGAGAATTAGTAGGTGATGAGTTGGTGCTGCTGGGTATATTGTGAAATCAGATTGGTGATAAACTCTTGAACTAATTGGTGATGAACTCTTGCACTAATTGGGCATATTGTGAATTGTCATATCAGATTGGTGACGAAATCTTGCACTTATACTAATTGGTGATGAACTCTTGTATATCTCTTACTAATTGTGAAATTATAGAACACTTCGTACAATTAGCGAGCTTTGGTGATGAACTGCTCCCATTTGCAATTTTTCTTCATCATTTCCTTTTTTTTTAGCGGAGAAGATATAGGAACAACCTTGAATAAAAACATGTGATGTTTTCTAGATTGGGTTTATTTCAGGGCTTTTAGACGAAAATTGCAACTTGTATGAAGTGGATTCTGTGGAGGCACGTTGTGAGTATAAATTTCAGGGTTTTTTACGTGCTATCATTATTCAGTTAATCAAAAAAAAATTCTCAATTTGGTGCAAATAATCAAATAGTAAATGTTGAAGCATTGACCATTTGTGCATGTTGTGCCTTTTGTTCCTTCTTTCTTTTTCTCGCTTGATGTTATGGATGCTTATCTTGCTGTGCAAAATGGATCATAAAGCAGTTATTCCACTTTTTCCCATAGCAAGAATATTGTGAATTTTGTCTTCAGCTTTTCAACTAGGTGCTGGAGTAATTTTTGTGTATTAATAACAATATTTTTTTTTGTTAATTCAGGCAAGGACGCCCCTACTGGTCTGGCAGACCCTTTAAGCGGAAGCCCAGCTGGCAGCCTGGCAATGCTCCTCGTTCTGGATTTGATGCATCAGTCATGTACAGTGGTATAGACAGTGGTTCTGTAATGACAAAATTCATCATATACCCTCTTCATAGTTCAAAATCTAGAATATACCCTCTTACACATCCAAATTCATAATATACCCTCCTCTAATCTATTTGCTTTACAAAACACCCTCTTTATACCTTTTCAATGTATTTTTTCATATCCTTGTGTATTCCATCACTTGAAATGACCAAAATACCCCTGATTAAAATTTGTGCACATTATTTATATTTATATCACTTGAAATGACTCAAATGGAATAGCATCCACTAAACTGACAAAGCATCGCATTATATCAACAGAACAAATAGCATCCAATTATGCGCATTCACGAGGCCTTGAGAATGCGGTGCGGATCGCCGCAAACGGATCGCAGTGAATAGAGCCTCATCCGGTTTGGGTATAATCACCGCATATGATATGTATGGACAATGAAATGTAAGAACTAGTACAAGATGGTCTTATGCATCATTTTACCATTCATAATTTGCATAATGCATAATGAGCCCATAATTTGCTCCCAGCTAGCACAACACAATTAATAAGCCAACAATTTCCTACTAGCATAATGCATCTCCATTACAAGCCCATAATTTGCTCCCAGCAGCATAATACATCTCCAGTACAAAGCAAAATAGCATGAGCCAAGAGTTTGCTCCCAGTACAAGGCATAATGAGCTAATAGTTTGCTCCAATACAAAAGGCATTTCTAATACAAGGCATCAACAGTACGAGACCATACAAATTACAAAAGCAAAATAACTCCAGGAGGTTTCAACAAGACATTAGCTAGCAGTTTTCAACCAATTTCAGTCTTTTCTTCTTAGGGGTCATCTTCTTCACATAAGGTTTTGATTGTCCTGTTGTGGCAGGTGCCGGCATGTTTGTTGATGCCCCTTGTGAGGTGCTTTCAGTAACTGTTGCTAAAGCTAGTTGCCTGTTAAGTTGACATTAAAAAAAGGACTATTAGCAACATAAGCTAGTTGACTATTGCTAAAACACATATAACTTGCACAATTATAAAGTTGTTTTTACCTTCTAGTGATAGGACCTGGACTGTTTTGTAGAGAAGATGGCAAAGTGATGGACTCCCTAGGTGGGGTGCCAACAGTATGATGTACTTCTCCTTGCAGCTTGCTACCCTTTTTCCTACAAGGCAAAGTACAAAGTTAAGCAATTATGGCACAAAAATGAGTAAAAAAAACATGTCAATTACCTTTTCTTATTAGCATTCAAAGGACATCCATCTGATCTATGTCCAATCTCTCCACATCTCCTACATTTCACTTGTTTTTTGGATGTTGATGACTTGCTTTTCTCTAGGGCCCCTTGAATCCTATTTTTTTTAGGCCTTCCAGATGCTCTCTTATTTAATGGTGGAAGCAATTTAAAGTCTAGCACTACTTTGGGCCATTGACTCCTACCAGTTATGGGTTGCACCACGCCTTCATATGCTGCTCTAAATTTTGCAACTGAGTAAAAGTTGTGCACAAAGAACTCTATGTTTGGTCTTCTTTCTATTGTGATGAATGCTAAAGCATGTGGACAAGGCTTTCCAATTGACTGCCATTCACCACAACTGCACTCATGTTTGTTGAGGTCCACAACATGTCTATCAACCTCATGGTTATCATTTACTTCAGTTACCTCAGCAACATCATGTGAAGATGCTCCAACTTTGAGATGATTCAAATCTCTAGTCTTCACATTCAACTTTTGTATAATGGCGGGAGAATATGACCTTGTAACTTGCTCCCTATCTTTCTCCTCTTGAAGAATAATTCCCTAATCTTGCCTCTCAACTTGTCCGCAAGTTCAACAACTGGTAAGTCCTTAAGCCCCTTAATCCAACTGTTGAAACATTCAGCTAGTTTATTGTTAATGTAGTCACACTTGATGTCATTTGAAAATCTACATCTCATCCAAAGAAATTTATGGTGTCTCTGCAAATAATTGCTGACTTCAGGGCATGCCTCAAGTATTATTCCTATGTGATAGTTGAACTTGTCTTCTCTATATGCTCTTGCAGCTGGCCACATGTGACCAAATACAGGACCATGGAACTTCTTCACAAAATTTTGCATAAGATGGCGGTGACACTCTCTTTGCTCACATGAAGGGAAGACCTTTTGCACTGCATTCTCAAGGCCTTTGCATGCATCAGAACAAATAGCAAGTGTGGGAGGAGTTCCAATTGCTTTCTTTAATTGGTCTAGAAACCATGTCCAATTGTTTGTTGTCTCAGATTCTATGAACCCAAATGCAACCGGATGGCTTTAACAACTTTGCTAGCAACCCAAGCCTGTGACCCCATACTTGTTTTCACTCTGCTAGTCGACGAGCAATTGTGCTCAAATGGCTTCTTTGTCACCTGCACATACAACAAGAAAAGGTTAGTAACAAGAAAGTAAGTAGTGCTATAAGTTAGCAACAAGCATTTTAAGTTCGTGTTAAATCTTTAGTACCCTGATGGCTCTCCCATCCATAGTTCTATGCGCATTAATTTGCCATAAACACCCTTTGCCCTTACATTTTCCCTTGAACCTTGCCTGATTAGATTGGACAGTGTATACATCAAATTGACCCTTGATTGCAAACTGCCTCATTGCCATCCTAAAAGCCTCCATGGTTGGATATGTATCACCGACATTCATCGTTGGATTCTCTTCATCCATGTACTCAATGTGTTCAACAACATTGTCATCAACCTCCATTGATGCATCATTTATCTCTGCCTCAAGTTCAGGAGGTAAAGGATTCACAATTGGTTCCCTCCTCTCGTCCTCGGCCCTCAAACCAATAAACTCATACATAGCATCTTCTTCCAAAACAACATCTCTATCGTCATTTTCATCAACATTAGCATCGATCACAAGTTTAGACCAATCAATTAAACCTTGTGATTCACAATCATTTATGGAGCAAATTAGTGGGTGAGCAGCATCACTAGGACTTTGATTACATGTGCTTGGCATAGCATTTGGTACATTTTCCTCTATGCAAGTCATAACAGATCCACTGAAATGATCAATGCTTTTCCCATGAACTTCCACATCCCCAGCCTTGTCCACAACTCTAGCGCGAACACTACTCGTGGTTTCCGAATCAATCCTATCGGAATTTGAAAAGAAAAATCATAAATTTTAGTTAGCGCATCTACTGTCATTCCACAATCGAACCAGCAAGGACCAAGCTATACACACAAAAATACACATGAAGCTAGAAGCTTACTCCACATAAGCCTCCTTTGGATCCATCCTCCTGCAAGCCCACACTGGAATCAAGTTGGAATGATATAGAGAATTAGTTTCTAAAAGAAAAATGGGGCATGTGGCAGTGGAATCAAGCCCACACCGCAATCAAGCGCACCACATCGGAATCAAGCGGCAAAGTGGCGGTGGCGTCGACCACACCGGAATCAAGCCGGCAAAGGGAAGGGTGGCGAGGATCGCGATAGGCCCGCCGGGAGGTCGACGGCCCAGCGAGAGCGCGCCGGGAGTCGGCCGAGGCGCTAGAGAAGAGAAGGGAAGGAGGCGCCAGGGGAAGACGAGGGAAGGGTAGATGATCTCACCAGCCACCGCCGCTTGAATCCGCCGCCGCCCGCTCGAAGCCACGCGCTGCCGCCGATGTCGCCACGCCGCCGCGCTCGAGCCGCGCGCGCGTCGCCTCGATGCCGCCGCGCCGCCTGGCTGGGCGCGCGCGCGTCGCCTCAAGCCTCGCGCCTCGCCTCAAAGCCGACGCGCCTCGCCTCTGATGCCGCCACGCCGCCGCTGAATCCGCGGCGCCGTCGCCTCCAAGCCCCCGCGCCGCCTCAACCCATGGCTCCTAGGAAACACAAGGCGTTAACGCCTCCATCCTATATATCCTAGGAAACACAAGACGTTAACGCCCCATCCTATCGGCCCAAAGGAACACGGATTTCACGTTCCCATGCCCTTACAATTTCACCACCGTGGGACTCAACACAATAAAACCTCCCCCTACTCTACTTAACCATACGGCTCCCAACCCGCGTGTGATAGCACGAATGTACTTGAATCAACGACGTACAAAGTTCGGTCCTTAATTGTCGGACAAGTCCAACCACATACCCAATTCTGTGCACGAAGGCACCATCACTAGCCATCACTTGTCCGACCAAAAGCTCATTTAAAATGACAAAATTTAACTTAGAAAACAGATACGAAGATCTGAAACAAAAGTATATAAAGAGAGTGGTGTTTATCCCATAATTGTCGAGTTATTCCCGACAATGAAACTACCGTTTCTAGACTTGCATGGCTAAGCAAACTCGTACAACATTATTTCATACATCCTATCATAAATATTTCAGTACTGGGGTAATTCATGAATAGCCACAATGACAAGATAATAGGATGTGTCTAACTACTCATCACAAAAATAGCGACATCATAAAACTATCATGCAAGCAATTATCATTGCATCTACCCTAACAAAATTGGGATCAAATATGATGCAAAAAGAAAGTTCAAAGGATGCTTGCCTTGCAGGTAGCTAAGTTGTTCGCTCTCAGTTGCGTAGGAGTCGATATCAATAAGCTCGGCATCTAGATAAATACAATACCGAATAAACATCGAGAAATACCACGAAATTCAAAGTGCTCAAAAATGCATGATTTTTCTACAGTAGCTAAGTCATGATTTTAGATGATTTTTTGTGAAAGAATTATTTCATTTTGATTTAGTATGTGAAAGTTATGGTGGTTTGAATTTCAGATTTCAAAATGCCTTTACTTAAGCAATTTAATTATGAAGTGAAATTTTGTAGAGCAGTGGTGAATACAAGGGTTATATGAATAAATGGGCAATATTATCACAAGTTCAAAACAGTTGAGTTTGCTTCATTTGGGGTTTCCATGATTTAGTTATTGATTCCTAAAGTTATCGACATTAATAGTGTAAAAATAATCCCTTATGGATCATTTTCTTCAAACTATAGTTTCTGTGACAGAGGTAAGTTTGAAACCATTTTCATAATTAAGTTCATTTGAAATAAAAATTACCAGAACTAATTTCACTGTTTTTGGAGTTTCCAAGAATTACTTATGAATTTTTGAAGTTATCAACCCTTTTTCTATTGTAAAAATAAAAGGATTAATGACTCATTTTCCAAAATAAAGCTCTCTGTTACAGGGACAGGGTTGAAACCAATTTTAGTATAAAGTTCATTGAAGATGAAAATTATCGGAAGTGGTTTCACCCATTTTGGAGTTAAAATGATTTAGTTATGCATTTTAGAAGTTATACATATTTTTGATTATGTAAGTAAAGGGTTTTGGATTTTACAAATCATTTGCTACTTTTCTCACCGACCACGCGCTAGCGCGATCGCCGATGAGCGGGCCCGGCCGGGTTGACTCGGTCATCCGACCGCCACCAAGCGCTGCAACGTATTCTAGAAGAGGCGTATTCCTATCATGAAAGCGTAAAGTCGTTCTAACGTTCTCGGGAATCGTTGTCCGTAAAGGAAAGCGTGCTTCATAGTGTTACGCATTCATTTAACCGCATAAGGACCCACATGTCGGTACTAAGCGGCCGTTTAATCAATTAAACTCGGCTTTTCCGACAAAGATCGCGTCATTAAAGCTAATCATCACGATTAAAACCTAATGATGTTGCTACGGGGTTTGTCGGGCGGTCCGACAAAACATCTCAGCTTGGCGGAGCCTCGTGCCGATCCGTCCCACGATGGCTCAAGCCAAGGGCGCAGATGTGATCACAATAAGCTGCGCACCTAACGAAAGTGTTCTCGCGGCGAAAAAGACCTAGGCCGCGCTGGCGCGAGTGGAGCGACAGTGAGCTATCTGACAAAAGCGACTCTGCGGATTTGAAAATGCTCCAAACAAGCGGCGCATGCTTAAGCTCCTAGGGTAGAGGAAACTACTGCGTTGACAAGAGGACCTGGGAGAGGCATTGGAACTTCGCGGCGTGCGTCGAAAGCGGCAATGAGAGACCCACGATGACATGGCAGCTCGAGCAAAGAAGCCAACAGTGGGTGGTCGAATAGGTCACTTAGGCACATAAGATGCTAACAAAGGCATGAATCGAGAAATGGCTCACCAAGGCGACAATTTGACGAGAAATAGTCTTTGCGGCCGAAAGGAACAACCGAGGTCTAAGAACTCACGGGAACAATCCGACAATTAAAGTGAGGAAAACTAACTTGTACTCATAGGCATGTACCGACGCACAAGAAAGAGCAAGAAACTCACCAGCGGAGAAAAGCCCAATTTGGGTGTCGCGCGGCACGCACCGGGCGCCAGGAGAGCACAGCAGGTGGTGGTGCAGGCTACAAGCCAACGCATGAGCCGAGGTTAGCCAAAATGGACACGGTGATGAGCGGAGAAGATGGGGATCACCGGTCGAAGCTACGGAGAGATGAGCGGAGAGAGCTCCTCTTTCCTCGGACCAGAGGAAAGATAGGGAGAAATGAGCGCTCCTGAGGGGTAATAAGCGGTTTTGTGAGTGGAGCGGCGTGTGAGGAGCTCCGGAGTGGTCACCACAGGCGGTGGGTGACGGAGCGCGGCTCTCAACGGGCGGAGCGAGAGGGAGATGTCGCGTGTCCTCCAGTCGTCCGGCGCGCACCTACCCGAGAAAGGGACGACTCCGGCGTGGGCCCGAGTTGGCGATGGCTCGAGGGTGGCGCGGCTCGGTGCAAAACGAGGATCAAGTCGGGACCGTTGGATGGCGAATGACGGGCGGGATTAGTGGTGTTGTTTTGAACTCCCCAACGATGGCAAGATCTGGTCGTCGATCTCGGATCCAAGGGTTGCATCGCGATGGTGCAACTAGGTGGTTCGGCCGAGCCGTTTCACCGAGTCGGGCTCGAGCCCGAGGAACAGTGCACCAGTTTTAGTTTAGGTTTTGACTGGAATTTCAGTTTATCTCCTCTACTTTGACCAAGGCTTAAAAATAGAAATAAATTCCCTAAAATCATGAAATAAATTGTGGGGGTTCCTGGGACAACCTAGTGTCCATAAAAATTATTTAACACCACTGTTCATGATACATTTTGTAATTTATAAATTCAAACGTAGGCTAGGTCTTTTAATGGCGTTTGAATTTTTACATGGTTCAAACCAGTCCCAAAAATGTGGGCAAAATTATATTAATTCATGATAATTAATATAGTATTTGAATAAATTATTTCCAGAGCATCTTCAGTAGCATTTATTTTGGTTTTTAGTTTGGAAATCAATTTGAAGTGTATGTTTCAATTGAATTTTGAGATTCCCCAAATACAATATTGAAATAAAAAGTTTCCAAACATGAAGAATGCTAATGAGATGCATAAAAATCTCTTTATTAATTTGGGGATGTGACAACCCCCCCCCTTACAAAAGATCTCGACCCCGAGATCGATAGGGTGGAAGTTGAATAGGGAAATTCCTATGAAAACATAACATCCGTTGTTTTGATTTCCTTCAAAGATAGTGCCAAGATATCTTTGTAAGGTTACAAGGAATGACTATTACATTGTTTCTCCCCATTGCTTTGTTTAAACTTTCCTTTCTTGATTCGAAGACACTTCAAGTAGAAAGAAAAAGATTTGGATAGTTAGCTCGCACATGATCTTCACGCTCCCATGTGGCCTCATCTTCAGTATGGTTGCTCCACTGAACCTTGATGAATTTGATATTGCGGTTTCGTGTCTTGCGCTCCTGTTATTCAAGAATGCGGATCGGGTGCTCCCGATAAGAAAGATCAGGTTGCAATTCAAGATTTTCTAGTTCAGTTGCTTCGGTTGGGACACGGAGACACTTTCTTAGTTGTGAAACATGGAAAACATCATGTACATCAGCAAGTGATGGTGGCAATTCTATCTGATAAACCACCGGTCCCAACTTTGCTAGAATTCGGAAAGGTCCGATGTAGCGCGGTGCCAACTTGCCTTTGACTTGGAAACGATGTGTCCCTTTCATTGGAGAAACCTTAAGGTAGACATGATCGTCCACCTCAAAGCTCAACTCACGACGACGACGGTCGGCATAGGACTTCTGACGGGATTGAGCCGTCCGGAGTCGTTCGCGGATGACACGAACTTGTTCTTCTGCATCCTCTACCAAGGTTGGACAATAAAATGGCCTCTCCCCAGCTTTGGACCAGTTTAAGGGGGTCCTACAAGCTCTCTCATACAATGCCTCGAAGGGTGACATTTGAATGCTTGATTGGAAGCTATTGTTGTAGGAGAACTCATAAGCGGTAAACATTTCTCCAGTTCTTGCTATAGGACAGCACACAAGCTCGGAGAAGGTCTTCTAAAATTTGATTCACTCTTCCGTTTGTCCATCATTTGCGGGTGGTATGCGGGCGAAAGATAAATTGGTCCCCATCGCAGTGCGAGGCACTTCCAGTGAGAGAGGTGAATAGGGACCTCTATCGAAATGATCACTTTAGGTACACCATGGAGACAAACAATCACGGAAATGTACAGTTCCGCTAGCTTGACCCGGTGTAAGTGGTCTTGACCGGAATAAAATGGGCAACCTTTGTCAGACGATCGACAATCACCCAAATAGAATCGGACCCGCTTGAGTTTTTAGAAGGCGGTGATGAAATCCATGCCAACTTCTTCCCATTTCCACTTGGGAATGGGCGGGGTTATAGAAGTACTGCCGGCTTCAAATGCTCGGCTTTGACTCTTTGGCATACATCACACCCGGCCACAAATTGAGCGATATACCGCTTCATTCGGCTCCACCATAGCCGCTTCTTAAGATCTTGGTACATCTTGGTGCTACCTGGGTGGATAGAGAACTTGGAATCATGTGCCTCCTTGAGAATTAGTTCTCTCAAGGCGCGGTCAAACAGTACCACCAACCGGTTTCCGAACAAAAGAGTGCCTTGTGAATCTTCCTAGAAACCTTTGGCCTTGCCTTCCTTTAATGCTTCACGGATTTGAGCTACTTCCAAATCAGTCTTCTGGGCCTCTCTAATCTGGTCCTCAAGTGTAAAATTCACACTAAGGGCAGCGAGAGAACCATCTTCAATTATCTTCAGGTGTAGCGCTTGCATCGCAAACACAATCTGCCCGAAATGGGAGTTCTGATAAACAGCTTATTGCACTGAGACTTTCTGCTTAGGGCATCAGCTACCACATTTGCTTTTCCTGGATGATAATGAAGTCCCATATCATAATCTTTAATTAACTCAAGCCATCTTCTTTGCCTTAAGTTCGAGATCAGCTTGGGTGAAAATGTATTTGAGACTCTTATAGTCGGTGTAGATCTGCATAGCGATTCGATGAGGTAATATCGCCAAATCTTTAGAGCATGAACAACCGCTGCAAGCTCTAAGTCATGAGTGGGATAGTTAGCTTCATGAGGTCTCAACTGTCTCGACGCATACGCCACTACTCGACCCTCTTGCATTGTTGGAGATATGCCCTAGAGGCAATCATATTGATGATGATATTTCATTGTATCCATGATTTAATAAATGTTCCTTGAATATTGCCTTTGTGTTGATTAACAAGTATGTGACTTGTTTGTGAAACTCTTTACTTGTATGGTTATTCTAAAGTTGTCCCTAGTCGGAGTTCATGTGAGGACACACGTGAATGATTGATTAGCACATGTATCGGTTGATGACCATGTTTCACAGGTCATAGACATGGAGATGTCAAACCAATAATGTGGACACATGTTTAGAACATGGGGTTGGACCGACCCAACATGAGACATAGTAATTATTCTTATGGTTCTCTCTACACAATGTATGCCTTGTCCTTAGACCTGAGATTGTCGCATGTACTTGAGATGTGAATCGACCTACTTAGGGGCTATAAAGGTAGCTTTCGGGTTTGTCATGAAGCATGCTGCGAGGCATGGTCAGTCGAGATGGGATTTGCCCTCTCTACAGAGAGATATCTCTGGGCCTCGAGTGATCGGATCCAGAAATGCATGGCCATGCTACTTAAGGTTAAGAGTTAACCTAGTAAGGGATTAGGATCACGGGATCGAGAAAGAGTGGTCGGCTTGGAGCTCATTGAATATCGTGAGGCAAAGGGATTGGCATGTACATAACGTTGTGATGGTTCGTCAGATATGATCTTTACGTATGTTTAGGAGTTGTACGTCTTGCTAGAGGCGCTACCAACTATTGACCAAGTATGTGTACTCGCGTCATGTCTAAACATATGTGAACCATAGGTCACACACTTGAGAGCTGAAGCCTAATTCGGATTGGATCTAAATTAGGCCGAGCATTGAGTCCTAATGGGCCTCTATTCGTAGAAGCCCATTATAAGGGCGTCTATAAAAGGAGAGCGAGGGCGCTTGGTTGGGTGTTGAGTTTTTCGTGACATCCTCAAACCACAGCGCCACCCTCCCACGCCCTAGTCGCTCGCGCGGATCTAGTAGTCGGCGTGCGTCGCTTCTTCGTCGACGTGTGGATACCTTTGGGCGCCGCATGCGTAGCGTTGGGGCGAACCGCAAGAAAGGAGCATGCGTGGGGCGCGCGACGAGGGCGAGGAAGTAGTACGACTACTCGCCCGACGTCTTGCATCAGCGAGTGCGACTACACCGCCCGACGTCTTGCATCAACTTCCGCACCGCTTGCGCGTCTAGTGGTAAGACCGTGATCTATAATTGCGGTGATCTTGGTTTCTGGGTAGAATTTTTAATTTGCGCTAGTGTAGCCTACTGTTTCCCCAACGGTGGTATCGAGCGGCTTCTTTGTCATGTTATAGGTTCCGGTGATTTGCATATGGCGATATGTAAATCGGTATGATCGATGTGATCGATTGTATAGTTACGGTAATGGATTGATGCGGTTTTAGTGATCATCTTTGCTAAGGTCGTGAAACAACGTACCCCTACCGGTCGGATTAGCCATCGGGGTGACGGTGACACGCGTAAACCGGTTGCGGCATGCGAAGATCAATATGATTGATCGAATCGAACCTAGATTAATAATCGATGTCTGTGATCATCTTGCTAGGTCGTGAAACAACATACCCCTACAGGTCGGATTAAGCCATCGGGGTGAGCGGTGACACGTAAAACCGGTTGCGGCATCGAAGATCAATATAATTGATCGAATCGGAGCGATGGTCGATTTGTGGTAAATATGATTTGCCGATCAAATCCTATGTAAAAATTGCATAGATTGGATCTCTGTTTTCTGAAGGTCGGGGCGTCAGGAGATACTGCGAGTAGCGCGCCCCTGAACGCGAGGGAAACCCCTCGACCCCTATCCGTGATTGCGATTCTATGCATTAACTTGTTTTTGCGGGATGTATGTGACGATATGGCCTAATGTGTATGTGATGCATGTTTGTAATATTTGCATGACTGCGTGTACGTAGATGCGGCAACACTTGGAGCCATTGTGTTGTCAAAGTATTGTATTAACGACTGCGTGCTTGACTTGTGATGATTCCTAGTATCCATGTATTTTATTACTAGCAGTTATGAGTAATAGCTTATAGTAGTACTCGGAGGACACATCACTTGGAGGGTGGCACACATGAACCATGGAGATGGAGATCATCATGGTGGATGATTCTATAGCGATGGAGATCACCATGAGAAAATGGGTCATCTTGAGTCACAAGCTGTGAATGCTATTCCTATTGTTTTACTCCTATGCATGTTTGAATGGTAGAAGTATAGCGATCCCTCACAAAATGTTAAGTTAAACATATGCCCTCCCAATTAAACTTTGCACCATCCCATGTCTTGTAAATTGATGGTGGGTCTATAAAATTAGGGCACCATCAACTTTCCTTGACTAGATGGGTTGTATCGGATACTTACATGCATAAGGATTGGTGAACTTAACAAGGTTATCATAAGGTTATGGGCCTTGGGGCATAAGGTTGGCGCGGGGCATAGAGATGTCACCCAACAACAAGAGTCATATAGAGATATGATTAGCAAGGTGTTGCTTACGAATTACCTTGTCTTCTAGCGGTGATGCAAAAGCTCACTAGTAGACTCGTTAGTGCGGATCTTGAATCGCTAAGAATCAACGGAGGATGTTGATTTTAGTGGGAGTACATTCTATTAAATTTGTTTATCAGTTTACTCTATCATGGTTTTATTTGTCTTAGTATTTTGCATTTCCTATTGTAGATCAATGGCATCTAGCAACCACGCACACCCTTTGCTTTGCGATCGATTCTTGAGAAGAAAATTAAATGGAACAAACTATTCGGATTTGGTCAGTAACACAGAGAATTGTTCTCAAGGCGGATAAAAGGAAACGTTCTAGACACCCCAATCCCGAAGAACACGCAAATAATCGTCTGCTTCTTTGTTAAAAATGCCTACAAGAAAGCATGTGATGACTCTCTTGAGATTAGTTGTCTTATGCTTGCATGCATGGAACTGACCTTCAAAAGCGGTTTGAGGATCGGGGCGTATGATATGATCATAGCGCTTAAGGACATGTTCGGACACGGGCGGGGTGAGCGGTTCAATGTCTCTAAGGCTTTTACGGAATGCAAGTTAACGAAGGTGCACCGTAGGCCCACATGTGATCAAAATGGTTGGTTCTGATCGGACTTTGGATAAACTTGGTTTTCCAATTGGCCAAGTTGGCAAGCGATTTCATTTAGCGTCTCTTCCACCTAGCTATGGGCATTTCATTTGAACTACCATATGCATGGGGCGGATAAGGGCCTTAATGAGCTTTGTGGGATGCTCAAAACAGATGAGTGACATTAAGAAGTGTGCGGGGCCTAGCCATGTGATGGTTTGTCATGAGAACAAGTCTAGCTTCAAGAAAAGGGTAAGAAGCCATGGCCAAAGAATAAGGGTAAGGTTAAAGATATGATCTCAAATAGCGCCTAAGCCTAATCTTTGGACTGGAGTGAGACAGTATGCTTCTATTGTAAAGCGCCCTTTGGAAGAGAAACGCAAGAAGTACATGGATTAGATGAATGCAAGAAGAAAAGTTGAAGTAAGACTTCCACCCATGGTACACTTGTCATAAATGTTTTAGACATTTTTCTCGTAGATTCTCCTATTAACTCTTGGGTATTTGATCTGGATCGATTGCTCACATTTGCAACTCGATGAAGGGCTAATAAGAAGTAGAGGAGTCGCAAGAGGTGAAGTTGATTTTAGCGTCGGGAATAAAGCAAGGGTTCTTTGCGTTGACCGTCGGCACCATGCAACTTCACTTCCTTCAAGATTTATTATGGAATTGAATAATTGTTATTATGTTCTAGTATGAGTCGAAACATTTTATCCCCTCATGTTTGATGAGAGATGGTTATTCATTTGCAAGTAAAGACAATGGTTGTTTGATCTTTAAAAATGGAATGTTTATGGCTTTAGCCCATTGTGAATGGGTTATTTATTTTAAATCTTGATGATGCGCCTATCTTTAACATAAATGCTAAAAGACTTGACCTAATGATTTGAATCCCACCTATGTTTGGCATTGTCGTTTGGGTCACATAAGTGAAAAGCGCATGAAGAAGCTCCATGTTGATGGTCTTCTAACCGTTTGATTTTGAATCATCTGAGACATGTGAAGCTTGTTTGCTTGGTAAGATGACCAAATCACCTTTCAAAGGTTCTTTTGAGAGGCGTCGGACTTGTTGGAAATCATACATGCGATGTATGTGGACCAATGAGCACGGTTGCTAGAGGTGGATTTCATTACTTCATAACTTTCATGATGATTTTAGTAGATATGGCTATGTCTACTTAATGAAACATAAGCACGAAACTTTTGAAAAGTTCAAAGAGTTCGAATGAAGTTGAAAATCAACGTGCGAAAATTAAGGCTCTGCGATCTAATCGTGGTGGCGAGTATTTGAGTCATGAATTTAGCAATCATCGAAGAGTTGCGGAATTGTTCCATTGCTAACACCGCCGGACGCCTCAAAGAAGCGGGGTATCCGGCGGCGTGTCGGACCTTGTTGGACATGGTTCGATCGATGATAAACGATCAGTTTACCATTATCCTTTTGGGGTTCGCTCTAGAAAGCGGCGGCTTTCACATAATAGGTGCCGTCTAAATCCGTAGTTAAGACACCATATGAGATATGGGTAGGAAGAGTCACGGTTTGTCTTTTCTAAAGATTTGGGGATGTGAGGCGTTTGTCAGCGACTTCTGATCGGACAAGCTCACACCCAAGTCGGATAAATGCATTTTAGTGGGATATCAGAGAAACCTTTGGATATTACTTCTACAACCGACTAGAGGGCAAAGTGTTTGTCGCTCGAAGTGGTGTTTTCCTAGAAAGAGTTTCTCAACGAGGAGACAAGTGGAAGAGCGGTGCAACTTGAAGAAGTTCAAGATGAACCAATCGGGAAGACTCGGCGAATGATGCCCATGTGGCGAGAACAAGTTGAGGAACCCATGGCAAAGGAAGCACCACCACCACGAAGGTCGGAAAGGCTCGCAATGCGCGAGATATATTATTGTTAGACAATGATGAGCCTACAACCTATCACGGAAGCAATGATGGACCAGACTCTGAGAAATGGCATAGTGCCATGAGATCGAGATAGCATCCATGGGAGACAATCAAGTTTGGAATTTGGTTGACGCGGATGGTGTTAAAACCATAGAGTGCAAATGGATCTATAAAAGGAAGATTGATATGGATGGAAATGTTCATATCCATAAAGCTCGACTTGTCATAAAGGTTTCGGCAAGTTCAAGGAGTTGACTACGATGAGACTTTCTCACTTGTAGCGATGCTTAAATCAATACGGATCATTCTAGCTATTCTTTGCATATTTGACTATGAGATATGGCGAGATGGATGTCAAAGCGGCTTTCCTTAATGGAAATTTAGCAGAGGCGTGTATATGATACGGCCAGGGGTTTTGTCGATCAAACAATGCTAGAAAAGTATGCAAACTTCAAAAATCCATTTATGGATTGAAGCAAGCATCTCGGAGTTGGAACATTCGTTTTGATGAAGTGGTCAAAGGGTTTGGCGTCATCAAAAGCGAAGAAGAATCTTGTGTTTACAAGAAGACAAGTGGGAGCTCACTCGTATTTCTAATCTTATATGTAGATGACATATTCGATTGGAAATGATATTCCTATGCTCGAGTCCGTTAAGACCTCATGAAAAATAGTTTCTCAATGAAGGACTTAGGGAAGCGGCATATATTTTGGGTATTAAGATCTATAGAGATAGATCAAAAAGGCTAATAGGATTAAGCGAGTACTTACATTGACAAAGTATTGAAGCGGTTCAACATGGAGGAGGCAAAGAAAGGGTTCTTGCCCATGTCTCATGGCATAAATCTTGGCAAGACTCGGTGTCCTTCGACAAGCGATGGCGAGATCGCATGAGTAAGATTCCATATGCTTGGCCATTGGATCTATCATGTATGCTATGATGTGTACTCGCCGGATGTTTCCTATGCTCTAAGTGTTCTGGCGAGATACGGTGATCGGTGAAGTCAACTGGGCGGCGATTAAAAACATCCTCAAGTATTTGAGAAGAACTAAGGATGTGTTCTAGTCTACGGAGGTGAGGAATAGCTCGTTGTAAATGGTTACACGATGCAAGCTTCCAAGCCGACAAAGATGATTACAAATCGCAATCGGGTTTTGTGTTCCTTTTGAGCGGTGGTGCGGTAAGTTGGAAGAGTTCCAAGCGGGAGGCGTTCTTGACTCTACAGCGGAGGCAGTACATTGCGGCTTCGGCAGCAAAGGAAGGTGTTTGGATAAGGAAGTTCATAAGCTGAACTAGGTGTGGTTCCTAGTGCGTGCGATCCTCGGATCTTTCTTGTGATATGAGTGGGGCCATTGCGCAAGCCAAGGGCGAGGAATCACCAAAAGAACAAACACATCTGCGGCGGTTTCATCTCATTCGAGAGATCCTAATCGAGGAGATTTAAAGATATGCAAAATACACAGTTTGAATATTTGAGATCCTTTGTGAAGCCTCTCCTGACCTAAGCATGAGGCGCACACAAGAGCTATGAGTATTAGATATCTTCTAGATTGACTCTAGTGCAAGTGGGAGGCTGTTGGAGATATGCCCTAGAGGCAATCATATTGATGATGATATTTCATTGTATCCATGATTTAATAAATGTTCCTTGAATATTGCCTTTGTGTTGATTAACAAGTATGTGACTTGTTTGTGAAACTCTTTACTTGTATGGTTATTCTAAAGTTGTCCCTAGTCGGAGTTCATGTGAGGACACACGTGAATGATTGATTAGCACATGTATCGGTTGATGACCATGTTTCACGAGTCATAGACATGGAGATGTCAAACCAATAATGTGGACACATGTTGAGAACATGGGGTTGGACCGACCCAACATGAGACATAGTAATTATTCTTATGGTTCTCTCTACACAATGTGTACGCCTTGTCCTTAGACCTGAGATTGTCGCATGTACTTGAGATGTGAATCGACCTACTTAGGGGCTATCAAGCGCTACTCAAATGGCTGGGTAGTTATAAAGGTAGCTTCCGGGTTTGTCATGAAGCATCTTTGCGAGGCATGGTCGATCGAGATGGGATTTGCCTCTCTACGAGAGAGATATCTCGGGCCTCGGTGATCGGATCGAGAAATGCATGGCCATGCTACTTAAGGTTAAGAGTTAACCTAGTAAGGGATTAGGATCACGGGATCGAGAAAGAGTGGTCGGCTTGGGCTCATTGAATATCGTGAGGCAAAGGGATTGGCATGTACATAACGTTGTGATGGTTCGTCAGATATGATCTTTACGTATGTTTAGGAGTTGTACGTCTTGCTAGAGGCGCTACCAACTATTGACCAAGTATGTGTACTCGCGTCATGTCTAAACATATGTGAACCATAGGGTCACACACTTAAGGGGTGAAGCCTAATTCGGATTGGATCTAAATTAGGCGGGCATTGAGTCCTAATGGGCCTCTATTCGTAGAAGCCTATTATAGGGCGTCTATAAAAGGAGAGCGGCGCGCTGGTTGGGTGTTGAGTTTTTCGTGACATCCTCAAACCACGGCGCCACCCTCCCACGCCCTAGTCGCTCGCGCGGATCTAGTAGTCGGCGTCGTCGCTTCTTCCGTGCGTGTGGATACCTTTGGGCGCTGCATCACGTGGCGTTGGGACGAACCGCAAGAAAGGAGCTATCGTGGGGCGCGCGGCGAGGCGAGGAAGTAGCACGACTACTCTGCGCCCGACGTCTTGCATCAGCGAAATGCGACTACTGCGCCCGGCGTCTTTGCATCAACTTCCGCACCTGCGCGTCTAGTGGTAAGACCGTGATCTATAATTGCAGTGATCTTGGTTTACGGGTAGAATTTTTTAATTTGCGCTAGTGTAGCCTACCTGTTTCCCAACATGCATAAGCACACAACCGAGCCCATGGCGAGATGCATCGCAGTAAATGTCAAAGCTCTTGTGAATGTCGGGCAAGATAAGTACTGGAGCTTTGGTCAAGCATTCCTTTAGGATCTGAAAGCTCTTCTCACACTCAGGCGACCATTCAAACTTCTTTTCTTTCTTTAAAAGTCGAGTCATTGGCCTTGCAATTTTGAAGAAGTTCTTGATGAACCTGCGGTAGTAGCCCGCGAGTCCAAAAAAACTGCGGATGTCGGTGACGCTCTTTGGTTGCTTCCAGTTCAGCACATCCTGCACCTTGCTTGGATCATGGCGACACCACCCTCGGAGTACATGCCCCAAGAAACTCACTTCACGAAGCCAAAATTCACATTTGCTTTGAATTTTGCATAGAGTTGATGTTGTGAAGCTTTTCAACACAATTCTCAAATGTTTCTCGTGTTCTTCGTCGGACTTAGAGTAAATAAGGATGTCATCAATAAATACAACGAATGACCGATCCAAATACTCCATGGCGAGTTCATTAGGTTCATGAAATAAGCGAGTGCATTAGTCAAACCAAAGACATAACGATGTACTCGTATAGACCATGCAGAGTAGAGAATGTTGTCTTGAATGTCCTCTGTTCGACCTTGATTTGGTGGTAGCAACCTCAAGTCAATCTTGGAGAACACTTGAGCTCCACTAAGTTGGTCGAACAGGTCATCAATCCGTGGAAGCGGATACTTGTTCTTAATAGTGACTTCATTCAACGGACGGTAGTCAACACACATCATAGCTTTTGTCTTTCTTCTTAACAAAGATGGCGGGCATCCCCAAGGTGAGGAGCTTGGCGAATGAAACCCTTATCTTGAAGTTCTTGGAGTTGTGCTTTCAATTCTACCAACTCATTAGGAGGCATCCGATGCGGCCGCTTTGAAATTGGCGCGATCTGGGGTGCAAGCTCAATAATGACCTTAGCTGAAGGTGCAAAATGACTGGTTGCCATCTTCGCTAGTGGTGAAATGGACCATTGAGCTGTCGATCTTTCCCTGATTTTGGATAGCCAATCCATCCTAATATCACATCAATACCCACTGAATTTATCACAATTAAATTTGCCAGAAGTTGATATTTTGAATTTCCACTTTTCGCCGGCGGACTTGATCGGTTTGGAAAACCGATCCGGTGATTGATTTGATAAGATGGCTGAAGTTTGTGCATTTCAAATTGATTAAGTGCAGCATATTCTTCTTTGATGAATGAATGAGATGCTCTGAATCAAATAAAGCGATCTTTGGACAAATTAACGAAGTGTACCCAAAGCGGCGTGCGGGCGTCGCTAGCCTCCTCGGCGGTGGCGTGGTTCACTCGGCCACGTCTTTGGAATCGAGGAGGGTAGATGCTGCCCTCGGAGGTGGTGAAGGTCGCGCCACGGTGGTGGTGTAGAACACGATAAACCTGCGGCATTCCATTGCTTGGCGGCGATGAGAGGCATAGTGGCCTGGCGACCACAATGAAAGCGGTGACATCGACCTTGTAAGTACCACTGTTTTGGGAGCTCTTACTCCCGTTGTACCGCTGCCACGAAGGTGGATAAGGTCGTGGGGTGCCACAGGAGGCCTCGGTGGTGCGGGGGCACGAGGCGAGGTGCTGGGTGGCCGGTGCGGCTGAAAGCGCTACGGTGAGAGCTGGCGCCTCTTCCTTTCTGGACTCCTCCACTTTGCCACACTCTTATGCTCCACAACTATGGCCTTGTTCACTAAATCTTGGAAGTTGCGGAGTCATGTGCGGCTAGAGCCAATCGCATCTCCTCTGTCAGCCGCCCATGAAGCAGTGTTGTGGCGGCGGCGTCGGTGGAGACATCATCGGGGCATAGCGGGCCAAGGAGTTGAACTCTGAAGGTACTCGAGACGGTCTTCTTTCCTTGCTTCAAGGCAAGGGACTGTTACTGCTTGATCAACATAACCCCCTCAGGAATATGGGCCTCCCGGAAGGTCGCGGAACTCGCCCCATGATGGAACTTCTCCATCAGGCTGCATGGTGGAATAGTTGTCCCACCACGCACTAGCGGCGCCCTCTAGCCGGTAACTTGTAACAGCCCAAATTTCAATTTCAGTAAAATTTAAAAGTTTATTTATGTTTGTGGTTTTTTCCTGAATTTTCTTAAGCTTTTTATAAATATTTTAAAGCTAAAACAAATTTATTTGCAAAATTAAAAGCCAACAAATAGTTGGAAATAATTTTATTAAGTCGGAATGAGTATGGAAATTTACGTGAATTTTCCATAATTTTTGAAGTATTTTGCTATTTTCTAAAGCCTAAATGATTTATCGAATTAAAACAAATAGAAAAGCAAAAGAAAATCTCTAAGCAGTGTTTGGGCGAAACCCAAAGGCTCGGCCCAATTTCCCTCACGCCCAGCCACACTGACCACTCGCTGCACCTCTCTCCCACCTCCTCATCCACCGTTGGATCTTAATCCAACGCACGCCATACGCACACACGCACTCCTCCTCTGTATCCACCATTGGATCGCACCAACGATCAAGATCCTCGCGTGCCGCCGCCGTCGAATGACACCATCAATAGGAGCGTGCGATCTTAATCTAACGGCGAGATCTTCGTGCATCGCCGGAGACTTAAAACCTTCTAATCTAAACCCTTCAATCTAAATCCTACGGCCGGGACTCCTCCGCCCTTCTACTCATTTAGCTTCAACCGTTGGATCAAATCCAACGCCCTTCGTTCGTCTTCTTCCTCGCTCCTTCTTGCGCGGTGAGTCGAGCGCGCCATTCGCCGCCTGCCGGGCTCGGTCTCGCCACGATTCCCTCCCCTTCTCACGCAGGGCGTGCGCCAGCGGCCGCGCGCGCAACCGCCCATTCCCACCTTCTTCCCCTTTCTCGTGCGGTTTCACCACGTCCGCGAAATCGCGCCATGACCCCACCTCCTCCACGCCGCCGGGCTCCCGATGCCTATAAAGGAAGCCCGGTGCGCATTTCCCACCGGTCCCAACGCCACCAACCATTGCCACTCGTTTGTCTCTAGCGCCTTGAATTGAAGTTTTAAATGCGCGGCAACCGTGAAGCTTGGAGCTTCATTCCAGCTGCGCCGACACGCGCGCGTCCTCTCGTCGCCGCCGTCGGCATCGTCATCCTCTTGCGAACCCGGTGGTCACCTCCACCGCGGGAGCGCGGAACCTCAACCTCGGCGGCGACGGTACTCGCCGCCGCCTTCTCCTTCGTCGTCGGCGATACCTTCACTCCTCGCACCACCTCGGTAACCAACATGCTCCTCGTCGCTGTTCTTCCTTTCTAGCATCTCGCGCGCGGCAGCGCGCCGATCGCGGTTCCTTAGTCACCGTCGCGCGCGCCTCGCCGGCCGAGCGTGGCGCGCCGCGCGTTCACCACTGTCGCCACCTCGCGTCGGCGCGCGTGGCACCATGTCGGCCTGCACGCACACGCACTGCGTGGCGTGGTCCACCGCGCCGTCGTCCCAAAGCTCGGTGGACTTGGTCCACATGGGCGAGTCACGACACTTGGGGCCCACTGTCGAATTTAATTTTAATTCTTTTAATCCCAAATCTGTAGCTGATGTAATCATTGCGCAATAAATGGATTTTCAAGGGAAAATAGTGCAAAATTCAATAAAATTTCAGATTTAGATATAAACTTCAAAAATTCATAACTTTTGCATAAGAACTCCAAATTGGGTGTTTCAAATTGCAAAATTTATATAAAATTATAATCTAGCTAACTAAACCAAAATATTTCAGTTTGGAGTTGATTTGAACTATGTTTTTGAATTTATTTGAATTTAAATTTAAATTTGTCGTATTTTCGCGTATAGAATTCGACGACTCCGGAGAGTTCGATCAAACTGAAGATTTAGAATTCCAAGACATCGACCAAGGCAAGTTACACCATTGACCATATTGCCCCTATTATTTTAAGTTATTTTCAGTTTTTAAATTCCTTATTGCATGCATATGTTGTTATAAATATTTTAATATCCTGTTTTATGTATAGTTAATTCCATATGTTATTGTATGGCCAAACTTGAATGTTGAATCTGACTACCTTGATACCATAGACAAGGTATTACCAAAATTCAAATATATGCTTAGCCAAGCTTAGTCCACATTTACATAATTTGGGAGGGTTTACACCAGATTTCTATAAATTGTTTTCAAACTTGTTATTATGGTATTGTTTTACCACATGAGTTTATAAATGAAGTTTTTATTCAAAATAAAATCAAAATGGGTTTGGACTTGGGAGAAATGGTCGGAATGGTGGGTGCAGGTTTATGCAGGTTTGATCTCAGTTAAGATCAAGGCCCATGGGTTGTAGGAATGGCCTTAAGTCAATTGAGGACCGGTCTTTGAGCCGCTTATTGCTATGTCATAACGTACCACCACATGTCCTGTATGGGCAGGATTTGGCTAACTAATTTATGATGTCCTAGTATATTTATGTCATGTGATTTTGTGGGTGTCGGTTAGGCGTTTTATTCCCACTTGGCGCAGAGGGGCTTAGGAGGATGGCGATCCAAAGGCGAAACCTTAGCGGGCATGAATGTACTAGGATAAAACATTGTAAAAGCCTCATGGTAATTGCTCGAGTCCACGCGCCTACGGGCGTGAATTGGCCGACATAACGAGCATGTCACCTCGTGTGGGTAAAGTTGTACCAACTCTGCGAGTAGAAACTATTCGAATAGCCGCATCATGTCATGGACATGCTAGCGGGGGCCACTTAAAGTTACAATTGTTTTTGGTTTTTAAAATGCTTTATTAAATGTTGAGGATGGTTAATCCTTATGAAAATTTGGGCGGGAAGTGTTAGGAGGGGATCCTTCACTTTATCGTTGGAGATTATCCACATTATATCATTGCTATTTCAAAATATGATTTTATCCATAGTATAAAATTGCCTTAGAAACTACTATGTTTATTCAAGCGAAAATCTTTGTTACGCAAAACAACCCCTGCCATACTCACTTGTTTCCCTATGCATGCATCTAAATTCAATATTGGGTGTGACTTGCGAGCACGGTAGTAGTGCTCACTCTTGTTTGAATAAATCTTATTCGGAGAAGATGCTATCTTGACGGTGAGGACCGGACGAGTAGGCCTTGACCCGACGATTGCTGTGGCGCATCGTGTAGCTCCCACTATTATGTTATTTCATTGTGTTTATCATTTGACATTTGATATTATTATGCGAGACTCATTTGTATTAAACGATTATTTATTTAATACCATTTACGTTTCGTGATATGAATGTGATATTCATTTTGTGAGGCTGTACACCGGAAATCTGGTAGTGTTTGAACACGAGAATTGGGATCCTTCGCTCCGGGTTCGACATAAGCGGCATAGAGCACCCTCTCAATGCACGTACCTCGAGCAATAGCAGACTTCTTCTCAATGTCCCTCGGCAGTCCTCGGCCTCCATCGGGCTCTTGGTGCCTGAAAAAGTGGGAGGATTGGTTATTTGGAAATCGCGAGACCTCCCACTTAGTTACGACGCAGGCGAGTTATATTATATTCTGAGAAGTGTGAGAGAGGAGTCTCACAAGTTGTAACATCCCAAACAATGATTTATGTGTTAATTGTAATTTGGGAGGGTAATTTAAAACTTTTGTTGCCTCATGAAGTCATTTGGAATTTTCTAGAATTATCCCCCAAAAATTCCTTTTTGAAAAGAGCCAAGTTTCTTTGATAGAAATTGTTGTCATTAAAAATTTTCAAACCAAATCTTGTGATCATCCTCTGGAAATATTTTTCCTATCATCTTGGCCATATTGGGAACCTCTCTGAAAAATCTTATGATTTTTAGATTTTATTTGCTACTTCAAAAGAGCAAGTCAAACCAGAATAAATTCTGGTCAAACCCCTGGGCAGCAACTTGTGGATTTTCTGGAGAAAAATGTAGTGCATGAAAAATCCTAGAAAAATTACACAAGGTTGTTCACTGTCCCAGTAGGTTCACATAAAAATTTCAGAATTTTTGGAGCTACAGAGCTACCTCTAAAACTTCCCTAACCTTCTCGGCCTTTTAAAACCAAAACCAGGAAATCACTATTTATCGGGCTCGAGCCCAACTCCGACTCAAAACGGGCGCGCTCTCGGCTTGACCAGACCGCCCTAGCTGCGCGCGCCTAACCCTCGCACGGGCGTCGGATCACGAAATCAACGGGCCAGATCTCGCGACCATCCCTCCCGTCCGAACGTGGTTCTCGCTGTCGATCGTTCGATCGCGCATCAACGGCCACGAGTGCGTACCGGTTCGTTTAGGTTATAAATCCTCGCGCGTGCTGTCGTCCGTTAGATCTTGATCCAACGGTCCGCCGCGACCCCTCTCATCACGATCGCGCCGCCGCGCTGTGTCACTGCATCGCGGGCCCGCCCTGTCAGCTTCTTCTTCTTCCTCCCGTTGGCGCGACAGAGCGCGCTCGCCACGTCGCGGCCGAGCTCTGCCCCGCGCATCTTCACGCCGTCAATCCACCGCCCGCTCCGACCACTCCCAGGGCTTCGCCTCATCACGCCGCCTCCGCTCCGTCACTCTCCCAAGGATAATACCCCCTCCATGTCTCTCAACTCCTCACTTCTCCTCCGGTGGCTGAGGAGAGGGAAGCTCTTGAGAGCAGTCCTCTCGGGTAAGCTCCAGTCCTTTGCATCCCCTAGCTTCCTCTGAGTGTACCCTTTCCATTTTTGCTCACTGGAGGCCTTGGTGTTGCTTGTAGGTTCCTAACCGAGTTCGTGCTCTCGGCGGTCTCGGAGCGCGCCCTGAAAGCCATCTTGGTGCAAACTTGGTCGCCGGTGAGTTGTTCCCAATTCTTTCCGTGTCACTTCGTGTTCTAGACTATAAGGAGTAAAACCCCTCACTCAATTTGTCGGATTACTCACAGGAGCTCTTGGGATTTGAGGATTTTCCTTTTCGGTAGAAAAGCTTCCTTTCTTCCTCATCTCCGTGTGGTAAGCCATCCATCAATTCCTCGCTCGACACCTTACTTGGGTCTAGCTTGAGCTCTCTTGACCTCCCTTTTCTCCCCTTTTAGCCCGAGCCATCGCATCCTCGGGGAACCTCATCGCCGCCGTCACCTTCTTCGTCGCCAGCGCAACTCCGGCAACCTCTCCACCTCCGGGTCATCGTGGTGAGTTCCTGGAGCCCTCTTGTTGCACATGCGTGCGCTAGTTTGTCGCGGGCGTCCCTTTTTCGCATGATGCCATGTTTAGCCGTAGCTCCCCTCCGCCCCTCGCCGTCGCGCCGCCATCGCCACCGTAGAGTCGCGTCGGTGCGATGAAGCGCAAGACTATTGCGACGCTATTCCGACCCTCACCTTGCACTGCCATGGACCACCGCGGCGGCAAATCGCCGGGCAAGCAAGCGGGCAGCGTGACTCTGTTGTCGGCGAGCCTCGATCCAACGTAGCATCATCATTAGAAGTAAATCGCGATGATTAGCATTTAAGTGTAGATCTTTGCCGAATCACGTGTTTAGGTGTAGCTCGTGTCGCTTACACAGTGGGCGAGATCGTAAGTGCACAGTCGCGGACTCGTAGACCGGTCGTGGACCAAGAGTTCATGCACTGTGTTGTGGACCGAGAGAATGACAGGCGGGTCCCACCTGTCAGGCTTAATCGGAAATCAGTTAGAAAATAGAAAATAGCACTATTCACTAGACCCCGCTGGTCAGTCTCTGCGGCTAGAATAGGTATCAGTGTAAGAAAGTATTAATGTATATGTAAATTCCGAAATGCTTTATTTCTGAACTGAAAAATGGGTTTAACTTCTAAAATGCATAACTAATTCATTTTAACTCCAAAATGGTTGATTCAAATTTTGTTAGTTTCCATTTTAAAGGTACTTTAATACAAAAATAGTTGAGCCATGTTTCTGTCCCAGAAAATGTTTTGTTAATAAAATGACTCTAGGTTAGGTTTATTTGTGAACTGAAAATTGATTAAACTTCAAAAATGCATAAGTATTTCTCTGTAACTTCAAATGGAGTGAATCCAATTTTGTTGGCTTCCTCTAATGATGAACTTGCTTTGAAAATTAGTCTTAGGCATGTCTCTGTTGTTAAAGAAATTGCAAATATAATTGTATGATGCTCATTTTCATGTCTTTGAAAATTAATAGAAAGTGCATTATAGCTCCAAATGAGATGAGTCCAATTGGGTTCTTCATCTTGTGAGGTGCTAGGTTTACTGTAAAAATTTCAAGTGCACCACATTTCCAGAAATTTTTGCCAAGCGATTTAATTACAACAAATAGTAACAAATTGCATTTTCTAGCCTAGCAGAATTGTTTTGCTTATAACTTTTGCTCAGAATGTCCAAATGAGTTGATTCTTGTTTCTGAATTCATTATAAATCATGTTCTTGCTGCTGTAAAAATTTTAGAGTATTTGGAGAAAGTTTATTTTTGAGCTTTTTTCGGTGTTCTTCGTTCTTATCGGTTTTTATTCGCCTTTTTCGTTAGGTGCCGACGAGTGTATCGATCTTGAGAGTGAGCCTCTGCAGCAATCTGAACAAGTCCAGCAAGGCAAGCAGTTTGATCATTTCTCACTTAATCCCATTACTTTTAAAGTCTAATACTTTGTTTAACTTGTATGTATGCATTGCTATTTTGTGTTAAATTGATTAGTTAAACCTTTAGTTGCATAATCTGTAGGTAAATGATTACCCTTTACTACCTGAGCCTAGGTTATTTGCTGTGATTAGAGCTCGTTGGATGAGCCCTTGTCACTTAGTAGATTTGCGAATAAATATTGCTTAGTCATGCCTAGTTATCGGTAGTAATGGGCGATCATCGACTGAGTCGGTGATCTTGATCACACTAAAGCTATTATTATTCCATTATGTCCAACCCTTGTGTTATACCAATTTGCAAATCAAAACTGAAAGCAAAAAATTATATCTTGACTTGGGCACAATGGTATGTTGGTGTGATCTGTTGGGTGTGTTTGGAATGGTGCCTAAGTCCCCAAGGACCGAGTTACTTGTGTCACTAAGCCAGCGCTTATGCGTGCTAACCACGAGGGTTATGGGGCCTCTCTTGACTAAGTACTTTGGGAGGTGTTAATTATGAGCTGGTCGGTGGGTGTGTTCTGTGTGTGTGTATTTGTGGTGCTTGGAGGGAGCATTAGCGCACCGGTTAGGCATCTAATGTGTCTTTCTCCCGTGGGTTGCGGCTCTTAATTAGTATCGTCCATTGGAAAGCGTCTTGTTAGACTTAGCCATGCCACATACCAAAGGAAGTGTGCTAACCGTAGGCGGTGGAAAGGCGGTCTATCGTGTGGGTACATTGGTACACCTGCGAGGATAAAACTATTCGAATAGCCTCGTCCTAGCTTATGGACATGCTTGGTAAGGTCGTGCAAGAACTAGACTACAACCTTTTAAAACTTAAACTTGACATGGGTGGTATGAAGGGTACTTCATGCTATTGTTGTGGTGACTAATGGGTTAGTCACTTCTAGTTTGTTGATGTCATCTATCTATTGTTATACTTGTCTCTCTTTTATTTGAGCAGTGAAAGTTAATTGCAAACTTGCTTTGAATCTATTACCTTATTGCAAATGAAAACTTGCTTTATCTTTGAAAACAAGTCGAGCCTCATCCACTTAAATAAAGCTTGCATGTAATTAATTATAGTTACATTTATCTCACACGTCGGTCTTGCGAGTACAAAAACAATTTTGTACTCGGATGCTATCTTAATTGTTTTGTTGCGGAGGAAGAAAGTGAGCCCCAAGGGCCTCACTTTTGTGAGACGAGAGGTTTCTGGGACGATTAGCTTGGCGGACCGGTTGGTTGCCTTGTGGGTATAAGGGCACGCCAATTGGCTTTTGTTCATCGCCATCTTATGACACTTTTGCTTCCGCTGTCTAATTAATCTTTTACTTGTCATTTGGCTGGTCGGCCCCTCTTTTGTAATAACTTATGCTATTTGGATATTGTTTAGTAATGAGTTGTTTGGATTATATGTCTTGTATGGGATTGATACATGATTTTGTGAAAAGAGGTGTGTATCCTGCAATTCTGGGAAGTATACATATCTCGAGGCTTAGTTTATTTGATTTGTGATGCTATGACCATTTGGCGGTTAAGCATTACAAGCCAAATAAACTAGGGTCCTCACACAAGTATATAAGGGGAGATCCTTGCCAGGGTTAATTAAGGACCGAACATCGGTATATCCGACCTAAGCATAAGAGTACAACCACATGTGCCGATATGAGACAATCTTAGCTAATTAAGTCATCGAAAACTAGCCTTGCACATTGGTAGGGCGTAGTAGTGCGAGCATGTGTGATTGCTCATAGGTGTTCCCTTCACCACAGTGTTGGGCATAAAGCTTGCCGACACAACGGTGAATGCCCCACTTGGCGGGGGTACCTGGGCGAAGTGAGGTCGTTCATTCGCTGGACTAGTGCAAAGATAGGACTAGGTGATGTAAAGGTTTCGATACGTGCTCTAGACTACTTACCAAAGATAGTGAGTGGTGGTATCGACGGATGCCTAACACACTAGAGAATTCGTGTGTTATGAGTAAAATTGTACCTCTTTACAGAGTGTAAATCTATTTAAATAGCCGTGCTCGCGATGATGAGCATGCTAAATATAGTATTGCCGGGTATAGTCATGGTTTTACAAAAAATAGTTTTTGTTGGAAAATGAGGGAATGGTTTGCTGGTTTATATTTGAGTTGAGTACTATGTCTATGCCTGAAAAAAAAAATTGCTTGCAGCCGAGGAGGGTTGTGAGTTGTTATTTATTCAATTACTTACTTGTTATTCTTTAACTATTTAACTGCTCTTCAGACTTCCGTTGTAAAATACTACATATTGATATTGCAAACAAAACTTACTTAATGCTGAAAATAACGTATAACATAGAGCCTTATCTCTTGTTAGCCTAGTATTTATATAAACTTTGTCATACACTACAAGTCTTGTTGAGTACGCAATGTACTCAATCTTGCTTAAATTATTGTTCAGAGTTAGAGGATAATCCTATGCCGAGGGCCTTCTTACTTTGAAATCGGTGGGTTCGGTGATGGGTCTTTCTAGAACTTGTCTTTAGTCGGTTGCACGAGGTCGGATCCGCATACTCTGGAATTTTGGATTTCTTACATATTTTGCTTCCGATGTTACTTCTATTACCCTTGCTACTTAAGCTTTTATTTGCCCGATCAGCCTAAGTATTGTAATTAATATAATCGCTTAAGTTATGTACCATACCTTGTTCATTTTGTTGTATGAATGTATGGATGTGATTATCATTGTTGAGGATATATGTACTAGTAACTGATCATAGGATTAGTATGGTACACACACGAGATCTTCAAGTATTCAAAGCCCGGGGTCCAACAGGATTTGAGGGGAGTTTTGGTAATTAGTTTTTCCGTTTGTCAAGTTCACGTTACGGAAACAAATAGATTATCCTGGTGGTGTTACTAGCCCGTCAGGAAAATGATTATTTCAGTCGGTTGCTTGCGTGCCAGTCAGGAAATTACAAACGGCCACGAAAGATCACAAGTCTGGTAGTGGATCAACTTGCCTACAAAATTTACTTCTGATGGTAATACACATCTGGCTCTTTGATTAAGGTATAATCATAAGTAAAGAACTGTAGTCTAACAGCACCCAGATTTAACTAGTAACCCATCAAACTGCTGTTTGTGATTATCCGATGGAATCAAATATTTGGCGAGGAAGGTTCAAATTGTTTCAAAACAACTCCATTTTGGTTCGACACAAAGGGATCCAAGGGATCAAAGAGATTAAGGGTGTGTTTGGTTTGTTGAATCATTTGATCTTGAACCGTTCGGTACAGAAAATGAGCTCATTCATGTGTTCGGTTGGTTGAATGGAACCAAACCATTCGGGATGATATGATTTAAGAAATAGAAATATTCCATGTTTATGTTGTATCATCCCGTTCAGGAAAAAATCCTGAACCACACCGTTCACTCGAATTCTAAGGCGTGCACGGAAAAAAGGCATGATTTACGAGCTTCAAATGACCATATTTTCTAAACCGAGTATCCGATTTGCGATCTGATTGAACCGTTGTGTTCCTTGTCATTTAATCAACAAAACAAGACCACTCTTGGCATATTTTACTGCAAAAAATATTATTCATGTATCATCCTATCCTACCAACCAAATATCATCTTGAACCATCCAGTACCATCATATCCCACCAACCAAACAAAATCATATATCATCCTATCTCACCAACCAAACACCATACTTGAATCATCTCATCTAGGACGATTCCGTCCTACCTGTACCATCCCATCCCGTTCAACCTCATCCCACCAACCAAATGCACCCTAAATGTCATGGGGCCAAGGCAAGCATCGGAATCCCAAGTACAACTACTAAGACGGCATGCTGAATTCATGCTGCTGACCATACATGTCAATACCATTTGGGAGGCTATACTGACTCTTGAAATGATATATTCTGGTACAGACCTGTACTGATGTACCATTTCAAAGTTTAATATATATATATAATATTTATAAGTATATATATATATATATGTTTAATTGTATGTACACTAAATTTCATTTGTAATATTACTTTAAATACATAGCAATACGATCAAATATAACATATATTTCAATGAATTCAATAGACGGTATTTTTAGTTCCACTGGTATGGCCGGCATTACCCGGTATCAAAGTCTGTATGACCAGTATCAAGTCGCGGCGGCCCGGCAATCCGGGCAAGGTGGGCGCGCGAGTAGCGATGCGGCGACCCCCTACCTCGATCCGGCGCGGCCTCGCTAGTCTGCTACCCTTGCTTCTTCCCGTCGACAACGGCCAGAGGCCAGCCCTAGCTGCCAGCTCTATCAGCCTCCCTTCGGCCCTTTCCATTGCAGAGTCGAGAGGAGAAGGCGGGAGGCCACAACCCAAAGAAGGCCTACCGTCCCATGCCCGGCCCAGCTAAGCCGATCTGCATCTCATATTCTCATTACATCTCCTATTGGTTCCCCCAAATCCCCAATCCAAAGTGGAAAACTCCAAATCTTCAACCTAGGCAGCTAGCGGCAGGCGACACCTTGGCAGGCTGGCACCCGAGGAGGAGCCAGCCGGAGCCGAGCGGGTGGCCGGGGAACCGAGGAGGAGCTCCAGCCGGAGCCAGGAGCACGCGGCGCCGGGCTGGAGGCAGCACCGCGCCGGGAGGAGCTCCACCAGGCCACGCTGCCAGCACTGGGGAACCGCCGAACCGGAGGAGCCGTGAGGTGAGCTGGTGAGGTGTGAGGAACTGAGGGGAGAAGGGGCGGTGGCGGCGTGAGAGCGAGGGGAGTAGAAGGTGCGGGGGCGCGCGCGCGCGTGGCGATGGGCATGGCTTTAAACCCAACGGCGGACCCAGTTGGTAGTTTCCAGATTTGAGAGTTGAGTGAATGCCAGAGAGTTAGAAAATAGAAATCAAGATTCAAGATACTCCTTCTAAGTCAAAAGGAAAAGGTAAGAATTGGATTGTGAATATCTGAATGGTGAATACTGTGAATTTGTTATTTGTGATGTGTCATGTGTGATACTCATAGTGATTATAATTTATAAATGTATAAATGGTTATTGATGAATGAATATGTTGATGTGTGAATTTGGTAGTGTCATGGTGAATTGGTTGATTACTTGAATTGTTAGATTTGAAGAGCTATTTTACCATTGTGTCGTCGAGTGAGTTGAAAGAGTTTTTTCGGCTATGAATATTATTAAAACCGATTTGCGCAATAGACTATCTGATGAGTGGCTCAATGACTTGATGGTGTGCTACATCGAGCAAGAGATATTTAAAGGACTTGATCATGATAAAATTAAGAAACAATTTCAAGCCATGAAATCTCGGAGAATAAAATTGCCTCGGCCGCCTAGACGTAATTAGTACTTTAATGCTATGTTTTTCTGATTTTTATGTTCAGTAATTTTTTATGATTTATGATGGATTAATATGAATACTCACCATCAATCTACTTTTGACAGGTTGTTACTAGTAATTCAATAATTTGGTATTTTGGTGGCAAATTGTTCTATAAACTTCATTGATGAGGTACATTTTCTACATTTGTCCTGTCTTTGTATGTTCACATGATGTGGATTGTAGTTTTGAGATCCATTTAGTGTCATATGCTCTATTGAAAGTGATTGCAACGTGTATTATATATGTCTTGCTTTGTTATCGGATAATAGTATTACTTCATTCCACCCAACCTAAATTTTAATCCTGGGTCCGCCACTACAAGTCAGTATGACCGGTATTAACTGATATTGAGGCCGGTATAAAATGCAAAGCTACTATGTATCATTTTAGGTAGCGGAATAGTACATACCAATCATACTGGCTGGTACAGGAAAGGTATTGATAAGTTTGCTGCTGACTATCCACAATCCTGGTCTTCCAAGAGTATCGCCATGAAGCAAAAACCTGATTGAACTCCTACATGACTCTCGTGCATAAATGAGTTCCATGCAAATGCCAGTATTTGCTGATCAAATATGTCTTCAGTTACTCACCTTATTGACAAAATTGCAACCAAGTGGTCGCGAATGAAGCTGCTGACTTCAGGGTTGTAGGTCCATGCACAGTTGAAGTGATCATCGTCTGTAAAGCTTGGTGGGTCTGAGAAATTGAATCCTGACCCCATGCCCATTGTGTAGCGGGGAGCCCCGTGTTCTTCATATCGGCCGATCGGTCCGTGCTTCCTAGGCTTCTACACGTGATTACACGCCTTCTTCCGCTTTCTCGCTGTAAACGAGTCGCTCCCGGTGGTTACTCGGCACTGCCTGGCAGTGACAGTGTCACGTGCTTGGGGAATAAATCTAATCGGGTATAAGTGGGAGGTGGGAGGTTTCGGTCCGGGCTTGCGGCTGAGAGCCGTGATGGAGGAGAGGGGCGGCGCATGGTAGGAAAAGGGCCGATGTGCGAATGGTAGGGATGGGGACATGGGTGCGCACGGCAGAGGGAGGAGACTAGGGTGAAGGGAGATTATATAAACTAATCTTGCATACATTATTCCTTCCTCTTCTCCCCTTTAAATAGAGAGATTACAATTATAGAAACTAAAGAGATCGGAAGGATCTCAATCTAATCTTTAAAGAGATCGAAAGGATCTCAATCTAATCTTTCTAAATCTGAATAATTCTAACTTGCAAGAAAAATAAAGAGAGGCTTATCTCTAAGCCTCTTGCGCCAATGCCTCTTGGGCTACTGGTTGGGCCTGGGTTGTATGGCACCAGGTATACACCCGGCCCCACATGACATCTCTCCCCCTCGACAAATAGCTCGTCCTCGAGCTGAAAAGATGGATAGCGCTACTGAATAGTGACGAGATCTTCCCAAGAAGCTGCCAAGGTGGGTTAGCCCTGCCATTGGATGAGAATTTGATGGACATTACGGGAGAGCTAGACACGAATTGCCTTTTCTGGAGTAGGAGTACTTTGCCGTGAAGTATAACTAGAAGAACAAGTGGCCGGTCAGGCGGGATCCCATGACACTTCTTAAGGAGGCCAATATGGAAAACATCATGAATGCGTGCATGAGGTTGTAGCGAGAGGCGATATGCGACAGAGTCGATCTTGGTGATGACACAGTATGGTCCATAATACTTGGTGGCGAGCTTGTCTTTAGGAGCAACACCCAACGAAGCTACCGGCCGGTGATGGAGTCGGAGCCATACCCAATCGCCCACGTCAAAATGGAGAGGAAGATGCTTGCCATCATAGGGAAGCTTGCATGTTGCTGAGCTTGTCGGAGCCGTTGCTGGACATCGACAAGAAAGTTGTCGCTAGCGCGAAGAGCATCCACAGCCACATTGAGCGCATCACCTTCCTCATAGGTCTGGATGGATGGAGGTTCATGGCCATAAATGACATGGAACGGTGTGTCCTTAAGGGCAGTATGAAAGGATGTATTGTCAAGGTAGTCAGAGTCGAGATCCTAAGTTGGATCGATTTGCCTCCGGTAGGATCGAATCGTAGTATCGAATCGGCGATTCTACGAAATTGTAAAAATATACATATTTAACAACTATACTATAAGTTTGTATGATTCTTATATGGTTTACCACTTACTACAATTACATAAGAAATGTTCACAACTTTTGTAAATCAATATCTAATTGCAACACTTGCATCACTACTACAGAAAAGGTCTTCACAGATGGTTCAAAAACGTCATCACAGACGGTTTTGTGAGCCGTCTGAGTCTATGGGTCAGTGATGACATGAGTCATCACAGACGGTTATTCAAACCGTCTGTGATACATCTTATCCTGACGGTTATTAACTCGTAATCGTCGTCATAGGTAACTATCACGAGCGGTTTGTATATAAAAATGCTCGTGATAGCTAACTATCACGATGGTTTGTTATTGAAACCGCTCGTGATGACTTTACTATATAGGCGGTTTGTAGCTGAAATAAATGCGTGATGATTTTTCTCTATAGACGGTTTGTAGTGAAGCAAAACCGCGTGATGACTTTCTCTATAGATGGTTTGTAGTTGAAACCGTCGTGATGATTTTCTCTATAAAGTCTCTAGCGTTGGTGCTTGTGCCTTTAAAACCGGCATCATATATATATTATATATATATTGTTCGTAGTCCCTCAGCTACTTTCGAGGGGTCGTGCACACAGCATGTGGAGGATGAGACAGCAGCCACGGACAACTTCATTGAGCCCCTGCAAGTTCAAGAAGCATGGCTACCAAGAGAGCGTCAGGACATCCAATTACCTGGATGTCGTCGACAGGTGATTAGACGTCACTGTGTTCAGAAAGTAACGTGGCTGATACCAGTCGGAGTAGTTGTACGTCCACGTCACTTTCTAAACACAACGACGTTCAATTACCTGTCGATGACATCCAGGTAATTGGATGTCCTGACGCTCTCTCGGCAGCCATGCTTCTTGAACTTGTAGGGGCTCGATGAAGTTGTCCGTGGCTGCTGTCTCATTCTCCTCATGCTACGTGGACGACCCCCAAAAAGTGGCTGAGGGACTACGAACAATATATATATATATATATACAATATATGATGCCGGTTTTAAAGGCACAAGCAGACACTGCTTAGAGACTTTATAGAGAAGAGATCAGGATCCATCATAGAAGTATCATCCAAGAGCACAATCTATACATAATACATAATAGCAGGTAATCTAACAGCTCAAGGCACAATAAATCTATACACAATATCACATCCAATTGCATTTGTGACATCAATTCATCATAGAAGTATCATCCAAGGGCACAATCTATACACAATACATAACAGTAGGTAATCTAACAGCTCAAGGCACAATTAATCTATACACAATATCACATCCAATTGCATCTGTGACATCAATTCATCATAGAAGTATCATCCAAGGGCACAATCTATACACAATACATAACTGCAGGTAATCTAACAGCTCAAGGCACAATTAATCTATACACAATATCACATCTAATTGCATGTGTGACATCAATTCATCATAGAAGTATCTTCCAAGGGCACAATCTATACACAATACATAACAACAGGTAATCTAACAGCTCAAGGCACAATGAATCTATACACAATATCACATCCAATTGCATCTATGATATCAATTCATCATAGAAGTATCATCCAAGGGCACAATCTATACACAATACATAACTGCAGGTAATCTAACAGCTCAAGGCACAATTAATCTATACACAATATCACATCCAATTGCATCCGTGACATCAATTCATCATAGAAGTATCATCCAAGGACACAATCTATACACAATACATAACAACAGGTAATCTAACAGCTCAAGACACAATTAATCTATACACAATATCACATCCAATTGCATCTGTGACATCAATTCATCATAGAAGTATCATCCAAGGGCACAATCTATACACAACATATAACAACAGGTAATCTAACAGCTCAAGGCATCAATTCATGCTGATAAAGCAGTCCGTGCAGGCAGGATGTCTATGGCTGCATGCTGTCTCATCCTCCTCATGCTGCTTGGTAGATTTCTTAGACGTCCATGGTAATTAAAGAGATTTCTTAGATGTCCATGGTAATTAAAGAAATCATGATCCAGTGCAGACACGATGCGGCAACGGTGGCAAACACCTGCCACCACCAGCACAACCCACATCCAGGGAGAGAGGCAGATCTAGCCGAGGTGAGGTAGCCGAGGGAGCAGAGTGGAGCGGCGTACCTCGATTCGACGGCGTAGATGGCAGGGCGGGCTCGATTCAGCTTGGGAGATGGCGGGGCGAGCTCGATTCGGTGAGGGAGATGGCGGGGTGAGCTCAATTCGGCGGGGGAGATGGCGGGGCAAGCTCGATTCGGCGAAGGAGATGGCGGCGAGGTCAAATCGGCGGCGGGGAGTCGCGATGTGGGAGCTCGGCCAAAGTCCCGAACTCTAGCGCGCGCTGGGGAGTGACGAGTTAGGGCGCAAACACTAGCGCGGGGACTCCTATTAATAAAGGTATATCACAAACGGTTCTATTATGGAACCATTAGTGATACATATCACAGACGAGTCCATAATATAACCGTCTGTGATATGGTCTCATATCACAGACGGGTACATAATAGAACCGTCTGTGATACGTATCACAGACGGTCCCATAATAGAACCGTCATCCTTTTGTCTATTTTAGAAAGAGATAATCTGGGCCATAGAATGTTGATCTAACGGTGAGAAAATGTGATCTAAAATTATGCTAAAACCGCTAATTTTATGGCAAGTGGTCCAACACCTCTACAAAGAAATTGGCATACTCATGCCTAATCCTGCGATCATCATTGCGAAGGCGGCGTAGTCATCCCACCTCGACACGCGCAGCCGATGCTCGTGCACCGGTGGCTATCCTCGACATCGCCACACGCCCGGCGGCCCGCCATCCTCCCCACGCCGCTGGATCATGTCCACAGCGAGCCTCTAGCACCGCCTGCACTCCCGGTTGGTCCTCTTGGCCGTCTTGCACCCGCCGCCGGCCGGCTCGTCCTCGACCTGCCTGATGTACTGCTTCCCAACGTCGCATGTCTCGCTTGCCGTGTAGAGGAGGAGACCGAGCACATAGGCCGCGGCCTTGTGGCCGGCGACGGCGTCGTCCGCCCGTTCAAGGAACACGAGGCCGCGCTGTATGTCTTAGGGCACGAAGACAAGAGCGAGGCTGACAATGAAGCAGGCCTCCGGGTTGCCGGCGCCGTCCAAGTGGTTGACGACGGTGAGGTAGCACTCGTTGTCCTGCCACTTCATCGCCTCCTCCCGCTCCAGCGCCACGCGCATCCCCACGGCGCGTGCCTTGGACACCTTGTACATGGCCTTGCAACTAAAATTCAAGACGATATATAGAATCTTAATACAAGAATTAATTACTAGATATTGGACACAAAACGAAATCATCACGAGATTTTATTTTTTGCGCCGTATCATGATACAACTTTTCAGTTTTGTACACTACAGTCATCTTCACAAACTGACTATAACCAGACCTACCAAAAAACAAAAGATCAACACAATACGTACGTGGCTCGTAGGCTGCAGTGGTCAGCCATGGGCCGAGGAGAGCTCGCAGCCACGAGGCTGATGATGTGGACGACGACCTCGTCAGGAAGATCAAGGATGGCGATCGCCGACCTCCTCGCCCGCTTGGTCCTCGTCGTCATGCTCCGTGTGCTCACCATGGTGTACTATTCAATACCATACGTGCTTACCATGGCGCGTGATAATATCACTCTTATAAAACGTCGAAGAGACACATTTACGTCGGCGCGCAAGACGAAGAGACGCATCGGCGCCCGTTGGCGCGGGAGACAAAGAGACGCATCTACGCTCGTCGGCGTGGGAGACGAAGAGACGCATGCATAACGCGCGGAATCGAAACATTTAATTATCACAGACGGTTCTGATAAAAAACCATTTGTGAAGTATACCATTATCATAGACGGTTAGTTAAAAGAACCGTTTTGGAAGTTTCACAGACGGTTGTTTGTTACAAATCGTCTTGGAAGTTTCACAGACGGTTGTTTGTTACGAACCGTCTATGATAATGGTTTACTTCACAAATGGTTATTTTTACGAACCGTCTGTGATACTTCACAGACGGTTTTAAACACGAACTGTCTGTGATATTTCCTCTTCACAGACGGCTTTTAGCGCATCCATTTACGAGCAGTCTCTAAACCAAAACCGTGCGCGATTTCATGTAATAAAGACGGTTTGTGGCCAAATGCGTGATGAGGCGTCGATGTTAGCCTTTTTGTAGTAGTGCGTGTTCCTTAAAAGTAGCTAGACATACTCTAGGAATAAAAATAGCATATCATTATCAAGCTCAAGATTGTCGATGTCATATTATAGATATTTGTACTAGCATTATCACTGCGATATTTGTAGTTTCATCCTCAAAAATTAATATCAACAAATTTTGCTCTAAAACAAAATATCAACAAACCCTAGCCTCTAAAAAATTAAAAAAAAATTGCAAAAAAAAATTCAATTTTTTTTTTGCCCAAACGACTCTACCACGACTCTACTATGTGATTCTACATGATTCTATGTGATTCTACCCTTTGGATCGTGACTCTACCTGATTCCGACTCACGGTGCAATTTGGATCGATAGGCTATCGTGGGTTCGTAGAATCGTAAGACTCTAAGAGTAGGATCGCGATTCTAACTACCTTGTGTATTGTAGCAGTATTTGGACCATGCTAACCAATGTACCCACTGTGGGACCGATCACCTGTCATGCATCGTAAATACATGGTGATAACTTTCTTGACGACCTCGGATTGTCCATCGGACTGGGGATGTAAAGTGAAACTCATGTGGAGGTGTGAACTTGACGCCCGAAAGAGTTATCGCCAAAAAGCCAAAGTGAACATGGGGTCCCTATACGAGACAATTGAAGAAGGTATGCCATGCAGGCTGACAATGTAAGTGAAGAACACACAGGCCACTAAATCTGTCGAATAAGGATGCGCTAGTGGGATAAAATGTGCATAGCTAGAGAAGCGGTCCACCACCGTCAAGATGACGGACTTACCACCCACTCTACACACGAAGGAATCAGCAAGGATTACAGAAGCCCTGCGGGATGGAGGTGCTCGGTCTTGTTGCACTGACAAGTGACACACGCCCAGGCATAGTCCTGCACCATAGACTGGGCCTGCGGGGTGTGGAAGTCACAGTGTAATCTAAGGTATGAACTGATATTTGGAACTGATTTCAGGTACATTCTCTACCGTGTGATGAATGGAACACGTGCATATTCTATACCACACGACGAGCAGACCTAAAGCATATTCTATCCCTGACCTGATGACCATACATATTTATAGGGGATGCCTCTTAACCCGGTTTGCTTCAGTAGGGGCTAGTGACGCTGCGTTCACCATGACGAAATAGTAGTAGGCTCAATGACAACAGGAAACCTACCTGGTCGAGTCGAAGGAATAGGGCAATCTTCTTTGCTGAAGGAGATTATTGTCTCCGACCACCTTGAAGGTTTAACGAGCGATCGAAGGTTCGGTAAGGCTGACTTCTCGCTCCATGGCCTTCAGATGACGTCTGGACTCGTACGAAGAAGGCCCACCGAAGATCACGTCGACAGTGTGCTGTGGTTCTTGGTACTCCATTTCTTCGTCACCGTCTTTGTCTTTCTTGGAGCTTGTCTCCCCGAGCTCTTGTATTGACGGGAGTGGACCTTTACCTGCATAATAATCTTCCAGTTTCTTTTGTCAAGCACGACAATTGCGCAAGTCGTGTCCTTCTTGCTGGTGAAGAAGACACCACTTATTATTTTTCTTGTATTCATTGATCGGGGCTTTAGCCTTGCCATGACCAGCATAATCCTTTCTTACCTTGGTAAATTTTTCAGGAACCGCAAGAACCTCCTTATCGTTGGTTTTGCCGTGTTTCTTTCTCTTGAGAGCCTTCTTTTGCTTCTTTTCTGTCCTGTCTAAGCCAGGTTGGGGGATTTTATCTTTTCGATCAATGGCCTCGTTCCACTCAACCTCTTCGCTGGCTGTCGTGTACTTGTCAGCCAGGTAAACCACACCATGGAGCATCAAGGAACCGTCAAAGTACATTTGTCCACTCATCGTGGTGTTCGTACTCGGGCCCTTGGGTGGGTTCAGGGTTTGTCCATTCGGCAATGAATTCTGCTATTGCCTGGGACTTGATTGCTGTTCGTGGGATGAAATGGAGGTCGAGCGCGCCAAGCTCAGCGCCCATTTTGCTATTCATCACGATGACTCCTATTTCCTAGGACTTGACCAAGGATATCCAGTTGATGCGACCACTTTATGGGCACGAAAATAATACCTTAGTTTCCTTGAAGCCATAAGGAGACCATAGAGCAACTTTTGTACCTACGGATATCTTTTTTTTGGTCCGTGTAAGACTTCGCTTACGTAATATACCGGTTGTTGGACATGGTCACGTTCTATGACCAGCACACCACTAACCGTTTGTGGCGTTGCAGCCACGTAAATCAGTAATGTCTCTCCCAATCTTGGAGAAACTAAGATTGGGGGTGTAACATCCCAAGTTTAGGCTTGTGTTTCAAATGTAAGAAAATGTGTAGAAATTAAAAACTTTTCTTATATCTTGTATTTCCTGTATGTTCTGAGACATTCTTGTAAAGGAATTATGGAAATACAAGTCACAAGTTATTTTGATCTAAACTTTGCCCTTCAAAAACTTTCTTGTCAATCTGTGTGATCATTCCTTGGAAATATTTTTCCTAAGTTCTAGGGTTAGTGTGTGACCCCTCTGAAAAATTTCACAATTTTTAGAAGTTGTTTGAATATTTTAAGAGGTTAGTCAAACCCTAGCTCAGTACCTTGCATAAGTTTTGGAGAGAAATGCAAGGCATAAAAACCTCTGAAAATTTTATACAAGGTCAATATCTAAGTTATCAAACTCCTGTAAAAATTTCAGAATTTTTGGAGTTGTTTTGTTACCTCAAATAAATCCCCAAAGTCCAGCTCAATTTAAAAGCCCTAAATCCAAACCCTAGTCTGAGTTAGACTCGAGTCAGACTCGGGCTTGGCCTTTTGACTCGGTCGAGCCAAGTCGTCGAGCCGCACTCGGGCTCGGCATTTAGGCCGCGTGTTTGTCAACCGTCAGATCTCCATCGGGTGGCTCTCATTCATGAAAACCTTCGGACGTCTCGAGAGCTGCCTCGAATCTAAACCATTAGATCTCTATCCAACGCTCACGATCACCTCTCTTGTTTTAAACGTTAGGAGCTCTGGAGCGATCCTAGCCATCCATTTCTGATCCTAGTGCTCATGAGCACCCTAGCCTTTTCCTGCCCTTCTTCCTCCTCGCGTGTCGGCTATGCTGATGAGCGATATGGCTGGTCACCGTGCGCCCTCATCAACGTCTCCCTGGTCGGGGCATTCATTACACGCCGGTGCTTTCGGCCATGGTCATGCTTTTCTCTTGCCCCATCATTTCGATTTGGTCCATGGCAGTGCGGTGAGCCGAGCTCACCATTGAGCTCACCCGAGGACCTTATTCTTGCCAAGCCCTAATTCTTCAGCTATAAAACCCCTGAGCTCCTTCTTGAGCACCTTTACAACACCCCTTTGCTCCCCTCTGTTCTGTGAGCTCAAAACCCTCGAATCCGCAAATCGCCATTGGAGGCCGTGGAGCTCTGTGGTGGCATCGGTGCTCCAGTGGTCCTTTGGCCAACATTGCTTTCCCTTTGGACCTCTGGAGGTCGTGAATCTTGTGCCTAACTCCTTTTTGGGTTGCTCCCACAGGAGCAGCTCGAATTGAAGTTTTCGCGGATTTCGGCCGTTGGGGTCTTCTTCTTCGTCCCCAGCTCCGGTGAGTGTCCTTGGCCAATTGGTTGCTCCTGGACCTTCCTTGGGCCTTTGCGAAGCTATTGTGACCACCAAGTGGTGTTCATTTTGTGCAAGGCCCTTATCATCGTCATCTTCCTCAGTTCTGACAACTGTCTCCGCCGCCAGGACCTCTCCGACCTCCTCTAGACCTCATCTTGGCCTAGGTACCTTCGCGATATCCCCGTAGTGCTCGAGCGCCCGTTAGATTAGATCGTGGTGAAGCTTTTCGCTGTTTTCATTTTTGCCATATTAGCTCCTCCGCCCCTCTCTGGCTCGTCGGCGTTCTAGGCCAGCTCTGCCGTCGAGAGTACCTCCTTTATGATCGCAATAGTATTGTGCACGTTTTTGCACATGTGATTAGCGCCGCTGTGGCCATGGTCGTCGGCGACAAGCCGGTGACCAAAGCACGGTGCCCTGTACTGTTGTCGCGTTTTTGTCAAGTCACAGGACCTCCTCGGTGTCATCCTAGCCGTTGAGGATCTCCCCAGGATTAGATCTAAACTGTAGCTCTCTTTCTGTAAAAAACCTTAGTTGTCAGGACCTCCTTGGGTCAATCGTTGTCGTTGATGACCTCTGCGGTTTAGCTCTTAGCCGTAGGATCGTTGTCTGCGAGAGACATAAGCGCCAGGACCTCCCTCAGGTTAGATCCTAGCCATTTAGGACCACCTTGGTTCAATCCTAGCCGTTTAGATCGTTCCCGCGCGAAAAGACCACCCTGTGGTCGTTTTTGCAAAGACCACCCTCGGGACCTCCCTTGGGGTCCTCTTTGCACAAGACCACCCCATGGTCTTTTGCAAAGAAAACCTCAGGACCTCCCCCTTCGTAATTCTTAACCTTTAGGACCACCCCCGGGTAAATCTTGACCGTTCAGGACCTCCTAGTGGAGATCTGAGCCGTTAAGACCTCCCTCTGTTAAGACCTTGTCGTTGCGGACCTCCCTAGTGAAATCTTGACCGTTAAGACCTCCCCTTGTGAGATCTTAACCGTCAGGACCTCCCTCCTCTAGATCCTATAGTCCAGGACCTCCTCCGTTAGACCCTTAACCTTAGGACCTCTCCGTAGCTCTGGACCGTTAGATCTAGATCTAACGGGCTAGACCTCCTCGGCGCGTTTAGAGTTCTAAATGTTCTAGTCCGTGTGGGCCGTCCGTTGTGAGATTTGCGTCTCAGATCTTGAGTGCGTTCGGACCTCCGAAGGCGAGCTTGATCTTGGCTATTTATTTTCTAATCTGTGGCCCAGATTTGGGGTGCCATTCGGGAAGTCCGAATGTCCCACCTCTTGAGGGTCGTTGGATCAGATCCAACAGTTGGGTCCTTGAGTGGCGTTGCGCGTTCCGTTCGGCCCCCGCATTTGGGCCATTGGATTCCAGATTTACAGCCCAGGTTTTTCCTTGTTGGTTTAATTACCAGTAAATCCCGAAACCTTTTATTTGCAAAATAAAAATTGTTTTAAACTTGGAAATGTCATAATTAATTCATTTTAATTCCTTTTTAGTTGATTCCAACTGTGTTAAATTCTTGTTTAACTAGAGTTTAATCTAAAAATACATTTAGACATTGTTCCATGCCAGAAAACATTGTAAACAATATTAACTTGTTTCAGCCATTTATTGATATTCCAGAAATTCAACTAAAACTTGTAAAGTGCATAACTTTTTCTGTATAACTCCAAACTGGGCAAACTCAAGTTTGTAAAATTCCTCTGTTAGAATAATTTAGCATGGCATAGGTTTTGTTCATGTCTTTGCCTCTGAAAATTGATATGTGCTAGTTTTACAACTTAGGAAACCATATGTAATTCATTTTAACTCCAATTTGAGTAAACTCAGTTTTGCTGTTCTTAGAATGCCATATTCTACCCACTATAAAAATTTCAGGTTCTAGATCATTCTAGAATTTTGTGCCATGAACAGTAACCAAAATGAATTTAAATTGAATTTTTCAGGCTGAGAAAGTTTGTTTAGGCCATAAATTTTTCATACTTAGTCCAAATGACTTGATTCTTGTTTCTAAATTCATTTAAAATTATGACCTTGCTGCTGTATAAATTTCATGGGATTTGGATGACTTTGGCTTTTGGATTTCTTTCGGTGTTCTTCGCTCTTATTGGTTTATCACGTTTTTGCGTTAGGTTCCGAAGATATTATTGAACTTGAGTCTGATCCCCAGCAGCGAGACTCTGACCTTCAGCAAGGCAAGCAGATGTAGCATCATGTGATCATGTTGCTCCTATTATTTTCAAATTCTAATATGTTGTTTGCAAATTCTACGTATGGATTGCTATCTTGTTTTAAACTATTATCGATTAGTTAACCTATTAGATGCATAATCTATAGGTAAATGTTCATCCTCTACTACTGAGCCTAGGATTATTTGCTGTGATTTTGGGTTCGTTGGATGAGCCCATGTCACTTAGTAGTTTACGAGTCTATGTTGCTTAGCCATGCTTACCAATCGGTAGAAATAGGCGGTTGTCGACTTAGTCGATAATCTTGATCACACCAAACTTATTATGACTTTATGATTCAGCCTTGTGCTATGTTTAATTGCAAAAATTAAAAATGAAAACAAAATGATTTGGACTTGGGCACATTGGTATGTTGGTGTGATTTTGGGTGTGATTGGAATGGTGCCCGAGTCAACAAGGACTGAACATCTTGTTACACTAAACCAAGCATTTTTGTGTGCTAACCACACTAGAGGGTATGAGACCTCTCTTGACTTAGTACTTTGGCGTGTGTTAGCTCCGAGTCGTAGGAAGGCGTATGTGTGTTGTGGTAAAATGAGGTGGTTTATGTGTTGGGAGCATTGTAGTTGTCCGAAGGCTTTACCCCTATAGGGTAGTTGACCTTTGGCTTTACAATGTAAGCGTATGGGTTCCTATCCATACGAGCGGCTCGTAGTTGATATACAATATTGGAAATATCTCATAGGACTTAGCCGTGCCGGCATACCTTTGGAAGTGTGCTTCATCTAGTGGCAAAAAGGCGGTCTGAAGTGTGGGTACATTGGTACACCCCTGTAGGGTTTGATCTATTCGAATAGCCTCGTCCTAGGTTGTGGACACGCTTGACAAGGTCTTTCAAGAGTTAGACTACAACCGTTTAATTAAAACTTGATGGGTGGTACGAATTAGGGATTCGTGCTATGTTGTGGTGGCTATTGGAAGAGTCACCTCTACGTGTTTACTTGTTATTTATTGTTACCCGCTGTTATTTCAATGCTTAAAAACAGATTTTACAAATTGCCTTCAACCTATTACATTATTGCAAATGAAAATTGTTTTATGCGTCCAATTAACCATATAACCATCTCCTTTGTTACAGCTTTCATGTAGCTATGTATAGGCTTGTTACTTGTAAGTCTTGCTAGTACTTTTTTGTACTCACCTGCATTGCTTGTTGTGTGCAGAGGAGGAAGTGGATCCCCAAGGGACCTACTTCTGTGAGTTCTGCTATGGATCACGCGACTAGCTTGGCGGCCCGGTCGGTTGCCTTGTGGGTTATGGCTAACCGGTCGTCTTTTGTTCATAGCCATCTTATGGTACTTTTGCATCTGCTATTATTGTTACTTTGATGTTATTTAGCTGGTCGGCTCTTTTGTAATAACTCTATATATTGTATATCTTTTGTTAGATTTGGTATTATGTATTGTGTGGAAATGATGCATGATTTTGTAAAGATGTATGTGTGCTGCAATTCTGGGAAGCACATATCTATCGAGGCACGGTGTATTTTGTTTGTGATGCCAGAGCCAAAGGAAGGCTAAATATTACAAGCTAAATAAACCGGAGTCTCACAAAGTTGGTATCAGAGCCATACTGACCGTAGAAACGCCTAGCTTGGTCGCCTTTAGGATATTTTGAAAATTTAGTTTCTAAATATCAAATGATTTATGAAAATCTTAAGTAAGCTCTCAGATTTTATTCCTTACCTATCTTAGCTTGCTCACCTTACCTTGTCTTGTTAAGTTTTGAAATGTTGATTTTCCTCTCATCTTCTTTCAAAAGATAGTGGTTTATCGGTTAAATTGGTTTTGGGAAAACCATGAGGGTTATAAATGGAAGTGTTGGCTGATTTTTGGTGAAGGTTAGGAGCTTCTGGAGTTGGAGATTTCAGCCAGGGACTTGGAGGAGAAATCTGGACAGCAAGCTTCGTTCTGGACAGCTAGCTATTCAGAGTATGTAGGACTAAAAATGAGAGGTTAATCCAACTAAAACTTGTGGGAATAAAAGGGCAAGATGTGATATGAGTTAGCTAAGTGTCTAACCCTTCATTAGGTGGTATTACCTTGTTTTTTTAGCTGTGTTGAACCAGGGGTTGTGTTCTGAAATTGCCTTCCTAAAACTGATTGCTCGTTCTTCCATACGAGTTAGTCATACCGGGAAGTTGATTTTGTAAATTGTGGTATTGCATTGAGTTTGTGCTTATTTTCAAGCCTTTGGAGTTCATCTCTTAGGAGTGATAATTGTTTATCCTTGCCTTCTGTCCCGAAATTGTTGCTCACTTATCTTAGTGGAACAGGATGGCTGGCAGGACTCGCAGCGGTCAGCCCGTTGGTCATGATGAGGAGCTCCCACCTCCTCCGACCATGGCTGATGTTCTCACTCAGATCGATCGGAACTGTATGGATCAGACGCGGATTCTGGAGATTATCGCGAGGAATACCTCCACTCCCTCTGGTGCCTCCGGATCTGGAGGTGGTGGACATCAGTCTCGTGGGGGACTCTTGGAGTTCCTCCACACGCAGCCACCCACCTTCTCCCGGTCCGAGGACCCTCTTGACACGGACGACTGGCTACGTCAGGTTGAGCGAAAGCTCAACATCGATCAGTGCTAGGAGTAGGTGAAGGCACTCTTCGCATCCCATCAGCTTGAGGGTGCAGCACTCTCATGGTGGGAGAACTTTCTCACCATGCAACCCGCTGGCCATGTGGTCACTTGGGAGGAGTTTTACACTGCTTTCCGTCGGGCTCATGTCCCTGCCGCCCTGATAAAGCTGAAGAAGAAGGAGTTTCTTGCGCTCAAACAAGGGCACAAATCTGTGACTGAGTACCTCCATGAGTTCAACCATTTGGCGAGGTATGCTCCTGCTGAGGTGGCCACTGATGAGGCCAAGCAGGAGAAGTTCATGGAGGGCTTGTCTGAGGAGCTGCTAGACAAGCTCTCTATTGTTGACTTCCCCGACTTCCAGACCTTGGTGGACAAGGCCATCATCGTTGAGCACAAGGCGAAGGCGCTGGGCGAGTCCCGCAAGCGCAAGTGTGAGGCCCAGTGGTCTGCACAGGCTAGCCTTTCTTGTCCCCGTGTTGGGCCTACACCGGGGGCCCGTTCTCTGGCGTCACCACCGCCGAGGCCATCGGAGCCAGTTCCTCGTCCCTCGCAGGCCGTGTTTTAGCCACGTGCACCTGCAGCCCAGCAGCAGGGTGGCCTCCGTAATCAAACTGCTGAGGTCACCTGCTTCTCCTGCAACCAGAAGGGTCACTATGCTAACAGTTGCCCTAAGAGGATCGGAGCGGCCCCTCGTCCTAATGGAGGACGCGGGCAGGGGAGTGGTCACTCACCTGACCAGAAGATAGTCCAGAAGCCCCAAGGCGCGGGAAGTGGCCGAGTCAACCATATCTCAGCTGAGGAGGCACAGGAGGCACCTGACGTTGTGTTGGGTACGCTTTTTGTCAATTCTCGCCCTGCTACAGTATTGTTTGATTCAAGAGCTTCACATTCCTTTATTTCAAGATCTTTTGCTGCTGCTAGTGATCTTCACTTTGTTCCTTTGGGTGTTCCTTTGCTTATTCGCTCTCCGGGTTTGGAAATGAGAGCTGATCAAGAATGCCGGGACGTTCCTATTAAAGTCGAAGGAGTGGGATTCTTGGCGAACCTCATCCTACTCAACTCAGCGTGTCTGGATGTGATTCTTGGCATGGATTGGTTGTCCTAACACTTGGGGCAAATTGATTGTGCCAGGAAGATTGTCTACCTCACCAGCCCCTTAGGCGAACGGGTTGGGTTTTCGCCGCAGCTGCAAGGGCCGCATCTTTGTGCCCTTGAAGCAGATCTAGTCTTGGAGATTCAGGATGTTCCCACAGTATGCGACTTTGTGGATGTCTTTCCTAAAGATTTGTCTGGGATGCCTCCAGTTCGAGACCTAGAGTTCGTCATCGAGTTGTTGCCCGGTACCACCCCAATTTCGAAGGCGCCTTATCGGATGCCTCCTAATGAGTTGGAGGAGCTGAAAAAGCAACTAGGTGAGCTTCAAGCGAAGGGTTTTATCCGTCCTAGGTCATCTCCTTGGGGTTGTCCTGTGATCTTTGTGAAGAAGAAGGACTAGACCTTACGCATGTGTGTTGATTACTGTCCGCTTAATGAAGTGACGGTGAAGAACAAGTATCCGTTGCCCCGCATTGATGATCTCTTTAGCCATCTGACCGAAGCCCGAGTATTCTCCAAGATTGACGAGATTGGGGTATCATCAAGTCAGGATCAGGGCTGAAGATATTCCGAAGACGACTTTCACTACTCGTTATGGTCTTTATGAGTACACCGTCATATCTTTTGGCTTAACCAATGCTCCTGCTTCATTCATGAATCTTATGAACTCAGTGTTCATAGAGTATCTGGATAAGTTCGTTGTGGTATTCATTGATGATATTCTTATCTACTCCATGAGTGAAGAAGAGCATGCTGAGCATCTGAAGCTTGTGTTGGGAAAGCTACGTGAGCACCAGCTGTTTACGAAATTCAGCAAGTGTGAGTTCTGGTTGAAGGAAGTGGCATTCTTGGGCCATGTTCTTTCAGTAGGAGGCGTAGCTGTGGATCCTAGCAAGGTCAGTGATGTGCTATCTTGGGGCCAGCCCAAGTCAGTCACCGATGTGCGGAGTTTTCTTGGTTTAGAGGGTTACTACCGTCGCTTTATCGAGAACTTCTCCAAGATCGCGAAGCCGATGACTGAGTTGCTCAAGAAGGACAAGAAGTTTGTGTGGTCCCCTGCATGTGATGAGAGTTTTCAGGAACTCAAGAGGCGATTGACTTCAACCCTAGTGCTTGTTCTTCCTGATGTCCACAAGAGCTTTGATATCTTTTGCGATGCCTCTCGTCAGGAACTTGGTTGTGTTCTTATGCAAGAAGGCAAAGTGATGGCCTATACATCAAGGCAGTTGAGGCCTCATGAACTCAACTATCCTACCCATGACTTGGAGTTAGCTGCTGTGGTTCATGCACTCAAGATTTGGCGGCATTACCTGATCGGTAATCGTTGTGAAGTGTATTCGGATCACAAGAGCTTGAAATATTTGTTCACCCAACTAGATCTGAACCTCAGGCAAAGAATATGGTTGGAATTGATCAAGGATTATGATATGGATATTCAGTACTATCCGGGCAAGGCCAATGTCGTTGCCGATGCACTTAGTCGGAAGGTGTATTGCAATGTTTTGATGCTCCAAGAGCAGCAGTCTACCCTTCTTGAAGAATTTCAACAGCTCAATTTGGGTTTGATTGAGCACGGTTCTCTTGCTTCCTTGGTTGTACAACCAACCTTGGTGGACCAAATTAAGGCTGCGCAGCAGTCAGATGTTGGTGTGAGTCAAATCAAGCAAAATATCAAGAATGGGACAGCCAAGTGCTTCTCAGAAGATGAGCATGGTGTTGTGTGGTTTAGACAGTGCCTTGTGGTTCCAAAGGTCATGGAATTGCGGGATTTAATTCTCTGCGAAGCCCATGATTCCCCCTTGTCCATTAATCCCGGGGCCACAAAAATGTACCAAGATCTTCGTCAGAGATTCTGGTGGACCCGAATGAAGCGCGAGATTGCCAAGTTCGTTGCCGAGTGCGACGTGTGCTGTCGTGTTAAGGCCGAGCATCAGCGTCCAGTAGGTCTTCTTCAGCCTTTGCGAGTGCCCGAGTGGAAGTTGGATTCCATTGGAATGGATTTCATCACCGGTCTGCCCCGCTCGTCCAAGGGGAACGATACCATTTGGGTTGTGATTGATAGGATGACTAAAGTGGCACATTTCCTTCCTGTCAAGACTCACCTTCGTGTGGGACCCTTAGCCAAGCTCTATGTTTCGAGGATCGTGAGTTTGCATGGTGTGCCCAAGACGATTGTGTCTAATCGTGGTGCGCTTTTCACCTCCCGGTTTTGGCATAGTCTGCAGGAGGCTATGGGGACTCGTCTTACTTTCAGCACAGCCTTTCATCCTCAAGCTGATGGTCAGATGGAGCGAGTCAACCAAGTTTTGGAAGATATGCTCTGTGCTTGTATTCTTTCGTATGGGAAGAAGTGGGAGAAGTGCTTGCTACTTGCTGAATTCTCCTACAACAACAGTTTCCAAGCCAGTCTGGGTATGGCACCTTTTGAAGCCTTGTATGGGAGGAGGTGCAGAACCCCATTGAACTGGTCAGAGACTGGTGAGAGGCAGTTCTTCGGCCCAGATTCGATCAATGAGGCCGAAAGCCAGGTTCAGCTGATTCGCGAGCATTTGCGCATGGCCTAGTCTAGGCAAAAGAGCTACACGGACCGACGTCGCCGTGAGTTGAGCTTTGAGCTCAATGACTTTGTTTATCTCAAAGTCTCGCCTTTGAAGGGCCATCATCGTTTTGGCATCAAGGGCAAGTTGGCTTCTCGTTATGTTGGGCCGTATCGCATCATCGAGAGAGTGGGAGCTGTTACATACAGATTGGCGTTGCCCACTACACTTGAAGGGTTAGATGACGTGTTCCATGTGTCCCATTTGAAGAAGTGCCTCTGTGTTCTAGCCGAGGAAACTCCGTTGGAAAATCTTGATGTGCAAGAAGATTTGACCTACTGCGAGCATCCTGTTCGTATTCTTGAGGAATCTGAGCGGAGAACAAGGAACCGTGTCATCAAGTTTCTTAAGGTTCAATGGTCGAATCATTCCGAGGATGAGGCAACTTGGGAGCGGGAAGATCGTCTTCGTGCGGACTACTCGTCTTTCTTCTCAGAAAGCGGAATCTCGGGGCGAGATTCTTGTAAGGGGAGATTTGTAACATCCCAAGTTTAG
>JAYEVH010000255.1:0-89485 GCA_036346255.1 Ampelocalamus luodianensis | reverse complement strand
AATTGTTTAGTTAAGAATAGCTTGTTTTCTGCTATTTTTATATATTCTAGAATTGTATTAAAACTTGGAAAATGCATATCTTTTACGTATATCGATAATTGTATGATTTTAACTTTGATAAATTTGTTATTAACTAAACTTTAATCTAAAAATGGTGGAAGGCCTAAATCACTGAAAAAATATGTTAGTAGATTTAACCTTATTAGCAAGACACTTAAAATTCATTTAATGATGTAATAGACACGATAATTCCAGTAAATCCTAAAAATAGAAATTTGATGTTAGGAAATCCCTCATTATCATTCTATAATGTGAAATAGGTTTTGCACATGTTTATATTTCGGAAAGTTCATTGTGCTAGTTTTGCATCTTAGAAAAATCATAACTAAATCATTTTAACTCCAAATGACCTGAAATTTTATATGGGTTACCTCTATACCAATAGGTAGCTACCATAAAAATTTCAGCTTCAAAATCTTTCTAGAAAATGTTTTTGCTACAGTGCTAATTATGGCCGAAAATGGATTTTTAGGTAATATCTTTTGCACCTCAAATCCAAATTAGGTTTTTCCAGTTTCTATGTCTAGGTATATTCGTATTCTGCCTTATGGGTAAATTTTGTAGCATTTGGATAATTTTTGCTTGCTCGTTTGTTTAAGTGCGGCTCGTCTTATTGGTTGTTCTTGGTTCTTTTTGCCTTTTCGCTTAGGATTCGACATTTGCGGTAATCCAGAACGACCCTCCACAACAGTTTGAGCAACAAAGAAGAAGGCAAGCGGTTTGATCATGTTAATCCCAGTATTTTAAGTATTTATGTTGATTACAAATTCTATGTATGCATTGCTACTTTGTGTTAATAGTTGGCCTAGTAGATGTATTTCCTTAGCAAATGATTATTCTCTACTACCATGAGCCTAGGTTACTTCTTGTGATTTGGAGTTCATGGATGGGCTCTTGTCACTTAGTAGTTGCGAATTAATTGCTTAGCCATGCTTAGTTTCGGTAGAAATGGCGGTTATCGACTTGTCGATAACCTTGATCACATCAAACTTATTATGATTATGATTTCCACCTTGTGCTATGTCTACTTATGAAAACTAAAACGAGAACAAAATGATTTAGACTTGGGCACAATGGTATGATGGTGTGATTTTTGGTGTGGTCGAATGGTGCCGGGTCAACAAGGACCGAACATCTTGTTACACTAAACCAAGCATTTTAGCGTGCTAACCACATTAGAGGGTATGAGACCTCTCTTGACTTAGTACTTTGGCGTGTATTGGCTCCGAGTGCGAGAGTCGCGGGAGGGATGGTGTTGGGAGCATTGTAGTGTCGAAGACTTCACCCGATGGGATTTGTTGTCTTTCGCTTGCAATGTAAGCATATGGGTTTCTATCCATATGGCGGCTCGTAGTTAATACACAAGATTGGAAATGTCTCGTAGGACTTAGCCGGGCCAGCATACCTTGATAGTGTGCTTGTGGCTTGAAGGCGATGCGAAGTGTGGGTACATTGGTACACCTGCGGGTTAAAACTATTCGAATAGCCTGCGTCTAGGTTATGGACACGCTTGGCAAGGTCTTTCAAGAGTTAGACTACAACCTTTTAAATTAAAACTTGATGGGTGGTACGAATCGAGGATTAGTGCTATGTTGTGGTGGCTATTGGGATAGTCACTTCCAGTGGTTACTTGTATGTATCTTTACTTCTTGTACTTTGATAACAAAGCATTTGCAAACTTGCTTTTGAAATATATTACATTATTGCAAATAAAGTTGGCTTCATGCAAAATGAGACATACAACCTCCACCTAAATAAGCTTGCATGTAGTTTATGATTAGGTCTGCTTTTCCACACGTCGGTCTTGCGGTACAAAGACAATCTTTGTACTCGGATGCTATGCTTAATTGTTCATTGCGAGAGGAAGAAGGTGAGCTCAGAGGGCCTCACTTTTGTGAGTCGTGTTGTGGTAGCTGCGGGCGACTAGCTTGGCGGCGATCGGTTGCCTTGTGGGTGTATGGCTAACCGGTCGACTTTTGTTCTAGCCATCTTATGGCGCTTTTGCTCATTGTCATTCTTGTATATTGTTCTATTTGGCGGTCGGCTCTCTTTTGTAATAACTTTACTTTATGTATGTCGTTGTTAAACCTAGTGATGTATGTGTATGGAAATGATGTGTAATTTTGTGATGATGTGCATATCTGCAATGCAGGAAGCATATGACCATCGAGGCTTAGAATGTTTAATTAGTAACGCTAGAGCCATTTGGAGGTTAAGTGTTACTAGTTAAATATTCCGGGTCCTCACAATGCTCTCCACAACGGGTAAGTATATAGGTGTGAGTGTGTAATGACAGAAGTAGGCGCTATAGCGCTATGGGGAGTGTTGGGTGCAGAGAGGATGAACTGACCCAACCAACATTACTAGAACTCGGTGTTGGCAAGGTCGGCACCGACGGAAAGTAATGGGTGGAGAAATTAATCACGTGTCTGGAAGCGTTACGTATTCTGAACTCGGAGTTGCATCAAAGGAAATACGATGAACCTAGCTCACAAAGAGCTCAGAATAGTTATGGGTAAAGTGGTACAAGCCTGCGCAGTGCTATATCAAATCATGAATTCATGCCAGTCTCCTAGATTGGAGTCTACGGGAACCGCTAGGGGTCTTTCTTCTCTCCGAGTGACTAGTAGTCTTTTCAGAATAAAATTTTGCCACCTAATGTTTTATTGAGTTATTTTCAGAAAAGAGATGAGCTAGAAAATGAAGAAAGAACAGAGATGAGTCATACAGTGCATTTTGCTATTCATGCTTCATGAGTACATTCATTTGTACTCAACCTTGCTAGTATTCTCCCCTCTAGACCCTAGTCCCATTGGGAATTATCCGCGTGGGACGAAGGACTTGCAGTGCCAAACCGCAGTACAAGGCGAGAGCGTTGACTATGAGGACCGGTGAGATGGGCGTAGGCTACGGCGGCGGGGGAATTGAAGATCGATGGAGTAAAGAAAGGCGACGAAGGGGCGTAGTCCCATTGTGCCGTTATAAATTACTATGTAAGAACCATAGCCTTGCGTGGCTAAGCTGGAATAAAAGGTACAATTTCTATTTGATTGTTACGCTCGCTAACTCGTAAAGACTTACTATTCGTTGGGCGGTGTGATTACCCCGGGTAATGACACGGGCGCGCAGTGCACTAACCAGGCGGATCTAGTATAGGGACATGGGTGTCTGATTACCCACAGGGTAATGACACGGCGCGCGGTGCACTAACGAGCGGATCTAGTATAGGGACATGGGTGTACAGATGTACACCCATTATTTTAGGGAAAAACCCGGTATTTATTAGGTATATTAGGTATATATACTAGTAAACACATTAAATCAGTATTTGAAGCGCACAGAACTCCTCCCATCGTGTTTTACGCCGCGCGCGCAGCCACTCGCGTTGCGGCCACGACCCACGCCCCACTGATTGCTTGCTGACCCACCACACCCAACCAAGGCGGCGGCGCCTCATGGGATCAACCAAGCGCCGAGTCGGCAGATGAGCAATCACGAGACCTAATCCATCCGGCCATCCCCTTCGACCAATCGACCTTCGTGAAATCCCCGAGCTTTGTGGCGGTGGCGGCAACACAACCGCGCAAGGGCAAGCGCATCGCGGCGCGCGGCGGCGATGCAGCGGCGGCGGGCGGTGAGAGCGTGAGTGAGCCGTGAGCGCGAGCGCCGATGCCGGCCGGGGATGGAGGAAGCCCTACGGCGCGCGGTAGCACCGAGACCGAGTAGGACCAGCCACCGGCACCGGCGCAAGGAGCAGCGGCGGCCGCGGTCAAGGTGAGCTCCTCGCCTCCTCGGTTCTTCGGATGCGGTTGGTTTCTTCTTTCTTGCCTCGTCTCGCGGCGCGCCTCTCGCGCCTCGCCGCCTCGCCATCCTTCGCCACCTCACCGGGGCCGAGTGGCGAGCCGCGCGGAGGAGCCGCTGCTGGGCACGGTCTCCAAGCACCGGGGAGGCGAGTGCGGGGCGTGGGTGCACCGCCGAGGTCGGACGAGGCACTGGGCGGAGGAACCGAGAGGCGGGAGGAAGCGATAGCACCATGAGACCCATGGCGCCGGGCGAAGGAGAGGAGAATAGGATTGGCGAATGGGAAAAAGAAAGGCAAGATTTAGGAGAGAAGAGAAGAACCAAGAAGATGATGGATTGGGAAATGGGGAGTTCGGCTGGATTGGGGGAAGTCCGATTTTTATTGGCATTCAGGACTGTTGGCATTGAAAGATTTTGTTTTATGCTGATCATGATTTACCTTTTGATGTTTTGATGATTTTGATTTGTGATAATAGATGCTCATGCATGAGTCTTTGTGATGGAGGTGGGTGCTATCGATGGAGCTGCGGCGTGGCGTCGTCGGGTAGGGCGCCTGAGCAAGTGGCGAGGAAGCGCCGGCGAGGCGGCGGCGCGCAAGGAGCGGCGGCGGTGTGCGGCGAGCTCAAGGTGAGCTCGCTCTGCTTCTGCCCATGTAGTTGTGCTTCATGTTCATGGATGCTAGATTTTGAAGTGAAAAACCTTGTGGGTGTAGGCATGTTGTTATTGGTTCGATGCAATTGAATATGCTTGTTATGAGGTTGAGATATTGAGGGTGAATGGATTATATTGAGTGAGATTTACAAATCTTGTAGGATGAATTGATCGTTTAGTACAAATATTTTCTGTAGGATGAATAGATAATTTAGTACAAATATTTTCTATAGGATGAATGGATCAATTAGTATATATATTTCCAAATTGCAAAAAAAAAAAAATCCAAATCGAGTGAGATTTACTCAATTTGTGATATCATAGTAATAACCTTGTTTGTAGTATTGCTTTGAATACTGTCGTGAAGCTTAATGTGGGTATCAAAAAATTATAGAGAATACCATTGCAGTTCTAGACTTCTAATAACATATAATGATTAAAACATGCCATAAGTTAATGAATAATATTTTTGTAACTCCAAACACCTATTCTAGAAATGTTGGATCCGCCACCGGCACTAACCACACAAGAACCTGGGCACAGATGCCTATGCAGCAAGAGCGAACTATGCATGCAATGTTCAAAGCTTTTGTCAAGGCGGAAGTAGGCAATGGGAGCTCAACATTGTTTTGGGTAGATAGCTGGCTGGATGGGGAACTGATTATGCTTGTCGCACAGAATCCGTGGGAACTAGTAGGCAAACGAGATACTGGTTTAGGTGCAACCCCAGGAAATGGTCAGTTTTTTCCCCCACACAATGACCACATGATGCCATGTAGTAAGAAAATCTGGAAATCAAAGGCGCAACTGTAATGCAATTTTTTTTAGGATGGCTGGTAATTCAAACACAATGTTGGATGCAGGAGCATATCCTAATATATATACCCAGCCGGTGTCATAGGACACCGGATCCATTTTTTTGATAGAGATCAGCTCATATATGGCATGCGTGCATCCCCTATCTCGAAGTTCGTGCACTCTGTAGGCCCACAAACCAACCAACCAGCAGCCCACTCCTACTCTCCTAGCACCCCATTAGGCAGCCCACAAAGCTAACCAGCCGAGTAACCGATGGCGCATGCGGGTCAAAAAAAAAACGAAGGGAGTATTAACCCACAAGAGCAAAGGAATGCTAGTCTCACTTTATGTCAAATATGCCTATCACTAGTAATAATAGCTGTAAATAAAGTACAAGTATAATAATTAAAAATAATAAAATAACAAGCATGACTAAAAGTAAATAAAGGACTTATAATAAAGGTTAGGCATTGGAGATTTCGGTTCATGGTAAATTGGTAGGTAGCGACTCATATTCGTGAGTTCGTATGATCACTTCCCTTTTCATGGTTTCATAGATGAGTTACCTTTGTGCCACCGTTCTTTCGCTCGTGGGATTCCAAGCTCTGCCATCCACCTCCCAGTCTGACCGCAACCAACACAGTTTCAGTATTATGGTCTTAAGACCAGATCAATGCATTAGGTCTCATGATAAATTGTGCTCCTCGGACTTGTTCCACCTCCCAGTCTGACCGCAGCCAACACAACTCCTCGATATCTGCGTCTGTTACCCTAGGGTCAGGGACTTATTCCATCATTTAGTGATTATCCTGCAAATAATAACTACTGTTATATGTTCATCTTAACCGGCGCCTTAAATTAGATAACATACATAAGCGCAACAAGTATAATCAAACTGATCTCCAATGAAACTGAACATGTCTACTGTATATAATTAAAGCATAGTCGCATTACTACCACTTCTACCAATCCCCTACATCTCCTCCGCCTATGAGGACTACTCACACACAAGTAAAGGATCAAAACTAGACCTGTTCACAGCGACTTGGCCTGATCCGGGCTTGGGGGTGGATTTTTGGCCCGAACCCGAAAGCGTGACGAATGTAATTAAAAAAATAAAGAAACCCTTTTTTATTCTCAAAATGAATTAAATATTACTTCTTATTCAGAAAAAAATTAAAATAATATTTTTAAATCAGAAAAAACAAATTTCGTGCCGTGCTAAAGCTTTTTGTTTGCGACGGGCTTTTGAGCAGGCGAAGCCCACTTCGGCCTAGCGTTTGAACAGTCTAATTGAAATCATGCATGCATAAACATCACGGAATAAAAGAACGAAACTTCCCTTTGCGACGGTTGATGCGGCGGAATCGAGTCTCCAATTGATAACGATGAAGGATTAAACAAGGACTCCGACTAAAATGTAGTCTAGATCAAGAAAATGGTGAAGAACAAGCTCGATCTCTACCTCTCCTAATCTAATATACAACTCTTTGGATTCTACGATATGACTTGATGCTGGGGGTAAAGGCTTCATTCCTTATAAAGAGCGGATCTGGTTTGACATGTGACATGGTCAACAAATACCAATCTTGCAATACAATAATAAATCAATGATAATTATTGCAGCAAATAGCACAATTGTGGTAAGAACAAGGCCAAAAACCCAGAAAATATGTGACGCGTTTGGGACGCATCAACCTCTCCAAACTTGAATCTTTGCTCATCCTCGAGCAATGCAAGAAATTATAACGGAAAGGAAATATCATGAATCGAGGAAATTGGAATGGAGGTGAAATGATACTGACGAGGGGATTCAACCTTTCCTGTTCCATTACAAACCTACAAGTTTAGAATAGATAGTGTATACATTTACAAGGCTGTGCTCATAAAAAGAATCATACGGATTTGCATTATCCTTCGTACCACTTGAGCATCCAACTTTCGAGTTCCACGACAAACAGGAGCAACGAGCGGATCCGCGGCGTCGGGCGAGCATCACAGTAAATGGGCATGGATGTAGGAAGCAAGCATAGTGGCCATGGGCAAACGGGCATGGCCGCGGCGAGTGGATGCATTGCCTTCTTGCACAATGTTGGGTGAATGGCTATGGCCGTGGTGTTTGCGACTGAGCGCGACAATAGGTAAGTGGCTTGATTTTGTTTGACCAAATAGGTTTGGATTTTCCTAAAATTTCACAAAACTTATTGAAGCTTCTGAAACTTGTGTTCTTCTTCTGAATCTTACCTGAAACTCACCTTTTGAATATAAAAGTTTCTTTTCAGTCAAAAAAATATATGTCAAAGTTTCTGCTATTGAACTCAATGTTTGATTCAAAACACGCTAGGACTTTAAGTTTAAGAATTTGAAACTTTCATATAAAAAATATTGTATATTGCTTATAGTATCATATTGGAAGTCTACGTAACTACTAGAATACGTTATTTTCCGAGTGTCGAAACACTCTGAGAAGTCCCCAAAACACTCGGGACACTAATTCCTGAAGGTCAGCCGTCGGGAAAAGCCACTCGGGATCGTTTAGTCGGGATAAAACTGATTTTCGAATGTTCCGAGATTTACACTCGGGAGAAATAACTTTTCCGAGTGTTCGAGTTTACACGAGAAACATAAAACACTCGGAGAATAGTTCGCACAGTGGTTCTCCACCGTAACAGAATACTTTCCGAATGTATGTCAACCAAAGACACTTAAGAAAAGTTATTTTTACACTGAAATTAACAGAATCTGTTCCAGTGTATATCAACCAAGGACACTCGGGAAAAATCAAGCTCTGAACTCGCCCCTGCAAGGTTCGTACGTACAAAAACATTGACGGGATTCTGGGGAGAATGCTTGCTTCTTTCATTTCAATTTTCCATCTAAACAAGTTTACGTACAAAAGAACAACAGACAACATTGAACAAAAATTCTTGTGACGAGAAATGGTAACATTCTGGGGCATTCTGCCCTTTTATTAGAACAGACACTCAAACCTCTCCATCCTGATTAGGTAGGCAGGCAAACCGGCTTTCACGAAAGTGAAATCTCGTTTGTGTACATAAGCTTACATGAATTTGTTTCTCGGGGTGGCATTACAAATTTAACATTAGCAATATGAAGGGAGGTTACAGATGCTGCTAGACTGAGTGGACAAAAAAGGGCGGCAGGTAGCAAATCCAAGAACCACCAAAGCCTACATAGAACAGCCAGTGCTTCTTTTTAGTCTTGCGTGTTGGAAGATCTGCAAAGTACAGACTATATGATGACGAGGAGGTCACGTGAACTAAGTCAACTAACCATTGACGCACAAACACTCCAGTACATATTTTCAAATGCGACCACTAAATTTTTATTATAACTGGTAGATATCATCGGGCAAAATACTCACCTTCAGTTGCATACTACACTCCAGAAACTTAGCCAAAACTCTGCAAAGGAACAAGGAATGATAAAACACCACATTTCCCTTTGGGATTTGCCTCCCATATCATGTATGGGGATGGGGATTTAGCTGCTAACAGTAAGCAAAGATTTCTACAACGAACGATTATCACAATAACAAAGCAGTTCACACGATGTGAGACATTAAGTTGGAACATGCAATGGAATATGTGAGCATTGGAACAAACAAGATCCCAACTCTAACCTCTTGTAGGAGAGACATCCCTGGGGACTATCTCGATTAGGCATGTGTCTCTAAACGACGTCAGCAGGCAAATTTTGGCAGCAAACTGATTTAACATATCAAAAGGGTGTTAGATCATCACAAATATAAGATGCCTATTAGTACTAAACAATTGAGTACTTCTAGCTTGTGATTGTCAAGGTGAAACTTCTTTAATGTTCATATAAGATGGTGGCCTATCTTTTTTGAGAGGACATCAAAATCCAAATGCACCTGATTTACAGAACATGTAACTCAAAAATAAAGCATAAGAAATGTGAATTATAGAATGCCTGGTTGAAAAAAGAAAATAAGCAACCAAATATGAATGACATTGTGTTGCTTGCCAAGATAGAGATCATAGGAAATGACACTAAAATTTCTTACTATCTTCAAATTTCAAGGAGTTTTATTATGATGAGAAAACATCAGATTTAATCTACAGCTAGAGCTAGACAGATAATGCAAAAAAAAAAACCTGTAGTTAAAAGGTTTTTACTTATCTTTTTAATTGTGGAATTAAAGAAACAAACTTCATCTTTTTAATTGTGGAATTAAAAATGCCCCAAAACAATTAGGGGAATCTAAGTACACATAAATTCAGGAATAAATTTCCAAAATAATTGGTGTTTAAATGTACATACAAAGTTGGATTTAAAATATATATAATATGTAAATGCATATAAATTCAGGATGAAAAATTAAAAATGATATCCGATATACAAACTAGGAATTAAACTTTTGTGAAATGTGTGTTAATAATTTAGAATTAAAATTATGCAACTAAAATATTTATTTTTCAAATATAAAACATTACTTTTAAAAAATAAACCATCAAACTTAAATTCCACACAAAAAACTGCTATCAGATTCAATTAAATACATAATCAAAATTTTAAGAGATATTAACAATAGATATATAGAAAATATTTAGCCCGGAGGCACGGGTTGATGACCAGGAACATTAATTATTGACTTCAATAAAAGTAAAGCTGGAGCTATCGTCCAAACACTATTATTTAACTTCTTTCTTTTTTCCATCAAGGAGCTTAGATTTTATTAACCATTTGCGGGGATACAATCAACTTGCATACTAGAAAACATTAAATCCGGTGTACCTTTCGAAACTTGTTTAGCACAAGTGTGCACCCTGTTTGCTTTCTAGGAACATAGCAGATTTTGACGCTATCAAAAATCATGTAGCTTCTCATTTATGGGTGATCAATATAGTTTCCAATACACATATTTGATCATTAGTTTTCTAATTATATGTTAGTAAAAATATTAAAAATATAATGATATATAGAAGTAATTTTTATGAAAATATACAAATATAATTTTCATGTGACAAATATACTAATTATGCGTGTTTTAAAAGTTTGACCATATGTATTCTAAAACGACAAATAAAGCAGTCGAAACTAGATAAAAGGAAATAAAAATAAATGAGAAATAGACAAAAAAATTATAAAAACTAACAACGGTTTATGTAAAAGAAAATACAAAGCAAAAAATAGCAATATGTTGTTCTCTTCAAATATTGTTATTATCACGAATAACCGGTCTTAGTTAGGGAGGTACAGGGTACATAATCGAACATTGAAAGATCGAGGGATTTGGATCCTCTGCATCAAGCTATCAATGCAGAGGATTTATAGTGAATGACATTGGATGGCGATCTTTACCGTCCGATCAAAAATCAAAGGCCGATATCAATAGTGCATGAGTGCTTTCTCTGATAAAATCGATGCGAGTAATGTTCACGCACTCACAAAACTTGTTCGATCCACTAACTTTTGCAGTAATGCAAAGGATCCAGATCCGTAGTTGAGTATTTGAGTGAGGCGTAGTTATGAACATAGTGCTGCGCTGGTTGGATTACCAAATGGAAATTGCTTCACGTAGGAAGCAAAAGCTTACGACGCTCGTACGGTGAAGACACAGTCAGTCGATAGGACCCAGTGTCTTGTGTGTTCATCTGCTACTATCGTACGAGGGTCGTACCACCAAACTTCGTATGTACAGTGGGGCCGTTACCAAATGGTTTGACGACGTGTCCTTGAAACAATAATTAGTGGATTGCTCTACATATGCATGACTGATTATTGGTTGGTTTGCATAAAAGATATGTCGCCGCGAATAGTTAGTTACCACGAAGATGGAAGGAAATTCTATGGGGCAGGGCCTCCGTGAGGCACCGCGCCCCGAGTCCTTGGATCAGGGGGGAGGTGATGGACGGTGATGGGGCGGGGCCTCACCCGTCCCACTGCATTTTCTTCCCACGAAGACAATGTGTGTGTGTCTTTTTCCCCTAAAAAAATCATATACGGACGCAACTGAATGTACTTACAAAAAAAGTGAGCTGCTGTAGATTAACAGAGGCCACATGCATATCAGCCACCGAATGCGACAGAGTAGTACTCTGTCGGGGCAGCGCATCAATGTAATCGTTCTGGTCTTCACGAGAGAGATGGAACTTGGAAGCCATACTCGAATTCGTTCCACCAACTTGGGTGCTGGGAAAATCCAGTCTGATAGTAAAATTGTGACTGATTTGTCTGAAAGTTTAAAGTTTAATAGCCTGCTGGTTGGGGACTCGTGAATCCATAATCTACCCTAGTCTTGTGCTTTTTGAAAACGTGGTTTGCTTGGTGTGAGTAGAAATCTCAAGGGACAACAATTAATGCAGCTTCTTTGTATTCAGGGCGGATCAAGGTCAAGTGACTCCAACGCCCTTCAGCTCAACCCACGTGGTTCCGTTAGTATATAAGCATATGATCTCTTTTATTACATATTACAAGTTAGTGTTACGAGTCATCTTTTTTCTTCCTCCTGGATCCACCGCTGTTTGTATTATTCAGGGGCGGAGCTACAGGGTATGCCGGGTGGGCCACGGCATACCCTGGGCCCAGCCGAACAATCCCTCAATCACACATTCACATGGAGGAAGATAAGCAGTAGATGTAGATCGAGCGGACTCACCGATTGGCGACTTCGGCGGCCGGCGCGGAGGCGAGGGAGGCGCGCGCTTGGGGGCCGGGGAGGCGAAGTCGGAGGGCCGGAGGCGAAAGTCGGAGGGGGCCGAGGAGGCGGCGAGGCCGGCCGGCCGGAGAAGCCGGAGGAGGGGCGAGAGGCGGTCGGAGGGCCGCGCGGAGGCGGTCGGAGGCGGAGCGCGGAGCGGCGGAGGGGCCGGGAGGCGGCGGAGGCCGCCGGCCGGAGAGAAAGAGGCCGCCAGCGCCAGCGCCAGCCGAGGCCGGCCGGCGCGATGCGGCGGCCGAGGAGGACAAGGCCGAAGTCTTTGCCTTGTTGCATTGCACATGCTAGACTCTAGTATTTAATAAGGTTTGAACTTTAATAAAGTTTGTACTTTGTTAGTTTATTTAGTAGTATACTAGTACAGTAGCTATTAGCCAGATGATATTATTGATGTTTTTTTGGAATTGTTCAGTTATGAAGAGAAGCGGAGACATTGCATCTCTTTTTCAGAAACATGCAGCCAAGAAGGCGATGGCTGCTTCAAATCCTGTCCCATCTTGGTTGAAAATGTGTGGAAAAGCAAACTCAAGAGCAAGAGAGTAATTGATGAAATTGAGAATCCTCGCCTTCGCCCATACACCGTCATCGCGCGATTTATGACATCAATCGCCTTCCGCATGATCGGTGAAAGGCAGCCCATTGAAAGTTATTTTGTTAATGATCAAGATGCAATTCGAAGAGCATATATTATTAAAGGCCCATTTCAACCTTATACATGATTTTCCAAAAGAAAGATTGGAAATAGAGATCGTCAATTCAATTTTGTATGGTTTCATAAACATGAGGTGGCTTGAATATAGTATCAAAAAGGATTACGTGTTTTGCTTTATATGCTACTTGTTTAAGAAGGGTACAGGGTCGGATAAATTTCTTGTTGGTGGTGGAGAAATTGGAATATAGGAGAAAGCACTTCTCAAACATCTGGTTCTAAAGCACATAATGCACTCAAGAGAGATACATTGGCTTTAAGAATCCCAAGGTAGCAATTGATTATCACATTGAGAAGTGGACTGATGAGGATCTTCGTCTTTACAAGAAAAGGTTGACTTATTCACTTAGATGTATCAAGTTTCTTTTGCATCAAGGATTGACATTCCGTGGACATGATGAAAGTGAAGAGTCTAGCAACAAAGGGAACTTCCTTGAACTTTTGAAGTTTCTTGCAGAAAACAGTGAAGAAGTGAGCAAGTATGTTTTGAACAATGCTCCAGGTAATTGCACCTTAACTAGCCCAATGATACAAAAGCAAATTATTCACTGTTGTGCCATAGAAACTAGAAAGAAAATAATTGAAGAACTTGGTGATGAGCCCTATGCAATTTTAGCTGATGAGTCTAGTGACATATCACATAAAGAACAACTAGCTCTTTGCTTGCGTTATGTTGATAAATTGGGAAGGCCATGTGAGCACTTTATTGGAGTTGTTCATGTAGATGATACTACCTCTTTATCACTTAAAAATGCAATTGAAGCTTTACTTGTTAGTCATGGCTTGACTATGGCTCAAATCCGTGGTCAAGGTTATGATGGGGCTAGCAACATGAAAGGAGATATTAAAGGGCTGAAAACATTGATCATGCAAGAGTCACCTTCTGCTTATTATATCCATTGTTTTGCACATCAACTCCAACTAGTTCTTGTTGCTGTTGCTAAGGGCAATACTGATTGTGTGAGTTTTTTTGATCAAGTATCTCTCCTGTTGAATATTATTGGAGTTTCTTGTAAGCGTCATGGCATGCTTCGAAATGCTCGGCTTGAGAATATAAAAAAAGCACTTGATTGTGGTGAACTTGAATCTGGGAGTGGATTAAATCAAGAGATGGGTTTGCCTAGGCTCAGTGAGACTCGGTGGGGCTCTCATTACAAAAGCGTATGCAATATCATTATTATGTATTCCACAATCCATGATGTACTCATAGATCTTGGTGATGATCTTGCACATAAGGCCGATTGGACAAAAATACATTTTGTGCTTGGAGCATTTGAGACCTTTGAGTTTGTTTTCTTTGCACACTTAATGTTTGTTATTCTTGGATACACAAATGAATTATCCAAGTGTTTGCAAAGAAGGGAGCAAGATATTCTTAATGCAATCTCACTTGTTAATGTGGCAAAGAAACGAAATGCAACAATTGAGGTCGATGGTTGGGATAAGTTCCTTGAGAGGGTCACTTCATTTTGTGATAAACATGGTATTGAAGTTCCTACTATGGACGGTGATTATGTGCCTTATGGGAAATCAAGAAAGATGCGCTCGTGCTCGAAACCAAACAAATGATGATCACTTGAAAGAGAAGTATATATTGGTGTCATTGATCAAATTAGCCAAGAGCTTGATAATCGGTTTGATGAGATTAATATGGAGTTGCTCTCTTGTATGTCAGCCTTCAATCCTTCCAACTCATTTGCTTCTTTCGATGCACAGAAGGTACGTAGACTAGCTGAGTTCTATCCTAAAGAATTCTCGAGCAATTATTTGCTAAAACTTGAATTGCAACTTGGTAATTATATTGATGACATGAGACAAGTTGATAGTTTCAAAGATCTAGACAATCTTGTTGATCTCTCAGTTAAGCTTGTTGAAACAAAGAGACATAAAGTGTATGATATGGTTTACATGCTTCTCAAATTGGTTTTGCTTCTACCAGTGGCAACAGCAAGTGTTGAAAGGGTATTTTCTGCAATGGTTTTAGTGAAAACAAAGTTAAGAAATAAGATGGGTGATAGTCTTTTGGATGATTGTCTAGTCACATTCATTGAGCGGGATATTTTCTTTGAAGTGGATGAAGATGATATAATTGAGACTTTCATGTCTTTTAGAAAGCGTAGGCCAAAAAAGTCAGACAAGTAGTATTGTAAGTCTCTTTTATGTATATTTAAGACTATTAGTATGGTGTTTGAACTATTTATATTGTAATTTGTGCAAGTTTCTAACTTAATCATTGATTTTAAGACTTATCATATTATATAGTGCCTGTATACCGAATCACGGTGCAAATTTTATAATTATTTACCGAATTGGCAAATGGTTTTATCGAATTGCATATGAAAATTTTGGTGTGGCATACCCTTTGGTAAAATCCTGGATCCGCCACTGGTATTATTAGCTGAAAGTGTTACATCTTGTCACATCATAGTTTAGTGTTCTTGCTATTGCTATTGTACAAAGGTTGCAACCTTTATAAGTGGTGTTCCTGCTGCTGTACCTGCAGATGTTACAGAAAATATTTCTTACATCCATATTCTCTTTCTTACAGGGAAAGACTCTGCGAGCTCCCAGCCCATCCACGTCGTTGATTTTGCGAAAAACCCATCGCGGTTTAAGGAATCGCGTCGAGGTCCCTGTTTCAGCGGTCATCAACCATTGGATCGCAGTTGCACGGTCATGATCTTCTCTCCATGAGCTCCCAGCCCATCCACGTCGTTTACTTTGTCAAAAAACCCCCGCGGTTTTTGGAATCACGTCAAGATCCTTGTTTCGACGGTCGTCAGCCGTTGGATCGCGGTTGCACGATCGTGATCGTCGCGTTAAGGATGCATCTAGGTCCTCAGCATCGAGGGGTTGCAAGGCCGTCGGATCGCAGGGATCACAACAGGCGGCCTAGATCAGCCCACACAGCCTCCCCCACGCCAAAACATAGTCGCCTTTTAGCCTTTAATCCCACTGCGTCGCCCTCGCTCTCACATGGCGTGCATCGCAGTGCCACTTCTCCCTCTTACGAGCTCCTCTTCCTTAGCGTGGCCGCCTCCTCCACTGCGTCGGCACCTTCTCCTCCCCCATATCATTGCCTCACCTCCCTACGATGCCGCCCTCCTCTTCCCTCGTGCCACCCTTTCACCTCCGTCGCACCACCCCTTCACCTCTCTCACGTGGCCACCTTCTCCATCGAGAAGATCGACAGCCGCCCGCCGCACCTGGTAAAGCCACCTCCACCTCCCTATGGCGCGCTAAGAAGATCAACAAGGTCTGCGGCTCTGCGCCGCCGTCACCTAGGTTAATTAGATCATGCGAGCCCGTGCCCCCCCCACCTCCTCAATGCCTCGGCCAGATCTAAGTGGGCGATTATTTCCACCTATTTTTTCTATTTTTTGTGGATTTTTCATGCAACAAGAACGAGAAGGCAGAGTTCATCATTCTCGTGTCACACTACCTCCGGTGGATCCTGTAGATTCGATGTGTACGCTTGATTCTGATGATTTTGTCACTTGCCCTTGGGTTTTTTATGGTTGTGGTGGTTTTTGCAGCTGGGAAGCGGAGTAGATCGAGTAGAGCAGGATCTAGACCCCGACTGACGAGGTAGTGGTGCCGTATGACACCCTCGCGCCAGCTCCCGGCGATATAGTGCCTCGTTTCGATTTGATGATCTGAGGGGGGGTGTGTGATGGGCCTGTGCTAAATATAAATTAGGCCATTGCATCGTGTTGCAATAATTAGTTCATGACCCAAAATCAAGCCAAAATTTGATTATGTTCTGTGCTTCTTAGGTAGGTCGCTTGTTCTTAGAACCATTTGTTCATTTTGTTTGTAGGCTAGTGATGATTGCAATAGGGAGGCCCGCTCCATTGCGATGAATGTATACAGTTTTGGTACAATTTTCACACTTACTGTCTTTACAATTTTTGGGCTTATACCTCCAGTCCTCCAACAATGGCAAGGGAAGGATTGGAAAATTTTGGGTTCATGGCATATGTTGGAGAAGTGCTCGTGGGAAATGCTTGCGGTTTATGTGGAGGATCAAATCAGAATAAAACAAATGTTGGACGTGCTCCAGTTTATTCATTACTAGTAAATGTACTTGTAACATCCCAAAAATTGGGATTATTTTCAAATGTATAATAATACGATCCTTTTTAAAACTTTTAATGTATTTTGTTGATATTTGCTTTTTCTGGATTTTGTTGCAAAACTTTTGTCTAATAAAGAAATGTAAAGATCAAATTATGGAAATCCAAAAATTCTTTAAGAAATCAAAATGAGTTGAAACAAGGGATGATAAATAAACAATCCTATCTGATAGTTAAAATAACCTAAAACAAAATATGATAGTACAAACTTGGTGTAGTTATAATGTCAATAAGATAATAAATAAATAAAGCATGATTTGAAACTCTCTTTACATCAAATAATAAAAATGCATTTAAAGAGAAGCTTAACATAATTTTAGAGAATTATGCAGAGATCATAAAATTATTAAACAATTACATAAAAATCTACAATATGCCAGGACCCTACCCTAATTTCTAGACTTATATTCTATGCCACAAAGAATCTCCTAAAGCATCGGCCTTTTCAAAAATCTGTGAGCGACATTTACCTTCACCCTCACCGACGGTGGGTCCCCACGCGGTGTTTCTTCTCCAACACAACAGCCAGCGCCGGCCACACCATGGACACGCACCCTTGTGCATGTGCACGCCGCCTTGAGCCGTGCCACGCCATCGCAGCCTCGCCCGTGGTTTCCTCCCCTTGCCCACGGTATTGTCGAGCCTGTGCCCCAATCGCGTCATGTACCCATGCTCTGCCCGGCCTTACCGTCGCAGTGCCGAGCGCACCGCCATCACTGCCCGCAGGCTTCCTCGCGAATGCTCCGCCCCCTTACCTATATAAACCGAGCACCAGGTGCCTCTAAGCCCCTTCTTCATCTTCCCCAACTCCCCTCTCCATTTATCTCTTCTCCAAAACCGAGACGAGCTAGAAGCCCCAAATGCCATTCCTGAAACCAGCAGCACCGCCGAGCCACTCGTCGCCGTTCTGGCCGCGCTGGAGATCGCGTCACGGCGCGTCTCGCCTCCCCAAGAACCTAAACCCTCAAGAAATTTCTGGATTCGTCCACCGAGAAGCTGCGCACGAGTGTTCTTCCTCGGCTCCGGCCAAATCCGCCTCCACCGCCACCGCGTCTTCTTTAGCGAGCCCCAGCTCGATTCTTCTCTCTGTGAGCATCTTATAGTCACCATTTACCTCCTCTTAGCACTCACTTGCTCTCTCGTTTTCCCCAGGGCTCCCGCCACGTTGAACTAGCCACGCCGCACCAAGTCACCGTCGCCGGCTCACCTCGGCATCTCTCCGTCCTCGGCGACCACTCTGGTGAGACCCACTGACCCCCCTAGTGCTCATGCTCTCATCATTTTGGTCGCTACTCCTCTCCGGTGCGCCCTCCCCTTTTCGCCTCCATGGCCGGCCGCCGCGAGTCCTTGCCGCGCCGCCACAGAGCCGCCGAAGCCGCAACCTCGTCTCCTCTAGCTTCATTACCTCCCTGTCAACCCATTTTTGTAGTCGCCTCTCCCTCGCCACCACTCCCCTCTCAACGATGACCACCGCCCATTTCAGCCCGAGCTCCACTGTAGCTGCTCGTCTCTGTTGTTCCTGTACATGAACTAAAAATAAAGAACCACCCCTCTGTTAAATGATTAGTACCTTAAGCTATGTGTTATGACTTGTCATTTAATCCACTCAATTGCACTAACAAAAATTGAAGCTAGGATTTGGACAAGTTACATGTAGAACTTCAGTTTAAAGTGATTCCCTGTTGAAGGTTTTATGAACAGAAATGTGGTAGATAGAAATCTGAAATTTTAGTTGGCTAATAAACCTTTGTGATGGTTGTTAAATCACCCAAAGTGCTTAACAAATGAATGTTGGGACTTAGCAATAAGTCTAGTTAACAACCACATATAGCTTCTCAAATTAAACTGTATAAACAGAGAAGATGTTAGATGAAAACCTGAAATGACAATAGCCTAATAACATGTCTAAAACGAATAGTTGCTGACCCTTTTAGCCTTTCTCAAAGAAATTCATTCAGTAAGAGGTTTAGTTGAGCAATACTTCAATTAAGCAAATCCTGTTTCAAAAGAGCAGCAGGTCTGAACTTTAGTGTAAACTGGAGATAACAAGAATTAATAGCCAGCCTCTTGAATGACTGTTGAACAGTAAAGGTAATAAGGGACCAAATGCAAGAACTAGCAAACCTAGTAGCTAGCGGTATGCCACCCCACAATGTAATTAGCAAATTCAAACTTTGGGTTAGTAAGGAGAATAGTTAACAACACCTAAAAATAGCTAAACCCTTCTGGAGAATGTTTGACAGCATCCTGTAGCAATTATCAGTCATTTGAACAGAGAAGTACCTTGTCAGTAAACTCATTTGCAAAGCCAATTGTCTACTGCTAACAAACCTTGTAGGTGTCACTTGAATGATTTAACAGAGTTGAGGTCTAAAATTTGGAGAAATGTTAGTCAGCACCATTACAGTTCAGAAAAGCACTTTCATTCGTATGATAGTGAACAGAGAGCAAAAATCTGAGAATGATTGGGATTGACAGTGGGCCAGTCCATTAGGTGTTCAGTCCAAATATTAGTGACTAGGATTAACCACTTCTGGAGTATTCAGATTTGCAAATCACACGTTAATACCTATAGTCCAGCAGTTAAACATGCTTGACAATACTTGGTGGTTTTAACAGCCAAATAAAACAGAGAGGGTGATTTGAAAATAATCAGATTTGTCAGTAGGACTAATGACCTTGCTAATACCAATGGTTAGAACTTTTATTGATTCAAATAGCCATTTGAACACTTATCTAACAACAAGCACTTCAATTCAGAAAGTTCTCCTGTTGTAAGAAAAGGATTTAGAGGATGCCTAGAATTAACATTAAGCTGTTGACACTTTAGAGTGAATGGAAATTTTGTGGAATTAGTTAGCTATTAGAGGTTGATCTAAGAGGAGAACACTAATCTGGAAAATAAGTTTTGAAAGATAAACGATGAACATCCATCAGACAAATTGAATAGTTGACAAAAGTATTTAGTAAGCTAATTAGTTAAGGGAGCAATGCATTTAGCAAATCGAATTCTTGGGCTTCTGAGAAGAAAAGTTGACAACACTTTAAGAAAACAGCAAAATCCTCTTTGATGGAATAATGGGCAGAGAAGAAAAACTGAAGATGATTAGGAATTGACAATGATGCTTTCATTTAGGAGGATAGGTGATGGGTGCACTGAGAAATTGACCTGGGAATAAATATTAATGTGGAGTTACATGTTTAATCAGAGGTTGAGATAAGATGAATAGTAAAGGCAATTAGAGGCTCAGTCCAAAGAACAGTGAACAGGTTAAACCACTAATGGAAGATTCAAATTTGTAAACCTCATGATGATAGCTAAAGCCCAATGGTTAAATAGGTTTGACAAGTGCTTGATAGCCAGTTAACAACCAAATGAACAGTGGACGTGTTATGGATCAAGATTTGGTTGGTGAGTTAAATAATCTATAGAACAGTTTAATTAGACAAATGCATAATAAAGTAGATGTACAGTAGCAGAAACTTGACTAGGATAGTGAGCTAGAGCCATGTCATTTGCCATAACTCTAAAGTCTAGGTTAAAATGGATGTCTCAATAAAACAGTAACACTTCAACAATAAGTCGAAGCAAATCAAAACGTTAATAACTTTTACATACGAACTCGGAATCAAATGAATCCTTTTGCAAAATTCATATAACATCACTCTCTGTAATAATATACAAAAATATTTGGATTTTATTTCTGTTGGATTTATTTCTCCATTTGTGTTTTGTTCTTTCGAATAGACGCTGGAGTTCGCGAGCACAATTATCGACGATCAAGCGACCCCACTCTCTGAACAATATAAGCAAGGCAAGCACCTCCTTTGATCATATTGATCCCAGTATTTTACTTATTGTACTTTGTTTTGCAAATCCTATTATTGCATGCGCGTATGTTCAGTATTAAATTGCTATATTTGGGATGTTGGTAGCTGTAAATCCTAATTGTTGCATGAATTCTTTTGACATGTTGATATCACTACTTTGTTAACATTAGGATATGGGTTAGACAATATATAATGTCAATTGGAAATTTTGAGTGCGAGCTATCGCACAAATGCTTACTAGAATGATAGAGTTTTCTAAAAAAGGTTGTATAAAGGACACTATGGTAAATGTGAATTTGGGAGATTTGTGAAAATGTCCAGAGGGGTGTACCTCTTTATTTTGGTATTAAAACAAAATGCAAAACCTAGTTTTAGACGCGGACGAGTTATATTATATTCTGAAAAAGTGGGAAAGGAACCTCACTAGTAGATAGGGGGAGATTCTCGCCCGGGTTAGTTAAGGACCGGACGCTAGCAAATCCAGATCTAAGACTTTCGTACAACCACATATGCCATTTATGGGGTGGCCTTAGCTAAATAAGTCATCGAAAAACTAGCCTTGCACGTTGGCAGCCTGAAGTATGCGGACAGGAGCAAAGGACCGGTATGTCCGAAGGGGCTCCCATCCCCGAGGGGGTGGGATAAAGCCTTCCGACACAACTACGAATGCCTCACTCAATGGGAGCAATCCGGGTAAGTGAAGGATCCTCACTCAATTGGAGTAATCTGGGTAAGTGAAGGATAAGATCCATTCGCTGGGCTAGTGCAAGGATAGGGCTAGATGATGTAAAGGCTTCGACACGTGCTCTAGACTGCTTACCTAAGGTAGTGAGTGGTGGCATAGATATATGCCGAACAAACTAGAGAATTCGTATTATGTGGGTAAAGTTGTACACCTCTGCAGAGTGTAAATCTATTATAATAGTCGTGCTCGCAGTCATGAGCATTCTTAGTGCGGACGATATGGGTTTAGTGTTGATTTTCACAAAAACTGTCTTATCGGGAAAACTTGGGAAATGGTTGGTGATTTGTTGAGTTAACTGCCATGTTATGGTTGAACGTGAAATGTTGCTCGCAGCCAAGGAAGACTGTGAGCTGTAGTGTTATTATTGTTGGATCATTCAAATACTTATTACTGTCCAGTATCTATTTAAAATGCTCTTTAAATTCCGTTGCAAAGTATTACTTATGAATATTGCAAATAAAACCTGCTTAGCGCAAAATAACTTGTAGCACAGGGCCTTCTCTTGATTAGCCTTGCATTTAATATAACATTTGCGATACACTAAAAGTCTTGCTGAGTACACAAGTATTCAATCTTGCTTTTGTTGTTGTTTAGAGTATGAAGATGAACCGACGCCAGGCGACGCTTTCTTTGCACCCAGAACTGGAGGGTTCGGGGACGGGTCTATCTAGGATTTGTTTCTTGTCGGTTGCCTTTGGGTATGGATGGGTACACCGCTGGAATTTGTTTACTTTCACCACTTTTAATCTTCCACTTGCTATTTCATTACTCTGTACTTCGTACTTAAGTCTTATTTGGCAGTGGGCCTTTGTAATGTAAATATCGCAATCGCTTAAGTTAAGCACCATTTTGCTTACCTTGTATATGTGAATGTATGGTTGTGAATACCAAATGTTGTGAATGTGTGTGCTAGCTACTGATCCAGGGACTAGCACAGAATACACATAGGGTCTTCGGGTATTCCACGCCCGGGGGTCCGACAGTACTTGTTTAGGATTTGTGCACTTTGGTTTTTGGGGGAGTGTAGGAGCACTACGCAAAACACTATCTTGATTGGGTGTGTGGCATATACAGAGAAATGTACATTATGTTTTTTTAATTGAATGGTCCATGCAAGTACAAGGAAGCGGGACTTAGCCTCTCACAATACTTGTTTTGCAAATTTGATAATGAATGTCGGACCCTGGGTTTTGAATACTCGAAACTCTCATGTGTGTACCGTACTATTCCCATGATCAGTTACTAGTACACACATTCACAACGTTGATAATCACATCCATACATTCATATATACAGACTAAAATAAATTATGGTGCATAACTTAAGCGATTTGATTATTTACAACACAAGGGCCGGCCGACCAAATAAAAGCTTAAGTATCAGAAGTAGCAAAAGTAACAGCGGAAGCAAAATATGTAATAAGTCCAAAATTCCAGCGGCATGCCCATCCGAACCCTCAAGCAACCGACTAGAGACAAGTCATAAAATGACCTATCACCGAACCCACCGGTTTCGGGTGCAAAGAAGGCGTCGTCCGACGTAAGATCATCTTGTAAGTCTGAACAACAAATTAAGCAAGATTGAGCACATTGTATACTTAGCAAGACTGACAAAGGATGAGACTCTATGCTACAAGTTATTTTCAGCATCAAGCAAGTTTTATTTGCAATATCGATATGCAGTACTTTGCAAAAAAAAAAATAAAGACCAGTTAAATAGATAAAGAACAACAAGTAAGTAAATGAATAAAAATCAACTCACAACCCTCCTCGGTTGCGAGAAATATCTTACTTTCAGCTAAAGACATGGCACTCAACTCAAATATCAACCAACAAACCATTTCCCACATTTTCCAACAAAACTGTTGTTATGTAAACCAAGACTATAACCATATTAATAATGTACTAAGCACGCTCATGATCGCAAGAATGGCTATTTAAATAGATTTACACTCTGTAGAGGTGTACAAATTTGCCCACTACACATGAATTCTCTAGTTTGCTTGACATCTATTGATACCACCGCTCACTACCTTTGGTAAGCAATCTAGAGTACGCATCGAAGCCTTTACATCACCTAGTCCTAACCTTACACTAGCCTGGCGATTAAACACCCTCACTTCACCCGGGTACACCCCTGTCACGGTGAGGCATTCACCGTTGTGTCAGAAGGCTTTGTTCCCAACGCCTCAAGTGAAAGGAACCCCTTCGAACATGCCTACATCAGTTATGCTTGCACTACTACAGCCTACCAACGAGCAAGACTAGTTTTCAATGACCTAATTAGCTAATGCCATCCCATACCAGCATATGTGGTTGTACGTTTAGGCTTAATAGGATTTGCTGGCATTCGGTCCTTAATTGACCCGGACGAGGATCTCCCCCTATCTACTTGTGAGATACACCTCTTACACTACTCAGAATATAATATAACTTCTCCACGTCACAAACTAAGTTTTTATTTTTATTTTTATATAAAATAACAGAGGTAAACCTCTCTCGATCATCATTTCAAAAACTCCCAAACTCATATTTAACATGTCATCCATTTTTCAAATTTTTGTAAAAACTAAAGTCAGTTGGTCCCACCTATCATTAAGTGCTAATCGACATTTAAACACGTGGATCCCACTGGCAAAGAGAGAGAGGAACGGAGGAACTGGCCATGCGCATGGCTAAGAGGAGGGGAAGCTCACCGGTGGCAAGGCATGTGCGGAAAAGCTCGGGGGAGCCCGAAAATGGGTAGAGGGGTCCAATGCGACGCTATGGGAGGTGAAGGTGGTCGGAGAGGTGGACGAAATCAGCGGTGAGTGGCAGCGAGAAGCCTCGGGTGAACATGGTACTCGCGCTTGGGGCTATCACAAGGTGGACGTGGGGCTCAAACTGGCTTAAGGTGCTATCGCAAAGGGTTTAGGTGTGGCTCGGGCCCTAGGTTTGCCTAAGGCGAGCCAGTGGCCACACTCCGCGATGGCGCCACGGGCCTCACCAACGACTATGGCACAAATGCACTACACTATCCAAATTAAAGGAGGCTTATGCTCCAGTAGCTTACCACGATCACGAGGAAGCTGATAATGAGGTAGGAGAAGGGCTGAGACGGCTTGACGGTGATGAACAGAGACAACGATGATAAGCTTCACGATGACAGACCGTCCTAGTGGAAATCAGCTGAAATGAAGTGCATGCATAGCTTCAGGGGGACTCATAGGTGGAGAAATTAGCCTTGGTGGGGTCAAAGGCTCACTGGAGAGGCATTGTCGTCGATGGCGGTAGTGGAGATAGAGAGGCTTACGGTGGCAGCTCCATGTGGGTGATGATAGCTGAAATGGGTAGTGTGAAGAGGTTCAGTGAGACGAGGCGATGCTCAAACTGGGCACGAAGTTGACCGGGACTCACCGAGCTTGAAGATCCTTCGTGGCTACCTTGGCATCGGAGGTGGGGAAGAAGGCCTGATTGCAGCGCTTCACTACAATGGAAGAACAGGGGAGTGAGGGGGTGATCAAGTGAGCCAAATGGTGCAAGCTGATGCCCACGTCGAGGGCTTGGCACACCGGGACACGGTTGTGCTCTGGCAGAACGCATGCACCGGAGCTCAGGACAACAAGTTGTTTCGGGCACTATAGTGGATGAAACTTACCGAGGAGGGGAGAAATGAAAACGGCAATGGAAGTGGAGTGTTCTGATGCACTAGGGAGAGCTTCAAGTAGCGAGATGGAGATGAGAACGGTGATGAGAAAAATGCAGGAAGCTCGGGTTCTCGCGATTATCTCGCGCGACGATGAGTCCCAGGTGGAGAGAAACGGTGGACGGGCAGGTGAGACCGGGCGGACGTGGTCTCCTCCTGTGGGCGTGCGAGGGTGACGGTAGCGCCTGCATGGGCAAGGTCTGGCACTACTACAGGGCAGAGGGGATGGCAACGTGAGGTAGAAGAAAGGCTCTGATGTGTGGGTCCCACACGTCAACGAGAGGAGAGAGAGATTAATTCAGGATTTTGAAAAGAAAAGGCTAACGGTTTGAGGGAATTCTTAAATATATAAATATAGCTCCAAAATTTGTGAAATTTTTTGTGAAGGCTTATGAGACCATGTAGTTTCTTTTGTAAAAAATTTTAGGAATTTATATACTCCATTATTTTCTCAAAAATTCTTACAACTTTATGTTTTCATGTAAATGCATTGTCACCTTAAATAAAAATTCACAAAACATGCTTAAATACATTTCCCCTTATGAAAACATGCCCAAAATTATTCTCCCACTTATTTTTATTATACCTTCCCAAAATAAAAATTTTGGGATGTTACAATGAACACAAGGACATGGAATCATTTTCTAGTGACTTTTTATTTTCTCTTTTCTCAAGATAAAAGTTGAATTCTGGTCCACTATCACCAATGTGTCATGTTTCCCTGTGTTTGCAGGAATTGAAGATGAACAAGGGGAATATGCGGCTTGCAAATACTATTTGAAGCCATGTCCTATTCATTCTACAAAGAAGAACTATGGCAACGGCCAAGACCTACATGAGATGTGGCGGCATTGGCCCAAAGCGACAACAATGGGGGAATTTCCTGGGAGCTCTGCCCAAAGCCCCTTCAAATTTTGTGGCCAACTAAAAATTGGGCTAGATGTGATGTTCAATTTGTGTAGGTGTGCATAATGATCTGGTATATGAGAAAAGCCGAGAACTAATGGAGGATTTAGCCATTGGGGCATTCAAGACGTTACTGGTATGCTATGTTCCTCTTGCGCATATAATTATGTTGTTGAGCAAAGAAGCACTTTATATCAATCTTTATGTAAAGGGATCGTTTGCATGCCTCGGTTATTGAGTGGTAAGCTAGAAACACAATGCTATGATGATTCTATGAATGCCTTTTTATGAAAACTATGTAGTGTCTTGCTTATGTAATGTGTATATCCGTGAAATTCTATGTTTTGTTTCTTTTCCATATTTTTCGCAAGGGATTGATACATGTGCCTTTAATTGGGAATTTTACAAGGTCCGTACCCAGGCACGAATTGTTGAAGGGGCTGGTGTAAAGGTTATTTGCCGAGAAGCAGAATGACTAAAGCCAACAGTAGTCATTCTTGGCACACGTGGTAGAGGCCATATTTAGAGGTATCTGACTCTTAGATCGTAGTTCAATTCCACCTGTGGCAAATTAGATAATCTGACTATTGTAATACTATTGTTGCCTTCTTATGAGTTATGGTGATGTGTGCTTCAACTAATGCATGAAAAAGAGCATAAACTAGAGTGCCCTTTGAGAGAATACGTGATAATTTCATGAGTTGATCTAAAATTACAGTGACCCTGACACTAGTGCAAATTGCTATAAAAAAATGTTCTTTATTGTTTGTCCCTTTCTACCTTTTCATGCATAGTCATATTTTGTTGTGGCACATAAGTTCAAGATGGCATTTCCGAGTGCATAACTCCAAATCTAAGTTTGTCTTTCTACTGTAGTGCGTTGCAGGGAAGTGTTAGTGAGTATTGCTTCCACAACTGTAAAGCAGCACCAATTATCATTGTCCTAGGCAAATGTTAGTTCAAGTTCTTAACTCTTATTGTTCATGAACATTTCATGAAATAAAGATTGTTACTAGATCAAGGTGTTAGTGCCAAGCTTATCACGTGCATTTGTGCATGCCCATATTGACATGCAATGTGATGCCTGTGGATACATTCAAGAAGCATCTACTTGTGTTCAATCACAAGGAAATAGTTTGTCTTTTTCTACGAGTCTGCCTCATGTTAATAAGAGTCATTTCTGATCTTCCATAGAGAAAATCTGTGTAAAGAACGTATTTTATTTGGAATTGTAGTTTTGCTCATAGTCACAATAAGAGAGTAATCTAAACAGTATGAGCTACTGGGTATGCGGGTGGGCCACGGCATACCCCGCCAACCGAACAATCCTCAATCACACATTCACATGGAGGAAGATAAACGGTGAGATGTAGATCGAACGGACTCACCGGGGCTTGGCGACTTCGGCGGCAGCCCAGCGAGGCGGAGGGGTCGCGCGAGGCGGAGGGGAGGCGCGCCGGCGGGGCCGGGAGGCGAAGTCGGAGGGGGCGGGGAGGCGGTCGGAGGGGGCCGAGAGGCGGCCGAGGGGGCCGGCCGGCGGGGAGGCGGCCGAGGGGGCCGGGAGGCGAAGTCGAGGGGCCGGCCAGGAGGCGAGTCGGAGGGGGGCCGAGGAGGCGGGAGGGGCCGGGAGGCGGCGAGGAGGCCGCCCGCCTGAGGAGCCGCAGGCCGCCAGCGCCAGCCGCCAGAGGAGGCCGAGGCGAATCGCGATTGGCGGCCGAGGACAAGGCCCGTCTTCGCATTGCGTTGCACTGTGCTAGACTCTAGTATTTAATAAGGTTTGAACTTTAATAAAGTTTGTACTTTGTTAGTTTATTTAGTAGTATACTAGTACGAGAGCTATTAGCCGATGATATTATTGATGTTTTTTTGGAATTGTTCAGTTATGAAGAGAAGCGGAGACATTGCATCTCTTTTTCAGAAACATGCAGCCAAGAAGGCGATGGCTGCTTCAAATCCTGTCCCATCTTCGGTTGAAAATGTGACGGAAAAGCAAACTCAAGAGCAAGAGAGAGTAATTGATGAAATTGAGAATCCTACGCCCCCGCCCCCGCCACCGTCATCGCCGCCGATTTATGACATCAATCGCCTTCCGCATGATCCAGGTGAAAGGCAGCCCATTGAAAGTTATTTTGTTAATGATCAAGATGCAATTCGAAGAGCATATATTATTAAAGGCCCATTTCAACCTTATACACATGATTTTCCAAAAAGAAAGATTGGAAATAGAGATCGTCAATTCAATTTTGTATGGTTTCATAAACATGAGGAGTGGCTTGAATATAGTATCAAAAAGGATTCTGTGTTTTGCTTTATATGCTACTTGTTTAAGAAGGGTACCGGGTCAGATAAATTTACTGTTGGTGGCTGGAGAAATTGGAATATAGGAGAGAAAGCACTTCTCAAACATCTGGGTTCTAAAGCACATAATGCAGCTCAAGAGAGATACATTGGCTTTAAGAATCCCAAGGTAGCAATTGATTATCACATTGAGAAGTGGACTGATGAGGATCTTCGTCTTTACAAGAAAAGGTTGACTTATTCACTTAGATGTATCAAGTTTCTTTTGCATCAAGGATTGACATTCCGTGGACATGATGAAAGTGAAGAGTCTAGCAACAAAGGGAACTTCCTTGAACTTTTGAAGTTTCTTGCAGAAAACAGTGAAGAAGTGAGCAAGTATGTTTTGAACAATGCTCCAGGTAATTGCACCTTAACTAGCCCAATGATACAAAAGCAAATTATTCACTGTTGTGCCATAGAAACTAGAAAGAAAATAATTGAAGAACTTGGTGATGAGCCCTATGCAATTTTAGCTGATGAGTCTAGTGACATATCACATAAAGAACAACTAGCTCTTTGCTTGCGTTATGTTGATAAATTGGGAAGGCCATGTGAGCACTTTATTGGAGTTGTTCATGTAGATGATACTACCTCTTTATCACTTAAAAATGCAATTGAAGCTTTACTTGTTAGTCATGGCTTGACTATGGCTCAAATCCGTGGTCAAGGTTATGATGGGGCTAGCAACATGAAAGGAGATATTAAAGGGCTGAAAACATTGATCATGCAAGAGTCACCTTCTGCTTATTATATCCATTGTTTTGCACATCAACTCCAACTAGTTCTTGTTGCTGTTGCTAAGGGCAATACTGATTGTGTGAGTTTTTTTGATCAAGTATCTCTCCTGTTGAATATTATTGGAGTTTCTTGTAAGCGTCATGGCATGCTTCGAAATGCTCGGCTTGAGAATATCAAAAAAGCACTTGATTGTGGTGAACTTGAATCTGGGAGTGGATTAAATCAAGAGATGGGTTTGCCTAGGCCTGGTGAGACTCGGTGGGGCTCTCATTACAAAACTGTATGCAATATCATTATTATGTATTCCACAATCCATGATGTACTCATAGATCTTGGTGATGATACTGCACATAAGGCCGATTGGACAAAAATACATTTTGTGCTTGGAGCATTTGAGACCTTTGAGTTTGTTTTCTTTGCACACTTAATGTTTGTTATTCTTGGATACACAAATGAATTATCCGAGTGTTTGCAAAGAAGGGAGCAAGATATTCTTAATGCAATCTCACTTGTTAATGTGGCAAAGAACAGAATGCAACAATTGAGGTCTGATGGTTGGGATAAGTTCCTTGAGAGGGTCACTTCATTTTGTGATAAACATGGTATTGAAGTTCCTACTATGGACGGTGATTATGTGCCTTATGGGAAATCAGCAAGGTACGCTCGTGCTCGAAACCAAACAAATGATGATCACTTCAGAAGAGAAGTATATATTGGTGTCATTGATCAAATTAGCCAAGAGCTTGATAATCGGTTTGATGAGATTAATATGGAGTTGCTCTCTTGTATGTCAGCCTTCAATCCTTCCAACTCATTTGCTTCTTTCGATGCACAGAAGGTACGTAGACTAGCTGAGTTCTATCCTAAAGAATTCTCGAGCAATTATTTGCTAAAACTTGAATTGCAACTTGGTAATTATATTGATGACATGAGACAAGTTGATAGTTTCAAAGATCTAGACAATCTTGTTGATCTCTCGCTTAAGCTTGTTGAAACAAAGAGACATAAAGTGTATGATATGGTTTACATGCTTCTCAAATTGGTTTTGCTTCTACCAGTGGCAACAAAGAAGTGTTGAAAGGGTATTTTCTGCAATGGTTTTAGTGAAAACAAAGTTAAGAAATAAGATGGGTGATAGTCTTTTGGATGATTGTCTAGTCACATTCATTGAGCGGGATATTTTCTTTGAAGTGGATGAAGATGATATAATTGAGACTTTCATGTCTTTTAGAAAGCGAGGCCAAAAAGTCGACAAGTAGTATTGTAAGTCTCTTTTATGTATATTTAAGACTATTAGTATGGTGTTTGAACTATTTATATTGTAATTTGTGCAAGTTTCTAACTTAATCATTGATTTTAAGACTTATCATATTATATAGTGCCTGTATACCGAATCACGGTGCAAATTTTATAATTATTTACCGAATTGGCAAATGGTTTTATCGAATTGCATATGAAAATTTTGGTGTGGCATACCCTTTGGTAAAATCCTGGATCCGCCACTGAATCTAAAGTTTCCTGATGGATAAATATCTACATGATAAACAACATTTTTTATCGTAGTTTTTTTATCGAGTCACAATGAGAGTAATATCTTATATTGTTGCTTTTTCATGACAAAACACATTTGATAATTCAAAAAGAAATTAAATTTAGTAGTACTCATGAAAATCTAGAAACAAGATAAGATATTTTGCTCGAGTGGATCTGAATGCACTATGCAGATGATTTTTTTTTCTTTCAGTACAAGTAAGGTTGGCTATGTCTATGCAGAAGCTGGTGAACAGTAAGTGCTTTAAAGGGTGGAAGATAAGTAGGAGATAGTGCTGCATTGGTATGGTGTTGTGCTTTTAATTTAATGCAATTTGATGAGATAGAATGTTGTATATTATTATTATAGATTTGTAGTGGGAATATGTTGTAAGTGCTTTGTTTGTAATTTGAACCCCTCGATATAGCTTGGTTGTGAAGAATGGTGGATTGTTTAGAAATTGGTAGACTAGCAAGACAAAAATAGAACACACAAATGTACTTGTTAATCTGATTGCCCAAGGTGATGACCTGTATATCCATGTTTCCACATTTAATCCCCTAGATATTAGTCTATTGGTGGTCATAGCATTACCTTTGATAATTATGTAGATTTCCAGTGCAGTATATACTATTCTTCTTTATACATGCATGCAGCCTAGGATTTCTATCTATTCTACTCAGTACATACATGATTAAGGAATCAGGCTTGAGGCGTCGCAGCCCATACTGGTTCTGAACATTCTTAAAGATGATGGTCTTCTGCCCTTGCCTCTGCATATGAGGTAAATTGTTGCCTTTAAGTTGGTCCACCATGTTATGTGGCTACAGCTACAGCCTACAGATGCTAACTATATACATCGAGGGTTAGCTTACATATTTTTGTTAGTAAATACTACTGACTGGGGTCAATAACCTGCTAGATTGTTCAGTGATGGAATTTTCTAAAAAAAAAGCAATTCCAAAAAAAAGTCTGTAATCGAATCAGTAGTAAAGTTTTTCTTACAACATATATGTTTAAACTTACAGCTGCTAATTTTAGCTTAGTGCTGTAGGTATTCTCCCGTGGTTATCTTTTGATAGGATCCAATTAGAGAAGGAGACTCTGGTAGAAGGGAGAAGATCTACATAATTATGGAATGTTCGGTGCAGTTTAGAGCACCTTATTGGCATGATTCAATGCAAAACCACTATGATAAAGAGTTCACTAAAACACTAAAAAAGGAAAAAGGTTGTTTGTATCACAATTCTTTGTTGATTTTGCTTATCACTAATAGTCTATATTTCTTCGTTGCTGTCCTAGCATGATTTTTTTCTAATACATTAGCAGAGAGCTGAAAGGAAAATTTACTACTCGGTTAATGTAGTGGGTAACTGTTATTGATTGAAAAATGTTTTTTTCTTGAAAGTAATGCAAAAATTAGAGGATGAATTGGCTGTTGCATGAAAAGATTCTCCAGAATGACGATTGCCTGTTACAAAGGTATGTGTGTTGTTCTTCACTTGTTTGTTGTTGGTTTATGAAGAGAAGCAATTGATAACCAACTCAAATCATATGTACTTCGAAAACATTGTATGCAGTTGTACAAATGTTTTGTTCGAGTTCAAGGCTACAATGACAGGGTCAACATGTCTGAAAAGGAGGTCCAGGTTATTCTCTCAACATATGCTTTCTTTATTTGCTCCAGAATAACATTGCCCTGTATTCATTAGTGTCCTATTGAGAAGGCTTACTGCAGTTTGACTTTGATAGTTCCGAGTTCTTACATGGGGATATTTTCAAGACAGGCTGAAATTAGACCGCACCATAACTTTTGCTGGGAAAAAATATACTACGTCTTTATGTTGTCTTTGAAAAGCATACTTTCTGCTTAACTCGATTAAAGTTGTAAGAGTTTTGTCGCTATTTGCTATATCAAGAGTCCATGATTACCCTAGATACTTAGTTACTTACATGTCATTACGGACATTACAAGAAAATCTCATATATTGTTGTACGCAATATTGGGAACATAGCTTTTTGTTGATCTTTAATTCCTCCAATGGGCCTACTCTCTGTTTTTTCCAATGTTGGATCACTTGAATTGTCTCCTTTAAAAATGCAAATTTAGTGTTTTAAACATGGCTTTGCACATGGAAATGTTCTATGGAAAACATGACTTCCTAATGGAGATAATGGCTTTGAATGCGTTCGCTTGTGTAGATTCTGGTGAAAACGTAGAACATAAAATATGCGTTGTTCTACAATCACAAGAACAAGAAAAGATGTTCAAATTGCTGTCAAGCATCACCGCTAAATCCACACATATGATTTTCACTTTACCAAATTGCTCTTTGTTTTGAATATTTATTCATAAGTCAGGGATGCCTAATATATCATTTTGGTGGTTTTCACTTTGCTGGAGGTGTCAGTTTTGGATATTCGCTAACTGTCACCTTCACATTCTTTTAGATTACTGCAGTCTACTGCTAATCGATGCACTTTTTTTGGGTACATTACTTAAGATTGGCTAATGTCGTTCGTGATTCATATGGTTCAATTCTACTTAAGTGCAGCTTCTTAGTAATGTCAACAGACAGAATGAGAAAAGAATACTCCATCTTTGCGCCTGTCATCAGTGAAGCCTGTGAATGTGTCAATATGTCATTACTAAGCATAAAGATAAATTGTTAACAGTCTTCGTTGTCCTCTATTGTCATTTTTTGGTATCTTCTTGTTGTGTTTCATGATACCAAGTCGACATCTCCAGATTAAAGAAATTGTGAGGTGGAAACGCTCGTGCTTTTGTACCAAGTTCACATCTCCGTTTTTCTGGTGTCTTCTTCGTATGTTTTAACTAAAAACACATATGTTTCCATGATTACCGCCGCAGCTCACCGGACTAACGTCAGCTTCATCCCAGATTTCCCTCCCCCATATATGATTATACGGGCGCAGTGTAGCGTGCCTCTCTATCTAGTTATCCTTTATGTTGGAAGATTTGGGAGTGAGCTGGAGTTGTCCGGTTGTTTTCTGCTCCAATTGAGGAGGATTTTTCTACGTAAATCGTTGTGCATGTCGTTTATGCATATTGTGCTGATTGTTTCAACTTATCTGCTAGATAATTAAAGATTTCCTCGCGGGTTGCTACAAGAAGAGGGGTTGAAATTTGTGCTTGTTTGCTGCATGTCCATGTTGACTTAAGTTAGTTGTGTTGAGAACTTGAGATAAGTTCTCTGTTTTTCTATTTTTCGGAAACTGGTTTTCAGAGTTTCTGTTTTAGCTTTATTTTTGGTTGGATTGCCAATGTGTTTTGGTAATACCTAAACTATTTTGTATTACATATTAGGACAGATTTGCATGACATCAAGAGTTTGCATTTGCTTCGGATTAGAAGTGGGCATAGAATCAGAAAGCAGAGTAGTAGTCTTTGCCGGTTCTGAGAATTGTTGCATCCAAAACAGTGACTTCTTGTATGTCAATAAAAAGCTGAAAAGAACAAAAAGACTGCAAGTTTTGCAGCGCCAACAATCTGAGCTTCCTGTGATTTTGGTTTTTGATTCTTCTGCCGTGAATCGCATGTGTTTTCTGATCTGGGTCTGAAATTCAGAATCTCTGAATTTCTGAACTTTTCAGTTGATATCTCTGAATTCTGTCATTTGGTATCAGAGCAACAGAGAAGAGCAGTGGTGGACATCTTCGCAAGGAACCAGCACTGAAAGTTCATGGCTGGAGGAGGGTCTTCGTCAGGAGTTGGAGAAGCGTCGGAGGAGAAGAAAGGAAGCCTTGTACCGATGGCATATCCACAACTCACGAAGGACAATTATACAATTTGAGCGATGAAAATGCGAGTTGTGCTGCAAGCGCAGGAGGTTTGGGAAGATGTGGAACCAGCCAGCGATGCATACAAAAAGGGCGGCGCTGAGTACCGCAAGGATCGACTGGCGTTAACGGTGATCTATCAGGCTATCCCGGAGAGTCTTATGTCAACACTTACTGGGAAGATTCGGCAAAGTTGGCATGGAAAACGATTGAGATCGCAAACTTGGGACGCGAGCGTGTTCGAGATGCAAGGTTGCAAACTCTGAAAAGGGATTATGAGGGGCTGAAGATGCAAGAAGATAGTCTGCAGAAGTATTTGCTGGCCGAATCTCATCTTTGGTCAGCGGTATCCGGGAACTCGAGAAAAGAAATTGGAAGAAATCGACGTCGTCAGACGATTTCTCTGAGCAGCTCCTTCTCATTACATGCAACTGTTAATCTCGATCGAGCAATGCGTTGATTTAAACACACTTTCTGTCGAAGACTTGGTTGCCAGGTATAAAGCCTACGATGAAAGAGTTAGGAGCAGCTTTGGTGATAAAAAAGATGGAGAGCATCTGATGTTATCTCAGTCACAGTGGGAAGCTTTATCTTCTAACGGCAATAAAGGCGCTGGAAATTCCTGTAATTTCATGAAGAAAAGCAATGGGCGCAGTAATTTCTAGGGGCACAAAAATAAGGCTGCGCAAAATGCTGGCCAAGTAGCAGGAACACGAAGCGATGAACCAAGGCCCAAGTTTGACAAAAAGAAAATCAAATGCTACGATTGTGGTATTTATGGTCACTTTGCATTTGAATGCCGCAAGCCCAGGACGAAAAAGGGATATAAATCTGATAAGGATGACGAAAGTCCCGTACTGTTGATGCTTGAATCCTGCGAGCTGATGGAATCCAAGGAAGAGGTCACCGAGACAGTATAGCTGGTGGAGAACAAAGTTCAACTGCACCTATGAGTTGATGAGGAAGAAGCTAGCAGGGTCTGGTTTCTGGACTCAGGAGCAAGCAGTCATATGTCTGGCCGTAGGAAGCAATGTTGGGGTGATCTCTGCTAACCGAAATTCCGAGATTCCCGGCAGACTTCGTCTCCGCACGCGCTTTGATCGGAGGCACGGCCAACCTGTTTGGTTTGGGTCCCGGTCACCTAACGCCACATAAAAACAGAGGGGATCGGCAGGCCTTTGATTATGAGGTTCTTGGCTATCAACACCTCGCACAAATTCGATCTATCACGGGCGTTAAGGTGGAAGAAGACCCGACCTCCTCAGTCCCGTCGTCACCGACGAACTTCTTCACCTACGGCATCTTCATCAACCCCGACGCATCTACACCGACTCATCACCTCCCTCATGGCCTCTTCTGGTTCGGGTAAGCCCTAACGTTTCCGCATTTAATGTTTATGTAGGTGTTCATGAGATTGAGCTAGGGTTCACCTCCCGAAGACCTTTCCCCAAATTAGATCCCCCAAAATCGAAACCCTAAGAATGGTGCGGCAGAAAACTTACGTGTTTTTGGAGACCGATGTGGCTGCTCCGCTCATGGGCGCCATCGCGGCTCCACTCGACGGCGGTGCGCGCAACCTCGGTCGCACGCACGCGCCGGTGAGAGGGGTTGCAACGGCGCCGCCTCAAGCCGCCTCATGCCGCGCCACCTTCAAGATGGCTCTCCGCTCTCTCTCTTTTGTGAGGTCGCCGGCGGGGCTCCAAGTGCGCGCCGTCGCCGATGCCGCGTCCTTTATCGTAGCAAGTTGGGGGAAGGTACGTTCGTCCTTTATCGGTCTCTTTCAATGCTAACTCGGTCCTTATGTTCATATCAACCAAGTCATGCCATGCTTTGACACCATCCTTTGTTTTGTCATGAATGTTTAGTAAGAGACCAATCAAGCTATCACATACATTCTTCTCCATGTGCATGATGTCAATGTAGTGGTGAACTTCTAAGTGCTCCTAATAAGGTAAGTCCCAAAAAAATGATCACTTCTTTCAGATGATCTTCTGACGGGTCCTCAATTTACGTCCCTTTCCAAGCACAACATCGATATCCTTAACCATATCATAGACCTCTTTTAGCCGTTGGAGCTGAACTATCCTCCTTATTTTCGTCGAATTGTTTCTTCATCTTACGGTACGGGTGATACCTGAGAAGGAACCTACGGTAATACATGTACACATTTCTGCACTAGTTGTTCAGCCACACACTCTCGGTATCATGTTAGCAGTGCGGACATGCTTTGGCTCCTTTTGTATTGAACCTCAACAGGTTACTAAAGGCAGGAAAATCATTAATGGTGCAGAACAACATAGCACGTAAAGTGAAGTTCTCTTGTTTGTACAACAATGGTGCTAGGTACACATCAATATCATTCCTAGGTTGCTTCGGCCCTTGGATAAGTAGGGACATCAAAATGTATTTCCGCTTCATACACAGCCAAGAAGGAAGGTTGTACATACATAGATTCGCAGGCCAGGTGCTATGTCAGTTGCTCATGTTACTGAAAGGATTCATTCCATTTGTACTCAACCCAAATCTTATATTCCTCAGTTCTGCACCGAAGTCTTCGAAGCTTCTATCAAAGTTTCTCCACTAGGCAAAATCAGCAAGGTGTCTTATCTTTCCATCTTTCTTACGCTCCTCTGAGTGCCAACGCAGCAATCTTGCCTCCTTTCGGTTCACAAATAAATGCTTCAAACCAGGAATTATAGGGAGATACCACAACACCTTAGCAGGAGGTCTTTGCTTCACCTCGATGCCCTCGCCGTCATCGGTGTGATTCTTATACTTGTATCGGGATGCTTTGCACACTGGACATACATGCATGTCTGCATACTCTTTATGGTAGAGGATGCAATCATTCGGGCATGCATGTATTTGTGAGACCCCGGTTTATTTAGCTTGTAATACTTAGCCTTCCATTAGCTCTAGCATCACAAACAAAATACATTGTGCCTCGATGGACATGTGCTTCCCAGAATTGCAGCACATATATATCATTACAAAATCATGCATCAATTTCATACATCACATAATACAAGTCTAGCAAAAGACATACATAATATAAAGTTATTACAAAAGAGCTAACCGGCCAAATAACATCAAAGTGACAGTAGCGGAAGCAAAAGTGTCATAAGACGGCTATAAACAAAAGACGACCGGTTAGCCATAACCCACTAGGCAACCGACCGAGCCACCAAACTAGTCGCCCCAAACACTGCCACAACACATCTCACAAAACTGAGGCCCTTAGGGCTCACCTTCTTCCTCTGCACACAACAAGCAATGCAGGTGAGTACAACAATGTACTCGCAAGACTTACGAGTAACAAAGCCTATACATAGCTACATGTGAGCTGAATTCAAAGGAAATAGTTATATGGTTAATTGGACGCATAAAGCAATTTTCATTTACAATAAGGTAATAGATTGAAGGCAATTTAGCAAAAATCTATTTTTAAACATTGAAATAGCAGCGAGTAACAATAAATAACAAGTAACCACCTAGAGGTGACTAACCCAATAGCTACCACAACATAGCACGAATCCCCGATTCGTACCACCCATCAAGTTTTAATTAAAAATGTTGTAGTCTAACTCTTGAAAATCTTACCCAAGCGTGTCCATAACCTAGGATGAGGCTATTCGAATAGTTTTAACCATGTAGGGGTGTACCAATGTATCCACACTTCAGACCGCCTTTAAGCCACAATAAGCACACTTCCGAAGGTATGTCAGCATGGCTAAGTCTTACGAGACATTTCCAATATTGTGCATTAACTACGAGCCGCTCGTATGGATAGAAACCCATACGCATATATGGTAAAGCCGAAAGATGACTACCTACCTGGGGTAAAGCTTCCGGACAACTACCATGCTCCCAAACACCATCCCTCCTGCGACCCCCTGCGTCTCGGAGCCAACACACGCCAAAGTACTAAGTCAAGAGAGGTCACATACCCTCTAGTGTGGTTAGCATGCAATATTGCCTGCATAACAGAGACTCACAAGATGTTCGGTCCTTAATTGACCAGGGCACCATTCTAGTCACACCCAGAAGCACACCATCTTACCATTGTGCCCAAGTCGAAATCATTTTATTTTCAGTTTTGGTTTTTGCAACTAAACATAACACAAAGCTGAAACATAAAGATCATAATAAGTTTGTGTGATCAAGGTTATCGACAAGTCGATAACCGCCCATTGCAACTAAGCATGGCTAAGCAATTTTATGACTTTTTAAAGTTTTAATACAATTTTCAGTTGACAAATAAAGGCTTACCGAAATAAAATCAAACTTAGCAAAAAGAAACGACGTGGACGAATGTGGGCCTTTGATTCGGGATCCAACTGCTCACGTGTTCCGCAACACAACGCACGCGCGAGGAGGCCCACGGGATCCACCGTTGGATCAAGATCCAACGGTCAAAATGAATGGGACGTTCGGGTGACCCGAACGGCCCAATCATCCCTGACCGCAGATCTAGAGATGGAGGGCCCAGATCCAGTGCGGTTCGGCGACCCGAACAGCACATCAATCTTGGCCGCTGATCGCGAGATGGACGGCCCGCAGCGATTTGGGAGCTCAGGTGGTCCGAACGTTCCCCAGATCTGGGCCGTTGATCACAAGATCGATGGTTCACGATCGACTAAGTGCTGCGCACTCACGCACATGCGTTTAAGTGCACCGAGGGGTTTTAATGGTGTAGGCCCACATGGTAGTGGCACATTAGGCCAATTTAGGACACATTAAGTACTAACAATGATTAGTAATTAATAATCCCAATTTTTGTCCTAAAGGCTCCGCTACCGTGGTTTAGGCCACGGGCCCACATGGCAGTGACTCAAAGAGTCATTTTCGGACAATCATTTATTGCTAAAGCAGTGATTAATGATGATTATCAATGATTAACATTAATGATGTCCTAAAGGCGCTGTACAGTACCAGCGGGGGGGTTTAAGTGGCTGGGCCCACCTGTCAGTGACATAGTGGGCCAGTTTCGGACAACCATTAATTGCTAAATGATTAACAATGATTATCTTGATTAGCATTTAATGATGTCTTAACGACAACGCTACAACGCTCGTTTTCGTGTCCGACAAAACCCGAGCGCAAAGATGAGCTCGTCGCCGGCGGCTCCGGCCATGGCGGCGCAACCTAAAGGCCAAAATGTGTTCGCAATAACCTTACGGACCCGATGGTGATGACCTCGACGGCAGCGGCGGCCCACAACGCCGACGAGCCGAAAAAAGGAACAGTGACTACTACGGCCGAAAACGAAAATGGCTCAAAAAGCTCCGTATTGTCCAAAGAAGCGGGTGTCATAGCATCTAAGGACTAATAAGAAGCTACCTTAGCCAAGAAGAGCTTAAAAGGTGGCCGGAGAAGCTCTAACAGTGGAGAAGCTCGCCGGAGTTGAAGAAGATGAAGTGAAAAAGATGGCCTGAGCAAAATGAGTGAGGCCAGATCATTACTATAGCTTCATTATGGCTCAGAGAAGCTCCAAAAGCAATTAATTGAGAAAAGAAGGCCTTACCGGAGCTGGAGAAGAAAAGGGGTGATTTCGGCCGAATTTGAACAAACTCCAAAATTAACAATTCCTGTGAATGTCAAACCAAATTAAGTTAGGGGTTTTGTTCAATATGAAAAGAGGCACGAAGTGGCGCAAAAAGAATTGCAAAAAGACCCTTGGAGCACTGTCGCCACCGAGGAGCTCCAAGGTCCAATAATGGCGATTTTGGGGTTCTCTGTGATTTGAGCTCAATGAACAGAGAAGAAGCTAGGGGTGGTGTAAAGAAACTCAATGGTGAGCTTTGGGGGGCCTTTTTATAGCTAGAGAACTAGGGTTTGGGCACAGACAAGAGCTCAAGGGTGAGCTCGGTTCATGGTGCGACCATGGACCATGAAATTGACGGGAGCAGATGAGAGGAGGACTATGAGCGCGAAGGCTCACTGAGGTCATTAAATACCGAGGACCAGAGCTACTAAATGGTGACGCACAAAGTTGAAAAGGGCTCTCCCCCCATGCCCTGTTCCATCATGCGCGTGCTCCAGAGGTTGAAGATGATGACCAGGGACGAGGGTCCCACATGTCAGTGATAGGGGTGAAAATGGCTCAGTTAGAAAAGGACCAAGGGGTTAGGTCAAGACTCAAAAGCTGAGTCAACACATTACGGCCCTTAGATTAGAAATAGACGACTGAGATTTAAAAGAGATAATCAGGGTCCCAACGTTTAAAATCGTGCGAACGGTCCGATCGAAAATGAACGGCTGCGATTGCTTGGGACGTTTGGGCGGTCCGAAGGTTTCACTCGAACGTGGGCGGCCAAATCAATATCCAACGGTGGTAATACGACGCACCCACAAAAGCAAACCCAAATGCAGTTAGCCGGTTGGGTTCGACCATGTGACTCGAGCCCGAGTCTGACCCGGACCCAGTTAGTTGACTAGGGTTTTAAATTAACAACCGAAATTTTGAGGAATTATTTAAGATAGCAAATTAACTCCAAAAATTCTGAAATTTTTACAGGAGCTTGCTAACTTTGACATTGCCCTTGTATAAAATTTTTAGAGGTTTTCATGCAGTAAATTTTCCTCTAAAAATTCAGCAAGGTGCTGAGCTAGGGTTTGACTAACAATCAAATAGGTTTTGACTGCCCTCTAAAAATATTCAAACAATTTCTAAAAATTATGAAATTTTTCAGAGGGGTCACATACCATCCCTAGGACTTAGGAAAAATATTTTCAAGGAATGATCACAAGATTTGACAAGAATGTTTTTGAAGCGTCAAGATTTGGATCAAATAACTTGTGACTTTGTATTTCCATAATCCTTTTACAAGAATTGTTTAGAACATATAGGAAATACAAGATGTAAGAAAAGTTTTTAATTTCTACACATTTTCTTACATTTGAAACACAAGTCCAAACTTGGGATGTTACAGTATTCTTTCTATTTCTATTCCCAACGAACAAAGAACCACCACGAAGCATGATTTTTTTGGGGGTTCATCCATGCAGCATGAGGTGATGAGACAGTAGCCACAGCCTACTTCATCGAGCCTACAAGTCAAGAAGCATGGCTGCCAGGAGAGCGCTAGGTAATCATACACTCTTGGCAGCCATGCTTCTTGAACTTGCAGGTTTGATGAAGTAGGTCATGGCTGCTATCTCATCATCCTCATGCAACGTGGACGACCCCCGCGAAAAAGAAATCATGCTTCGTGGTGGGCTTGGTTGCTTTCTTGGGCGTACTCGCCGTCATCTTCAAAGCAACCGCATATCAGCCAGATCTCACTGTAGACATATCACAAATGGTTCTTGTTAATAACTGTATGTGATACGTATCACATATGGTTATTAACAAGAAACTTCGGTGATAAATACACATCACAGACGATTCTTGTTAATAACCGTCTGTGATAATTACATATCATAGTATGTTGTATTTTATAACCGTCTGTGATAACATATCACAGACGGTTTGTTCCACTAAACAACCTGTGATAGTTCTATAGCCAAAAAAATATTCGCACGCCAGCATAAGTAGGACCAATCCTGAGCTTTCTCATCTTCTTCTATTACTTGAGCTCACCTCTTTCTCCTCTCATCTCCTTCTAGTCTCACCTCACCTCATCTCCTCCTCTTGAGTGAGGGCCATGTCTGAGGCGTCGAGCTCACTGAATTGGAGGGCCCTAGCACTAGCCACTGCTAGGCGGGTGGATTGCCCTAATTGTCGTGTGCAAGCAAATGTGCTCTACGCCAACATTAAGGGAAATACTGATCGGGTGTTTTACAAATATTCTTATTTCTTAGTAAGTAAATTTGAGTCCGAATTCCTGCGGTTTGGATGTTTCTCTAGTAGGTATGAAATATGTGTGTTGTTTTGGCGTTTGTACAGTTCTGTAGGCTGGAGGATGTCAATGTTTCCAATGGGCAGACACCATGGATAGTGCAAGGGAGCGGAGCAATACAGGGCAAAGGATGGATTATGAGCTGGAGCAGAGAATGGAAGTTGTGCTGGAGCAGAGCCTAAACATGCTGGAGTTTAAGATGGAGCGCATTCTGGACCATATCAAGTGGCTAGAGAAGATTGTGTGTGTGTGTGTGTGTGTGTGTCATTGTTGTAATTTATGGCATATTTGTGAAGTAGTTGGGTTCCTGTAGCTATATGCAAACCACAAATCGACCGTGATAAATATCCCAGACGGTTTCAACCACAAATCGTTCGTGATACATATTACAAACGGTTTGTTCCACTAAACCGTCTGTGGTAGTTTTCTATAGCTAAAAATGTTCTATTTTTTGGCTAGCATCAGGAGTAAATATGTGTCTGGCTTGTTTTCCACCATAGACATAAAAGACAGTAAGATAAACACATTATTCAGTAAACATGTTCAACATAGACAATAACTTAACTTCAAACTAATTTTTTTGCTCATTTTTTGTATTTACATTTGGCCAAATAACAGCGTGGACAGTCGCTTCTTAAAAAAGATTTCAAAAAAGTAGAAATAAATGCAAATTCAAAACTTATGACACATTCACATATTAGAAAAGAATTATATCTGAATATTTGTTAAAACTACTAATTTTACGATCACAAGTAGTTCAACACCTGTGCAAAGAATTTGACGTACTCATGCCTAATCCTACAGTCGTCGCTAAAGAAGACGATGTAGTCATCCAACCCTTCCGTCACACCGCAGCCGGTGCTCGTGCACCGGTGGCCATCCTCCGATAGCACCCATACCCAGCCCAGCCATCTTCCACATTGTCACCTGGACCACGTCCACAGCAAGCCTTCGGCACCGCTTGCACTCCCAGTTGGTCCTCTTGGTCGTCTCGCACTCGTCGCCCGGCTCGTCCTCGACTTAGCTAATGTATTTCTTCCAAACGTCGCGTGTCTCGCTGGCCGTATAGAGGAGGAGGCCGAGCACGTAGGCCGCGGCCTTGTATCCGGTGATGGCCCCCTATTCAGGGAACACGAGGCCGCGCTGCATGTCCTAGTGCACGAAGACGAGCGTGGGGCCGATGATGAAGCAGGACTCCTGCTCCAGTGCCACGTGCCTCCCCACGGTGCGCTCCTTGCACGCCTTGTACATAGTCTTGCAACTCCAATATATGTACACAATTCAAGACGTCGGAATTACTCCGCAAGAGAACATTAAAAGGCCAAATTAAGGGTGTTGTTGCTAATCAAATTAGTGACATGTTTATCTGGTCAAATTAAAAGGCTAACATGTATGCATGCATGGATTGGTTGCCGTCACAAATAGTAGTACTTATTTTTCTAGGTACATAAATACGTACGTGGCTTGTAGGCTGTAGAAGTCAGTCATGGGCAAAGAAGAGCTCGCGGCCACGAGGCCGATGATGTTGACGACGACCTCCTCTTCTTGGTCCTCACCTTCTTGGTCCTCACCGTCATACTCCGTGTGCTCAGCATAGTGCTTGATGTACGGTTTGTGAGTTTTCAATACCGTAGTGATCGAGTTTTTTTTAACTCTACTGGTTGTTGATGGAGGGTGAGAAAGACATGATCATTCTTTTCAAACGTATCACAAACCGAGATGAAGAGACAAATCGTAATGTCGGTGCATGAGACGAAGAGACACATCGTAACGTTGGCGCACGAGAAGAAGAGACGCATTGAGCGGGAGCCGAAGCGGCTTGAACATATCACAGACGGTTCCAACCACAAACCGTCTGTGATACATATCACAGACGATTATATCTAAAAACAGTCTGTGATAGGTATATATCACAGATGGTTCTTGTTAATAACCGTCATTGATAATTATATTTCACAGATGATTCTTGTTAAAAACATGTTCTGTTTTCAGCTAGTAAAACCATAGACAGTAACTTAACTTCAAAAAGTATTTTTCAATCATTTTTTGTATTTACATATGGCCAAACAGCGTGGCCAGTCTCTTCTCACAAAAGATTTTCTTAAAAAAGTAGAAATAAAAAAAGTTCAACTAATTTCCTACCACCCAGGTAGACTATTATCTCTGTCTTCAATTCTTTGTAAGCGACGTGGTCGACATCGGAGGGTTCGGGGTCAGCGAACATTCTCCAAAACACGTCCACCAGTTGACGCGCTCGTTGGAGAGCTGCCCATCGGGCCGCCTGTAAATTATCACAGACGATTTGTCGTTGAAGAGACACATCGTACGTAACGTTGGCATGAGAGATGAAGAGACGCATCGGGCCGGAGCCGAAGTGGCATTGAACACCTTCTGTGACGTCTGCAATTATCACAGACGATTAGTGGTTGGAAGTGTCTGTGAATTATCACAGATGGTGCTAATTAAACTCCGTCTATGACGTCTGCAATTATCACAGACAGTTCTTGTGAAGAACCGTCTGTAAATTATCACAGACGGTACTAATTAAACACTGTCTGTGACGTCTGCAATTATTACGGACGGTTCTAATTAAAAACTGTCTGTTATAATTATATATCACAGACGGTTCTAGTCATCGTTACATATCGCAGACATTTCTGTCTGTGATAATTACGATACAGACGGTTCCACGTGAACCGTCTATGATGAAGCGTTCAATATAGCCTGTTTTGTAGTAGTGCCAATGTGTTTTGGCAATACCGAAACTGTTTTGCATTACATATTAGGATAGATTTGCAAGACATCAAGAGTTTGTGTTTGCTTCTGATTAGAAGTGGGCACAGAATCGGAAAGCAGAGTAGCAGTCTTTGCCGGTTCTGAGAATTGCCGTATCCGAAACAGTGACTTCTTGTATGTCAATAAAAAGCTCAAAAGAGCAAAAAGGCTGCAAGTTTTGCAGCGCGAACAATCTGAGCTTCCTGTGATTTCGGTTTTTGATTCTTCTGCCGTGAATGGTATGTGTTTTCTGATCTGGGTCTGAAATTCAGAATCTCTGAATTTCTGAACTTTTCAGTTGGTATCTCTGAATTCTGTCAGTCCACCCCAACAAGCCTTCATGCCAGACCCCAATGATTAGTTGCACCAAACATTGTCAAAGATGGAAACCATAGTTTTTAGATCATCAGATGCACAGGCTGAGTAAACCATCTTGATCCATCGACTTAACCAAACAATTAAACAGAAGCTATCTAGCTCACCCATCGGTCAATTAATTATCAGCTCTCCAACACACGTTTTATTACCCTGCAATCGACCTCATCTAAGGAAATTAACCGGAACTAAGCAACAGCCAACAGCAGTGGATGATGGATCGATGGAGAGCAGCGGTCAAGCGATCAATGGCGGCTAGGCTAACCGATGTAGTACATGGGGTCCGGCAGCTTGAAGGTGCGGGCGCCCTCCGGCGCGCCAAGGATGTCGCTCCACTGGTCGCCGATGTTGCCGACGATCACGAACCCGGCGTCCTGCAGCTTCTGCCGCTCGCCAGACTTGTACGCCACTGCCGACGCCGTGAGCCCGGCTGGCTTGAGCAGCAGCTTCTCCCAGCCGGAGTAGCCCTGTCGCCGGAGGTTCTCGACGGTGATGGCCCTCTGGTCCTCGGTCCGGCCCGTCAGGAACACCGGCTTGACGCCGAGCGAGAGCAGCTTCTTGTACAGCTGCCGCGTCTCCGGCAGCGCCGGCGCGCTCCCCTCCCACACGTACTCGTTGAAGCTCGTCGCGTTGTACGGCGCAGCTCTGCGTGTTTATACATAAGCAAGCAACACACTTTAACCATTAGTAAATAGCCAGTTAGCTACTAGTAATCTAGTATATTGTAACCATGCATGCATGCACGGTGTTCTAAGATGCATACTAAGAAACATGTACAAAAATGTTGATCCCATTTTAGATAGAATAAACGCCTTGGTTGGATATATAATCCATGTTTTTTTAAGCAAGGGCTTGAGCTCAGCCTCGATCATTTCGTTGATAGCACCAGCTTAACCCAAAATGGGTAAACATACTACGACAACACCATTGGATAATCTATCATGGGATAATCTAGATGAAGTACCTATATATTGTTTATTTATTATGTAGCCAAGTGGATGAGATTGTTGATAAGGTAGCCAAGTGGACAATATATATATATATATATATATATATATATATATATAGGAAGCATTTTTCCTACTCCCAGGAGTAGTTACTCCCTATTCCGTATCTCATATATCTCACAACGTAGGGAGTATCTTGCACAATCGAGAGTATGTATGTGTAGTATACGAGTATATAAGACCACATAGGTGGTATTTACACATTTTCAGGGGTGGTATGTACAATTTTTTAGACATACTCCTTTTATGTGTGAATATGAAGGTATTTATAAAATATGCTAAAAACTATAGACTCTCTTGCAATTTTTTTTTTTTTTGTGATTCACATTAGAGTATCTTATAATTAGTATATGAGTATACCCAAAGTGATAAAGGAGTATGTCAAGTTCTTTTAGGTGGTATATCAAAAGTGGAGTAACTACACCTGAGTAGAAAGTATTTTTCCTATATATAAATATATATATATATATATATATATATATATATATATATATATATATATATATATATATATATATATATATATATATATATATATGCTACATATATACGGATCTACTGCTACGGTCCTAGTCCATCCGGCCTGTGTTCGTTTTCAATTAAAATCGGTCCTACCTGTCTTACCGCCTCAGTTAGAAATCCAAACTGACAAAAAAAATCGGTTTGCTTGAATTTTGCTCCAGTTTGCTTTAATTTAGCTTGAATTTGATCCTTTTAAATTTAAAATCAAAAATTGATTCGAAAATTTTGACCGGAATTGGCCAATTTTTTTCAATTTTCGGCCAATCCGATCCCCTAAAAATCCCGCAATAAAACCCTAATCCGAACAGGTTCGAATTTCGTGAAATTTCGCAATTTCGCTCATTTCGCCACACCAAATTTGGGCCGCTCGGTCAAAAAATTCGCTCATTCAATTTCCGCGCCGCCAGTAGCTTTTCCCAGCCTCCATCGGCCCAAAAGGCCCACCATCCCCTTTGCCCTCCCGTGAGTTCGTGACTCCCATTTTCCAGCTTGCCCTAGCTACCAAAATCCACTTCGCAGCACGGATGGCTCACGGCGGAGCACCAGCGGCGGCGGCGGGACAGCAGGAGTGGGAGCACCAGCGGCGGCAACGGAGCACTGTGCAACGGGCGCGGGAGCACCAAAGTACGGCGGCGGCGGGACGGCAGGAGTGGGAGCACTAGGCGGCAGCAGCAGCTTTGAGCAAATTTTGATCAAATTTTGGTCAAATTTCAAATCCTGATTTCGGCATTTTGGACGAATTGAAAACGAAATATTCAAAATTTCGCCAATTTCGGTCATTTCGGTAGGCCTCGAATTTTTTAGCGAAACGAAATCCTAAACCCTGATCCGGACAACATCAGATGCGCACTGCATTGCATCGATCGCATCACACAACTATTTGGCATATTTTTGCTCGATCATCATGCATACGGTCTCTGTGATCGAGGACCAACAAATAATAAAGTCCAACCTAGCTACTCCCCTTTGATTTCTTTCAATTCACGTCTACAGCACTTCAGTTTATTGATTTTCTGGACAAGAATTCATGATTTACGAAGTAACAAAAATGCACATGCTCTTCTTCTTGACATGAGCATGCCCAACCTATTTTAACAGTTTAGATCGACTTCAAATTTGTATGAATAATGAGGTTAGTTTTTTTTTTTGTTGAAAACGGCTTGGTTTGAGAACAGGAACGAGACCTTTTCCCCTGTACTACCTGTGAGAAACGTATACTTTCTACATGCAATATATCCCTGGTGACTAGCTAGCACATATATTTGAGACTTTCTATCTTAGTTATAGCACATTAATTATTAGAGCATGTACAATGTAAGTGCTTAAAGAGGTGCTTAGTAAGAAAAAACTGATATTTTTGTCACATTGGACAAATAAAGTACTTATTTTGTAGCATCGATACTTAATTAGGCACCAGTGCTTAACAGGTGCTCATGTATATAACTATATCTATAGATAATACAACATTTAAGTACCTACAAAAGATATACTTCCATTGGAGGTAATAACTTTTACACAAGTGCTTGATGACACTATTATATTCTCTCTTTTTAAACACTTATTTGTAAGCATCTTGCATTGTACATGCTCCCTTACCTAACTAGTCTAAGTCAAGTTATATATCGACCACTTGTGCAGCTTGAATTAATCTAATCTCACAGCCCCTTTTATTTGCACTAATTAACCAAATGATTCGTCTATGCCAAAATACGCAACAATGATTGGTTCCATCCGTTTGTTTATTAGAGCGTTACGCAGTATCTGCTGGTTCATCATAATTTTATATTAATTTAATTGTAACATCAGCTCTGCGAACTGTTCTAATACGTACGTTCTCAAGTTTTCAGTGAGTTAACAAGATATATCGGTCCAATTTTTTTTATTTATGAACGACAAGATCAGTGCAAGTCCCAGCTCGTGTGCAGCGCATATACCTGCAAAAATATGCACGTATAGTATATACACATAGATGCAGTACATATAATCACGTATTATTTTACGTACGTACATACCCGAAGCCGTGCTTGGCGTAGAACGGGAGGTTGGAGAGGGAGGTCTCGTCGATGTCGAAGATCCACACCTCCTTGCCGTTGCCGGCGAGCTGCAGCCCCTCGGCGTAGGCGACGGCCTCGTCGACGACCACCCTCGAGTCGCGGCGGTAGTGCCCGCCGAGCATGTAGTGGCCGACGTTGACCTCGCACCACCCCGGCACCGTCTTCCAGTCACGCACGTTGTGCGCCTCCAGCTGTCGCACGGCACGCCGGCGCGCCGGCCCAGCTGCCGCCGGAGCCCAGCAGCGGGCGCAGCGCGTGGATGAGCGGCGCGGCGCCGTCCTGCAGCCTCTCGGCCGCCTCCGCTACCGCCGCCGACGTCGGCATACGGATGTTGAGCTCCCATGCGCTGCAGGAGCCCGCGGCCACGAGAGCCACCGTGAGAAAGAGCAGCCTAGCCATTGCCATTGTTGTGTGCTAGCTGGCTCTCCTGCTCTTGCGCTCCCGAGCTGCTTGCTAGCTTGGGGTGCGACCGTGCGAGGCGGTTTAATATTAGAGGCTGCGTGTTTGGTGGCGCCGAGCACATGTCCGCGCGTGAAACACCCTGGGTGATATTTTGCAGAAAAGGGTAAGGTTTGGACGGTTGTGATTGACTGATAGTGAGAGGCCGGACTGTGAATGTGATCGGATCGATGCGAACAGGCATCCATATCGTGTATATATGCTCCAATAATGCAGGTACGTACCGGAGAATATATCCGTGCTCCCGGCCTTATCTGAAAATGGTCCAAATAGTTAAAATAAACTGATTTTTTTGTTTTTGTTTAGACAGGTATGATATATTTAAGCATCCTGCAAAATACCAACTGGAAACGCAGTGTATATGATCAATAGGACAAAGAGATAAATACAGTGAATAGTAGCTTTATCTTTTTTTTTTCCTTTTGATTTCGGATGCTCTTTTCCGCGGAATTCGTCTTCTTTTTTAGTTTCTCAGTGTGCATATCGGATTCGAATTTAAATACTTTGCGGTATGATAGATTGATTTTGCGTTAATGTATCATTTTCTCTGAAATAACCCAAAATCTGGATTTCAAAAAAATTTGAATCTTTTTGGTTTGAATTCGGATTTCTTTCCCAATTCGAAAATTTCTTCCGAATTTCCGCTTTCCCTTTTGAGAAATCCCGTCTTCCTTGCCCGAAGGCGTCTTCTTCCCCGGGTGCTTCTTCCTCCTTCCTTCCTCCCAACGCCAGCTTCTCTCGCCACCGCCTCTGCTGCGGTTTTGCGGCGCCGCAATCGACGACCACCACGCCAGCTTGCCACCTCCAGTGCTTTCTACCGCCTTCACCGCCGCCACCTCACCCCGCCACCTTCTCTCTCCCGGCGCCGTTCTTCTTCTTCCCGCCAACCACGTCGCCGCCACCCATGCCGCTGCCCACACCACGCCCTGCTCCCACCGCCTCTCCCCGACCCATAAAAAGCCACCCTCGGCTCGCTATCTTCCTCATCCCTCACCACACCACCTTCCCTCCGCTTCATCTTCTCCAGAGCCGACGGATTTTGAAGAAACGCCGCCGCCACTGTTCTTCTTCTTCGTCGAGCCCGACGCCAATTCGCCGCTACCGATCCACCCAAGCTCCAGATTGAGCCCACTGTAAGCTCCGCCTCCCTTCCCCGCTCCTTTCCCCCACCACCACCCACCCTAATTCCCGCCGGAACCTCGTCGGCGCCGTCTTTCCCCGCCACCTTCCTCACGGCTCACGTCGCCAAGCCACCTCACTCCACCCTGAGCTCCACCAACGCCACCTACGGACTCCCCTCCACCCACTAATTCTCACTTGCCCCTCCATTTGGCCGGAGCATGGCCGGAGCGCCGCCACGTCGCTCCCCTGCCTCGGACCTCCGCCGCCACCCTATTCCCGAGCCTCATCATCCCCGGCAAAACCTCAAAATGGAATCCCCTTGGCTCGATGATGCTCCCCGCACCACTCACCCTCGCCGCCGGCCACCACCGCCACCGCTAGCGCCGCCGCCGCCGGCTCGGTTGAGCTGAGCGCGCTCTGGCCTTTCGGCCGAGCGCAGCTCCAAGCCAACCGAGGTTGGGCCTCTTAAGGCCTGGCTATTGGGCCGAAGGCCAGCACAGTAAATGGGCATAGCCCATTACTGTTCATACCTTTAGGCTCATTACTATTCCTTGCACAACAAAAATATTTATCTGCTTCATGACCAAAACAAGAAACCATAATTCTTCGCTCATTCAAAACACTGCTCCAATTAAAAATGAACAAGAAACCCTAGTTATCGCTCATCACCAAAAATAGCCTGCCACTATTCTTTTCAGCTAAATGCAATGATTTTCAATTACCGACCACCCCAGCTTTTATTTATGGATAGTAAAATAAGTACTATTCATTATCTAGTCCTATTTTCGTCCAAAACCCTAATTTGACATTACATGTCAAATTTGACCGGCTCAAACCCCGAAAACCCCTTTCACTGTCTATTCCATTAAATCAGCGCAAACACTGGCTATTGCACAGTAACCATCTACTGTTCACCTATTTCAGCCTTTCCCTATTCCTTTGCATAGTAATTTACTTACTATTTATCCGAAAACCAAAATACTGTCCGCAATCCGAAAAGTCCACTGTCCATTTCAGCTGAAAACCGTAAACCCTATCTACTGATCACTTCAAACCAGAAACACCGATTCCAGTCATTATTCACTGATTCATTGTCATACATGAATAGTAAAATAATACTATTCATTATCTGACACCTCTCCCGCCCAAAACCCTAATTAGACACTTTATACTCTTTTCGACCGTTTCGAGCCCGTGAATCCAAAACTCAACTACGTTCAGTCCAAACAAGTGCCAGATAAATCTCCAGCATCCCACACCACCACCTTCCTTTATGATTCTTTATCCATTTACAATATTTTTGTTGTACTTGGATCCAAATCTCAGCTTCGTTCAATCCAGTCAAATACCAAATAATCTCCACCACTCCACACTACCTTTCTTTGTGTTTCTTTTTCGATTTTGTTTACTTGCATGTTGTTCCCAGCTCATTCCTTGTCAAGCCGGATTTTATTTGAATTGTTTTATTGTACTGTTTCGCGCTAGGTCACAACTTTGACGACCAGACTCCGGAAGACGTCGGACAAGATCAGGATCAAGAAAACTTTGTGCAAGAAGGCAAGTCGCATTCTTTGATCATTTTTGAACCTACATTTCATACATGTACTTATTACTTTCATTACTGTATTTGTGACAATTACTTTAAGTATTGAAATAATATTTTAGAATGCCATGACAATTAGATAAATCCTAAATACCCCACAAACAAACCCACCCAACTCTTGTAGGCCATATTCACCTTGACAGATTTAGTTTACATAGAATACTATAAATAAATTTCATCACAAAAATGTATTCATCAATCAAAAGCAAGTATTGGCTACTCGCCAATGGTCTTAGTGGTGAGTTGAGGGTTGTGTCCAGAAAGTTGGGCAACCCAATAGACTCGTTTAAAAGTGTGTCATCAGTGAGATCTGGAGGTGGACAGCCACGAGTTGGTGTTGGGTCATCGCCTCACTAGATGATAGGAAAGGACAAGAACCTTGTGCCAAGTAACAGACACAGAAAACCGCTCAACCACATGTGTGGTCATTCCTCCCTAGCTTAGTACACTGCTCATCCGATTGAATATTTACAGCAACAGGAATGGAACAGGAGTGGCCGGAAGGGGACACTCGCTGATCTCCATAACGATAGGCGCCGTTAGTGTCAGGTTAATAGTTCTGCCATTGGCCGGTGGTTCCCCGAGACTGTATGGTCCAAGAGCCTACCGGGTAGAAACTAGAAAGGTTGAGCAGTGAAAAGGCTTTGTTATCTCAACTCAGTCGCACGCTAACGTGTTGCGTGTTTATAGCTTGACAGTACGAGCTTGAGATATCTTGTGGGTAAAGTTGGGCAACTCTGCAGAGTGAACAATCAAAGGTATCCGAATACGCCGTGCTTCCGGCTAATGAAGCTGTGTCAATGGGTGATTCCAGTACAAAGGCATAAGTAGAGTTTTTGAGATGTTAAGTTGGTAATCGAGTTTGTTGATAACCCCCCCCCCCCGGTGATGTTATTACTTATTATTGTTTTACTATTTTATAAATTGTTTCAAATGCAAAGTGCATCCACAAATGCCAGGTATAATAAACCCTAATCATCCATTGAAACTCCATGCATGTAATTATTTAGCATTTTCATGCGGCTTGTTGAGTACGGTGGTAGTACTCATTCTTGCAATTTGCAAAACGTCTACAGAAGAAACCGTGGGAAGTGCAGAGGACCCTTGTGAGCAAGATTTTTGTGGACCCCCAGAAGGCATCGACTACTATTATTAGGTCTCGACTGCGTTCAAGCGTACCTGTGGTTTGAAGTTCTTCTGTCTTGTATTATATTTAACTTTGGGCTTGGATGCCCGTGTCAGGTCAAAACAGGTTGTTAAACCTTAGCTTTGTGTAATAAAAGTCTGGCTTTTGTTGCAATCGGAAGCTTACTTGAGATACTAATTGCTTCGCAACTGTACATCCTGGGCGGTTGCGAAGGGTTTAGCAGTCCCGAGAATCGGGGTTGTCACATTCTCCAAAATTGTTTACAATATTGTACCGTATTTCAAGGAGTAAAGCATATTAAGCACCGTAGTGTGGGAAGCACCGGATATTCTTTTGTTCGGTGTTATTTGGGAAGGTTTGGACGGCTGAGATTGGAAGAGAGGACGGGTTGTGGCGCATGTGATCCGATCGATGAAGACAGGCATGCATCGATCGATATATTTTATTGGGATTATCTATTCATAAGATGACTGAAATTTTTTTAATTATAAATCACCTTTTTTATCTATGGATCAATATCCAATCATATAACACATCAATTCCTACACAAATCCAATGATCATACCAAGTAATTTAAACTTAAAAGAATTTTAGACAACTTAAAAGTAGCAAGACTGTATTTTATTTTCTCTACTTAACCATACCCTGTACCTTCCCGATCGCGATATATATAGGCCTACTGTCAATTTTGTTCGATTGGTAAATCGTTGCATCGACCCAGCCGTCCGTCCCTTGATAAAAATCTAATTATAATTCGTGTGCGCAGCATATGTGCACTGTGCACATGTCTCATCCACTCGATCACTCACTTTCTTACTAGCGTGTCACCGCGTGTCTGTGCAATTAATTTATGTGATCCTGCTCCATTTGTCACGTCATAGACTTACGATCGAGCCTCGAGATGCGTTGTTACTCACTGTGGCTTAATTAACTAACGATGCTCCATTTGTCACGTCATAGACTTACGATCGAGCCTCGAGATGCGTAGTTACTCATTCTAAAGAAAGCAAACGAAGTCGGAAAATCATGAAATTTGTCAAGATGTCATGATATCATACGTGGAGGTTGTGGTAAAAAATTTAAAAAATTTCGCACAAGTTATCACGGCTGTTACTTCCAAATCAAAGCATCTCCAAAGAAGATTCATAGTTAAGTACTAGTAAGAATTCGTTGTCATCTAAAAACAATCTGATCCAATCCGAGGCTTGAGCCGTGCCTCCGCCCCTGCGCCGCGTAGGATCGAATGAGGCGAAGAACAGCTATACAAACGCATATATTGTACATCGATCTTAATTAGTGGGTGAACGGTCAGCGCACATATGACACGTACAAATAGGGATTAAGCCCTATATGGTTTCCAAGCCCTTAATTGTGCTGAATACTAGTGTTACTAATTGCCACCTAACCATTGCCAGTGTGGTGCGCTCTTGTACTTGTTGTGCTGCACAGTGGCCTTCCGCGGGGGGTTGTGTGTACGAGGGAGGAATCTGTTGGCATCAGTGAAGTGGGCTAGAGCCTAGAGATGCGGCCTTATGATATGGTACCGGGAAAATCATTGCGAAGTGGGAAATGGATCTACAGTACATAACATTAGAAAACGATTTTTATTGTCTGTTAAAAAAAAAGCTAAGGACAATAGCTACAGATTTACTACAGTAAATATTTCTCTATTGCTATGCTTTTCCTACAGTAGCAACAGCAACTTCTCTTTAGACTCGTGTTCAATTCAATCCGCGAAGTATTTCACATGCGCTCTCGTCTTCTTCGCCACACTAGGACCATTGTAGGTAGCTATGGTAATGTTTCGGGGCCTGGTCAGTGCTTGTAGCGGCTTTTTTTCCTGCCTCTTTTCTGTGCGTCTGGGTCCACTCATCTAGAATCTTTCGAAGTGCGTCAAACTTTCGTTGCGGGTTGTGGTTGCACAGTCGCTTGAACAGATTCATCAAGTCCTTGTTGCGGAACCGTTTATAGAAATTTGCACCTAAATACCTCATGCACTACCTACTCTGCAGATCTACCTATGAAAGTGTTTCGTTCTCTCCTTATCGCGATATATATAGGCTGGCTTATTATCAGTTTTGTTCGATGGTAAATCGCTGCATCGACCCAGCCGTCCGTCCCTTGAAAAAAATCTTATTATAATTAGTGTGTGCAGCGGACGTGCACTGTGCACATGTCTCGTCCACTCGATCACTCACTTTCTTACTAGCGTGTCACCGAGTGTCTGTGTAATTAATTTATGTGATCGCTCCATTTGTCACGTCATAGACTTACGATTGAGCCTCGAGATGCGTAGTTACTCATTGTGGCTTAATTAACTAACGATCGAACGTCTTTGCTGAACTGAAAGAATTCGTCGTCATGGGATCGAGGGAGGAGGTGGGGGCTCGGGTCGTTAGGCTAATAGTTTGAGATTTATGATCAAAAGTCCGTAAACATAGTAGTAATTCGTGTGTGTATGTTATGTTCGATCTAAGAACAACCTAATTCAGTCCGATGCTTGAGCCGTGCCTCCGCCCCTGTATAGGATCGAATGTGGGCAAAGGACAGCTATACAAACACTTATATTGTACGTCGATCTTAATTAGTGGGTAAACGGTCAGCGCACATATGACACACATATGTATAGGGATTAAGCCCTATATGATTTTCAAGTCCTTAATTGTGCTGAATAGTCGCGTTACTAATTTTCATCTAACCATTGCCAGTGTGGTGCGCTCTTGTACTTGTTGTGCGCACAGTGGCCTTGCGCGAGGGGTTGCGTGTACGAGGGAGGAATCTGTTGGCATCAGTGAAATGGGCTAGAGCCTAGAGATGCGGCCTTATGATCTGGTACTAGCAAAATCAGTGTGAAGGGGGAAATGAATCTACGGTACATAATATTAGAAAGCGATCTCTACCGTCCGATCAAGAAACAAAGATCGAGATTAATAGCTACAGACTGCTACAGTAAATATTTCTTTGTTACTGCGTCTTGCTACAGTGTCACTGAAGAGCTCTGCTCTGCGCTCACCAAAATGCTATTTGCACAGTGAATCTCTACGGGCAATACAAGGCTTGCTGCTGAATGGGGAATTGACTGGGTTTTGGCTGGGATACAGGAGCTGAGTGTGAGTTTCCTAGAATTTGGTTTTTGTTTTGCACGTGGAGAGGCGCAAATCAAGCTGCTCACAGCTCACTTATGCGCAAAACAGACGTCGAGTGAGACAATGGTGCGCATGGCTTCACCAAGTGCCATCTTTTCTTTTTTCATGTGTAACAGACTTGTGTAATCCTGCTCAGGAGCAGGAGTAATAAAGTTTAAAGCTCCTGATTCAAAAAAAAAAAAAAAGGTTGAACTATTGGGGTGGCCCACGTGCCAGCGCGTGGAACTCGTTGCGAGGGATGTCTTTTGCTGGGGCAGTCAAACTGGGACGGTTTGTGATCGGATGCATGCATGCATTGGAGGACGGACTGCGAATCTGCGATGCGATCGATGATATGCATGTGCAGCTAGATAGGCTGCGGTTTTTGTATTACTGTACCAGTATATGCACTGTACGATTTAATGCGTTGTCACAGGCTATACGGGTCTGTCTGGTGCGCGTCCTGGGTCTGCCTGGCTTGGTGGGGAGGCTGTCGTGAGTGTGTCGAGGGCGTATTTGGTTCGCGTCTTGGTTAGCTCTATGGTGCAGGCACCCCACTAGGCGAAGGCTAGCTCTATGGTCCAGGCACCCCACTAGGCTCAGGCTCACAAAATCAAGCGTCTCGTGCCTCAGGGCATGTATAACGCCGTCTTTATCCCCGTCTCTGTGCAGTCATTCTTGCAAAAACACCCTCCGGTCGGCGGAGAGACGGGCGTCGCGTCGCCTCGCGAGACGACAGCGTTGTCCCGTGCTCCGAGGCGGAAGCGACGGCGCAGCAGCGGTGTACGGCCTCGTCTCCAAGGAGTCGTCCCCGCGCTCAAATCCCGCGCGGACCCTTGCGTCACCGATGGCGCGCGGGAGATTTCGCGCCCTCCGACTCCGCACCAAATCGCCTCCACGCCAAATCGTCCTCCTACTCCAAATCTCCCCGCGTCCTCGCTCGCTCCCCATCATGTCCCCGCCGGCCGGACTGAGGAAGAGGAAGGGTTCGACGCCGTCCGCGTCCGCCGCCACGGCTGCTGCGGCCCCATCCCCTACCCTCGGCTGTGGAAGGTGCTCGGCGGCGGCGGCGACGGCTCCCTCCATCGGTCGTGGAGGCGGCTCGGCGGCGACGGCGTCCTCCCTCGGCCGTGGTGGCGGCTTGGCGGCGACGGCGTCCTCCCTCGGTCGGGGCAGCGGATCGGCGACTACAGCCTTCTCCATCGGTGGCAGCGGCTCGGCGAATACGGCGGCCTTTTCCCTCGGTCGGGGCAGCGGCTCGGCGTCTACGGGCTTCTCCCTCGGTGGTGGCGGCGCATCGACGACGGGGACCTTCTCCCTCGGTCCTGGCGGTGGGTCGGCAGCGTGGACCAAGGAGGTACATACCAAGAAATCGAGAAGCAGGTCATGATGATCTTGTCGCTAATTACTTTTCCGAAAATCCTATCTATACCGATGAGATGTTTCGTAGGAGATTTAGGATGAATAAGCCGTTGTTCCTATGCATCGTGCATACTCTTAGGGATTGGTCTCCTTATTTTACCCAAAGAGTCGATGCAACAGGTAGAAGTGGGCTTTCATCCCTTCAAAAGTGTACCGCGGCTATCAGGATGCTAGCTTACGGCTCCTCGGCTGATCAACTTGATGAGGTATTGAAGATAGCCGCAAGCACTTGTTTGGAGATTTTGGGGAAATTTGCGGAAGGAGTTATTGAATGTTTTGGCGAAGAGTATCTACGCCCACCAAGAAGCGAAGAAATGGAAAAAATCTTACAAGAAAATGAGGATCGTGGTTTTCCGGGAATGTTGGGAAGCATCGATTGTATGCATTGGGCATGGAAGAATTGCCCAAAAGGTTGGGCAGGCATGTTCACACGTGGTGACAAAGGCGTTCCTACTATGATCCTCGAAGTAGTGGCATCTCGTGATCTCCGTATATGGCACGCTTTCTTTGGTACTGCCGGGTCTCAGAACGACATTAACGTGCTAAACAAATCACCACTGTTCATTCAAGCGATAAAAGGTGAAGCTCCTACAGTTCAATATAATGTTAATGGAACACAATATGATATGGGCTACTATCTTGCCGATAGAATATATCCAGAATGGGCAGTGTTTGTGAAGACAGTAACGGCCCCTCAGTCGGCTGAAGACAAATTATTTGCATTGATGCAAGAAGGGGCGAGAAAAGATGTCGAGTGCGCATTCGGCGTATTGCAGTCACGCTTTGATATTGTTCGTCGACCTGCAAAGTTATGGAAGCAGGGGGACGTTATCAACATAATGCAAGCTTGTGTAATCCTTCACAATATGATAGTGGAAGATGAGAAGGAATTGGTTAGAGTTTCCTTGGATTTGAATGAGAATCCAAGTGCAACGATAGTGCTCCCGCCTGAAGTGCGTACAAGTGACAACCCAAATCCATGCTTCGCAGAGGTTCTTCGGAGAAATTCTGCAATCAAAGCTCGGCCAACGCATAGGCAGCTCAAGAAGGATCTAGTCGAGCACATATGGCAGCGCTATGGAAACAAAGAAACTTAGATAAAAAAATGTTGCAATTATATATAATATATGATTCCTAGTGATGGTTTTTAAAAGAAATATTGTAATCATGATCATCTTATTTATGCTTGATCCGTTTTGTATCAAATAGCAACGCAATGGTGTACAAAAATGTATTCATGATTGATCTTGGCTACATTTAACGCATTAAACAGCTTGCAGACACTGAAACAGACAGTCCATTGTATGATATGTCTTTTTAGCCATCTGTATGGCAGATTCGAGGCTTTTGAAGACGACCCCCTGTCTCTGGGTTGTACATGCCCTCAGGCGTCGTCTTCCTCCGCTAACCCCACTGCCCCTATGCTAATCACATCCTGGCCGCTGCCGTCACCATGCGCGCGCACGCCTCCTCCTCGCTCTCTGTTGCTACGACCTCTCCTGGCTCCGCCGCCGCCGCCGCTATTGCGCCCAGCTCCACGTACCGCCCCGTATCGGTGTGGATATGAGGAGGAAGGATTTGGGAGGAATGGTCTGGGGAATTCAAACGGTGTTAGAGAAGCGCATTCGATGGTTTTACGCTTTCTTATGCTCAACAAGTGATTTTTTTTTAAAAAAAAAATCACTTGTTTTCACGCCCAGATTACCAACCAAACAACGTATCCCAGACATATCTGAAGGCAAAACAAAAATCAAAGTTCCAGGCTACCTACAGACATCATCTTTTTGTCCGACACGAAGCTCAAACCGTGAACCAAACAAGTCCTGCAATGTAACGCTACAAATGAGTTTGCAGCATGCTTGATGCATTAATTCGTTGATGTTAAAAATCTACCGTCTGTACATATGTACAGTATACGTACGCTCACTCTCACTGTGAAAAAATATATATATGTTCATGCATGTTCCATTAATTCGTCACACACGTAGGATATCTGATTTATATTCAATTATTCATTGTAGCCTAACTAAGTATATGTACTCCATTTGCTAATTAAAGATTTAAAGTAGCCAGCTAGGAATGGGCCGAATGTCAGCGATTAGTGCACACATATAGTACTTACTCCATGCTTGCCGCGTGGTCGATTATTTAGTTTATTGGTAGGATCACATCCATTTTCGCCTAGCTATAGTTACGTTTGTGTTTGTTTATTCTGACTTTGAGTATAATGAAAATACATCCGCACGTCGTAGGCTACCTAATGCGCTATATATAAAAATGTGCAACTATAAGACATCGATTGTTAACACTTTACTTCATTGCATTGAGAGAAGAAAAAAAATACATAAGGAAGCGTTTGGTTTAGCTCGGTCTAGACAGCCATTTTCAATTCATGCATTTTCTTAAGAGATTTGTTGATGCCCATCTGCTTGTTGTTCTAGCCGGCAACAGTCGTTTTCAGTTCATGCATTTCTTAAAACTCAAGGTGTTGTGCCATTTTGTTAGGGGAAATGCAATGTATATGTCCAAAAGTTGAACCGGTAGTAGTAAGAGATTTGTCGACGCCCATCGACCTGCTTGTTCTGTGCCAGATTGTTCTATGCGTTTTCATGGATTTTGTAATGTAGACGCTCATTTCGTGCATTTCTTAATCAGCAAACAGAAAATGGACTTGTATCTTTTGTATGATTCATACTCGCAAAAAGTTGTATTTTAGTATGTTTAATGTCTGCAACTCCATTTTCAAGGGAATCTCGTCGAAACTTGGTAGCAAACCAAAATACTTGCCAAATCCGATCAACGGTATCAGAATCTGGTAATGCATAAATAGGCACCAAAGTTTGAGAGCAAACAGCACTCCCAGACAATATAGCCAGGCAGCCCAGGCTTCTGCCCACCTTTGCACGTCTACTCGTCGTGCCTGCAGTGTACTGGACAGGTTCATGAACCATGCATACGAACACGGAGGAGCGACGGTCCCATGCATGCATGTCTGTGGGTTGAAGCCGTGAACCCCTGGCATCCGCGGCCATTGCCGTTTAGATCGATCGGCGCGTTGCGCCCACGTACATTCGGCGAAAAGCTAGGCGCATTAACTATTGGTTAATTCCAGGTTGCGCAAGAGCATGTAATTGTTTGGCTATTGTGTCGGACCGGATTTCGTAATCCAGAATTCTCTGTGAAAATGTTGCGCTATTTCCTGGATCAGTAGATAGCGCTCACAGGATACATTGTTGAATCATTTCATACATCACGTAGACCAAACCATTCATTAATACAAGCATCAGAGTTCAAATAGACCACGTCGGGTCAAGTTTACAATAGAGCTGATCAGGCCAAATGAGTTCATTACAAAACAGCGAATACGATAGCGGAAGCAAAAGGGGTAAAGCAAGTCTCTCCACAGGCAAGCGACTGGGGTACCAAGTGTACGACCGATATTAGCCAAGGGCTTGGATAATATAGGTTGTACACAAATACCAACAGAGCCAACTAGACTGAGGCGAGACCTAGACTACAGAAACTCTATTACTCATCTTCATTTCCTTGCTCCTCGGCGTCCAAGTCCTCGTAGTAGGCGTAGTCGCCATGGTCTGCGGGTTCTGAGGGTTGGGGGAAAGAGCGAGGATGAGTACAACTTCCGTGCTCGCGAGCCAACACACAGTATGCAATAATATACATGCAAGGCTTAACAAGGATGGCTCGGGTTCTTTTATTTGCGCAAAGCAACACTTTTAAATACCGATATTAGAAAGACCTATCACTTAGCATTTTAATCAAATTGCATTTTTATTAAAAGAGATTACTTGTGCAATATTTATAACAGCGGAGGTTACCTCCACCTCATGCTTATTTTTTATGGTGGTTACATCCACCTATTAACATCACTGGGGTACTTCCACCCAGGAAAAACCAAAACCAAGGTCACAACGACCCATCACAATTTATCCCATCCACAAAGGTTTTATAAATAGAACTAACTCATGTAAGTTCCCATGTCCGCCCATGATCGTGGGCACGGCTATTCGAACAGTTTAATACACTCTGCAGAGGTTGTACACTTTACCCACAAGAGACAATCATCTTGACATGTACACATGTTTCCGTAGACATGTGAGTCAAGGGGAGATCGTCACAAGGCCTTTACAATGCATCCCACAGTATTTGTTACACCCGCTAAGGTTTCACCTGAGAAGGGTTACGCTAACATAGACCCGTCAACCCTTACCCAGACCCCCTCTTGCGCCACACGGCTTACGCTCACATAGACCCGTAAGTCGTACACCCCAACCCATAACCACAAAGGCTTATAGCGTAGCGGGTCATCTGCCTGGTGCAACTCATACTAACGGATACAAATTATTTAGCCAGGTCAGCACCATTATAGACATGTGGTTGTACTGTTTTACATTGGAAGGTCATCACAGGATTAAGTCCTTAGGGACCATCTGGGCGGTTCATATCACATTCCATCCACAAACCAACATTCCCTGGGCTGCATTAGCACCCACCAACATACCATCCATCATGCCATCCGCCCAGATGTGATAAGCAATTTTAAGGGTTTTTGAGAGGTAGGAAAATACATCAACACATCCATCTCGGTCATTTACATCCAATGATCGCCCAAAATCATGTTCATTTTAAAAGATGATGAATGGGGTAGATAATACCCGATACTTAAGCAAGGCTAGCATGGCGCTTAAGTATAGCCTAAACTAGTATAGTTACCATATAATTACTAGTGTGACAATGGCTTAAGGTAATTCAATTATCAAGGGATGGTGTATTAATAATTAACATCAAATTGGCATTTAACTACCTTAGGGTATTTAACATACATTTGCATAAGGAAATTAAAGCATGCAATTTGATAATTTAAAAGAACATAATTTGCATAAAATGTAGGTTCAATATGATCAAAGTGTTGACTCGCCTGGGTCTAGGGCTAGGTGATCTTGATACTCTTGAGCTTGATCGAAGTGGGGGTCTCCGGCTTCTCCGAACTCTATGCGAACGATCGTACTGGAAAAGAAACAAGCGAGCAAATAAATTAAATAAATCACAAAACTCAACAAATGAACTCCAAAATAAACCAAACTAGCACCAAAAGAAAGAACTGGATTTTAAAAAAAATTTAGAAACAAACTTCACGATTTTTGGAGTTGAATTGAGGGAGAAAAGAGATTTTAAAGCCTCTCTTTTGAATTAAAATCAGAAAAGGAAAAGAAAAAATCAACAAAAATAGAAAAACAAAAGTGGCCCATAGCCGGCTTTTCGGCCCGGCCCGGCCAGCGCGCGCTGCGCCTCGCGTTTGCCGATGACGGCCTTTGGGCCAGCAGCGGCGCGCGCGCGCCCATGCCAAGGAAAGGACGGGCGCGGGGGGGCTATCGGCCCGAAGAAAAGAAGGAGGGGGGAGGCGGTTAGGGCAGAGAGGAGGACGGTGCTGGCGGCGACGGCGCGCGGGGAGAGGGGGTGGAGGCGTAGCGACGGCGACGGCAACGAGGCTCACCGAGCAACGACGGCGATGGAGGGAGCAGCGGCGCACGAGGAGGAGAAGGGTTCGGGGGCGCGCGGCGGCGGCCGAGGGCTTCCGAAGGTGAGTCCCTCGGACCTCTTTACTCTCTCTTCTTCTTGCTCGGGGGAAAAGGGAAGCAAGTGGGGGTGGTTCAGCCGGAGGGAGGGAAGGGCACGGCTCTTCTTATAGCCGAAGGGGGCTTTGGATCCGGGGAGGGGGGAGGTGGCCGTTGACGTCGGCACGGCGCAAGAACCGAGGTTGCGCGGCGTGGGTTGCAGCGACAGCCGAGGTGGGACAGAGGGAAAGGGATGGGTCGAGGGCACACTCTCGGGCGTCGACACGACCGTGGGCGTAGCGCAGAGGCATGGCGACGGCAAGGCTAGGGAAGGGGGAAGGGCTAGGGTTAGGGAGATTTGGGGGAGGAAGGCTCGGTGATTTTGGGGAATTCAATCTCGAGCAAAGGGAAATCGTGGGGTTGGAATCTTGCACCGATTGGGGAAAATTTGCAGTCGAGCAAAAGATCTTTGAAGATCTTGCTCCGAAATTGGGTGTTACAAAACCTACCCACCTTAAAAAGAATCTCGACCCCGAGATTCGAGCTACTCAGAGAACAGGTAGGGGTAGTCTAACTTCAACTAATCTTCGCGCTCCCAGGTGGCTTCTCTCTCTGAGTGGTTGCTCCATTGCACTTTTCATAAGCGGATGATCTGACGTCTTGTTTGCTTCTCCACGACATCGAGAATCTTGATCGGATGTTCTGGATACGACAAGTCTTTCTGAAGTGCGATGGTTTCCATTGGAGCTTGCTCTTCAGGTACTCTGAGGCATTTCTTGAGTTGAGAGACGTGGAACACATTGTGGACATCTGACAAACTTTCTGGTAATTCCAGTTGATAGGCTACTTCTCCACGCTTTGCGGTGATTGAGAACGAGCCTATGTATCTCGGCGCAAGCTTGCCTTTTACCTTAAATCTCCGTATTCCTCGAAGGGGTGACACTTTGAGATATACATGATCTCCAACTTCAAAAGTTAGCTCTCTACGACGATTGTCGGCATAACTCTTCTGTCTCGACTGTGCAGCTTGTAGACGATCTCTGATCAATCTAACTTTCTCTTCTGCTTGCTTAAGAGTATCTGGTCCAAAGATATAACCTTCTCCTGATTCTGACCAATGCAAGGGGGTTCTGCATTTTCTCCCATAGAGTGCTTCAAACGGGTACATCTTCAAACTGGATTGGTAACTGTTGTTGTAGGCGAATTCTGCATACGGTAGACATCTCTCCCAGTCTACGGTAAATTCTAAAGCACAAGCCCGAAGCATGTCTTCTAGAATCTGATTTACTCTTTCTGTCTGTCCATCAGTCTGAGGATGATATGTTGTGCTGAAGTTCAAGTGAGTTCCAAGTGCATCATGTAGACTAGCCCAGAAATACGAGGTAAATTGGGAACCTCGATCCGAGACTATTCTCTTGGGTACTCCATGCAGACATACGATACGAGCCATATATAATTCGGCTAACTTATCTCCCTTGTAGGTGGTCTTTACAGGGATAAAATGGGCAACTTTGGTTAATCTGTCAATTATGACCCATACAGAATCATATCCGGCCTTGGTTCTCGGCAGACCCGTAATGAAATCCATTCCAATTTCTTCCCACTTCCACTGAGGGATTTGCAGTGGTTGCAGCAATCCTGCAGGTCTCTGATGTTCTGCTTTGATTCGTTGGCACACATCGCAACAAGCTACGAACTCGGCGATGTCTCTTTTCATTCGCGTCCACCAATATAGAATCTTCATATCTTGATACATCTTAGTGCTGCCTGGGTGTAGGGTATACGCTGAGCTATGGGATTCTTTTAGAATCAAATCCTTGAGCTCCTTTTGGTGGGGAACAAAGAGACGTTTCCCATACCATAGGATTCCTTGTTGGTCTTCAACCATCTTTGAGGCTTTTCCTTTGGCCATGAGACGTTTAAATTTCTGAACTCCAGGGTGTCCTTTCTGAGCGGTCTTGATTTGCTCTTCTAAGGTTGGTTGAACTTCCATAGCTGCTAAGGTGCCTTGTTCTATTAACTCAAGGTCAAGTGCCTCTAATTCCTTGTAAAGCTCAGGTTGATGCTCTTGTACCATAACATTATTGCAGTAGGACTTACGGCTCAATGCATCAGCTACTACATTAGCCTTTCCTGGATGGTAATGAACATCCAAGTTGTAATCCTTAATCAGTTCTAACCATCTTCTTTGTCGGAGGTTGAGGTCTGTTTGGATGAAGATATACTTAAGACTCTTGTGGTCCATATAGATATTACAATGATTTCCAATCAAGTAATGCTGTCAAATCTTTAGGGCATGCACTACGGCTGCTAACTCCAAATCATGAGTTGGATAGTTGTCTTCATGTGGACGGAGTTGTCTCGATGCATATGCCACGACTTTTCCTCCTTGCATAAGTACGCAGCCAAGACCTTGGCGCGAAGCGTCACAATAGACTTCAAAGTCCTTGTGTATGTCTGGCAATACTAACACAGGTGCAGTGGCTAACTTCTTCTTCAACTCTTGGAAACTCTTTTCACAAGCTTCTGTCCATTCGTACTTCTTTTCCTTCTTGAGCAGGTGGGTCATTGGTCTGGATAGTTTGGATAATCCTTCAATGAAGCGTCTGTAGTATCCGGCCAATCCGAGAAAACTACGCACTTCGGTCACTGAGGTTGGTTGTTTCCATTCCAACACTGCTTCTACTTTGGATGGGTCAATTGCGACTCCTCCAGCGGATACAATATGTCCGAGGAATCTAATTTCTTGAAGCCAAAATTCACACTTGCTGTACTTGGCATACAATTGATGTTCTTTATGTTTCTCCAGGACCAAATGTAGATGTTCAGTGTGTTCCTCATTGGTCTTGGAATAGATTAAGATGTCATCTATGAACACGACAACAAACTTATCCAGGTATTCCATGAATATCTTGTTCATAAGGTTCATGAAGTAGGCTGGTGCATTTGTCAAGCCAAACGACATAACCGTGAACTCATACTGCACCATACCGTGGTAAAGTCGTCTTAGGGATGTCCTCACCACGATCTTAAGTCGATGATATCCTCGATCTTAGGTCTATCTTGAGAACATCATGTTCTCTGACGGTGATCAAATAGATCATCAATGCGGGGCAAGGGATACTTATTCTTGATGGTCACCTCATTGAGGGCTCTGTAATCCACACACAATTTGGCGGTGCAATCCTTTTTCTTTATAAAAAGTACTGGCGAACCCCAGGGGGATGAGCTAGGTCTAATGAATCCTTTTTCCTATAATTCTTCCATCTGTGTCTTAAGCTCTTCAAGCTCATCAACTGCCATCCTATATGGCCTCTTAGCAATTGGGGTTGTTCCTGGCTTTAGGTTGATCACAAATTCTATATCTCGATCTGGTGGCATGCCAGGCAATTCTTCTGGAAAAACTTCCGGGTAATCTTGAACTACAGGTGTTGTTTCCAGAGTCACCTTCTCGAGGTTATGGATTGTACGATCCAAACCTGAGGAGCGATCCACATTAACCTTGATTGTGGTGCCCGGGTTTTTGGTGAGTACCACCTTTCTGTTGGCACAATCTATCATTCCTTGGTATCGGGCCAACCAATCCATCCCTAGGATGATGTCCAGAGTTTGGGACTATAGCACTAAGAGGTTTGCTAGGAATCCAGAATTTTCCATAGCAATCTCTACTCGGGGACTTACTAAGGTAGTAGTCAAGGGTCCCCCGGGTGAACTAAGTACCACGGGTTTCTTTAGCTTAAAGGTTGGCAGCTTAAGCCTTTCAACAAATTTTCTTGATATAAAAGAATGCGAAGCTTCAAAATCAAACAAAACTTGTGCTGGTACTGATTTAACAGAGAACATACCCATTAGAACTCCTGTAGCTTCCTGAGCCTCCTCGGCTGTGACATGGTTCACACGGCCGCGGTTTGGTGTCGAGGTAGATCTAGGTGCTTGCGGGGCCTGATGGCTCTTGCTTGGTGCTGATGTTTGACCTTGAGCTGGTGCGGTTCCCGAGTTGAACTTCGCGGGAGTGTTCTGGTGCGGTTCCCGAGTTGAACTTTGCTCGTTATCCAGCCACTTCATCTCCTCCTCCTGCTCCAACGCCACGCGCCTCCCCACAGTGTGCTCCTTGGACGCCTTGTACATGGCCTTGCAACTCCAATATATGTACACAATTCAAGACATCAGAATTACTCCGCAAGAGAACATTAAAAGGCCAAATTAATGGTGTTGTTGCTAATCAAATTAGTGACATGTTTATCTAGTCAAATTAAATAAAAGGCTAACATGTATGCATGCATAGATTGGTTGCCGCCACAAACAGTAGTATGTATTTTTCTAGGTATATAAATACGTACGTGGCTTGTAGGCTGCAGAGGTCAGCCATAGGCTAAGGAGAGCTCGCGGCCACGAGGTCGACGATGTTGACGATGGCCTCCTCTTCTTGGTCCTCATCTTCTTGGTCCTCACCGTCATGCTCCGTGTGCTCACCATGGTGCGTGACGTATGGTTTGTGAGTTTTCAATACCGTAGTGATCGAGTTTTTTTTTTAACTCTACTGGTTGTTGATGGAGGGCGCGAAAGACATGATCATTCTTTTCAAACGTATCACAAAACGAGATGAAGAGACACATCGTAACATCGGCGCACGAGATGAAGAGACGCATCGTAACATTGGCGCACGAGAAGAAGAGACGCGTTGAGCGGGAGCCGCAGCGGCTTGAACATATCACAGACGGTTCCAACCACAAACCGTCTGTGATACATATCACAGATGGCTATATCTAAAAACATTCTGTGATAGGTATATATCACAGATGGTTCTTGTTAATAACCGTCATTGATACTTATATATTACAGATGGTTCTTGTTAAAAAAAATGTTCTGTTTTCAGCTACTAAAACCATAGACAGTAACTTAACTTCAAAAAGGATTTTTCAATCATTTTTTGTATTTACATATGGCCAAACAGTGTGGCCAGTCTCTTCTTACAAAAGATTTTCTTAAAAAAGTAGAAATAAAAAAAGTTCAACTTATTTCCTACAGCCTAGGTAGACTGTTATATATGTCTTCAATTCTTTGTAGGTGACGTGGTTGGCATCGGAGGGTTCGGGGTTAGCGGACGTTCTCTAAAACACATCCACCCGTTGATGCGCTCGTTGGAGAGCTACCCAAACAGGCTCCGACTCAAGCACCAAGTGAAAATGCACCCAGAGGCTCAATTCCCTCGCTTCAGGTGTCTCGACATGGTCTACCTGATCGGCCGCCGTCTCGATGTCAGAGTCCAAGCGATGGTAATCCTCCTAGAGACGTGCAACATCTTCCTCGAGGACTACGTTGATGGCGAGGTTAGCTCGTCAGAAGAGGGAGACCACCCGGAAGACGTTGCAGAGGAAGATGTTAGGGCAGCGAAAGGTAGCCATCACATGCTCTGGCATAACCTCCGTCAGAGGAGGAAGGACAGTACTGTTCGCACACTATCCTTCCGCAGGATCCGCCAGCATATGGCCGGCGAGATGCTCGTATAAAATGGTTAAGTAGGCCATCAACACCGGCGTCAGGGGAGAAGAGTACTGGGGAACCATTGTTTTTTTTTAACTATACTAGTTGTTGATGGAGGGTGCGAAAGAGATTAGAGCGATGTGGGGATCCATCTTTAGTGGTAGATGATCATTCTTATCAAACCATCGGCATGCGAGACGAAGAGACACATCGTACGTAACGTCGGCGTGAGAGATGAAGAGATGCATCGCGCTAGAGCCGAAGTGGCATTGAACACCTTCGTGACATCCGCAATTATCACGCAGCGATTTGTGGTTGGAAGTGTATCGTGAATTATCACGAGCGGTTCTAATTAAATTTCGTCTATGACGTGTGCAATTATCACAGACAGTTCTTGTGAAGAACCGTCTGTGAATTATCACAGACGGTACTAATTAAACACGTCCGTGATGTTTGCAATTATCACAGACGGTTCTAATTAAAAACCATTTGTTATAATTATATATCACAGACGGTTCTAACCGGTTCTAGCCATCGTTACATATCACAGACAGTTCTATCTGTGATAATTACGATACAGACGGTTCCACATGAACCGTCTATGATGAAGCGTCCAATATAGCATGTTTTCTAATAGTGCCAATGTGTTTTGGCAATACCTAAACTGTTTTGCATTACATATTAGGATAGATTTGCATGACATCAAGAGTTTGTGTTTGCTTCGGATTAGAAGTGGGCACAGAATCGGAAAGCAGAGTAGCAGTCTTTGCCGGTTCTGAGAATCGCCGTATCCGAAACAGTGACTTCTTGTATGTCAATAAAAAGCTGAAAAGAGCAAAATGGCTGCAACACACGTTTTATTACCCTGCAATCGACCTCATCTAAGGAAATTAACCGGGACTAAGCAACAGCCAACAGCAGTGGATGATGGATCGATGGAGAGCAGCGGTCAAGCGATCAATGGCGGCTAGGCTAACCGATGTAGTACATGGGGTCCGGCAGCTTGAAGGTGCGGGCGCCCTCCGGCGCGCCAAGGATGTCGCTCCACTGGTCGCCGATGTTGCCGACGATCACGAACCCGGCGTCCTGCAGCTTCTGCCGCTCGCCGGACTTGTACGCCACTGCCGACGCCGTGAGCCCGGCTGGCTTGAGCAGCAGCTTCTCCCAGCCGGAGTAGCCCTGTCGCCGGAGGTTCTCGACGGTGATGGCCCTCTGGTCCTCGGTCCGGCCCGTCAGGAACACCGGCTTGACGCCGAGCGAGAGCAGCTTCTTGTACAGCTGCCGCGTCTCCGGCAGCGCCGGCGCGCTCCCCTCCCGCACGTACTCGTTGAAGCTCGTCGCGTTGTACGGCGCAGCTCTGCGTGTTTATACATAAGCAAGCAACACACTTTAACCATTAGTAAATAGCCAGTTAGCTAGTAGTAATCATGCATGCACGGTGTTCTAAGATGCATACTAAGAAACATGTACAGGAATGTTGATCCCATTTTAGATAGAACAGACGCCTTGGTTGGATAATCCATATTTTTTTAAGCAAGGGCTTGAGCTCTGCCTCGATCATTTCGTTGATAGCACCAACTTAATTAACCCAAAATGCGTAAATATACTACGACACCACCATTGAATAATATATCATTGGATAATCTAGATGAAGTACCTATATATTGTGTATTTATTATGTAGCCAAGTGGATGAGATTGTTGATAAGGTAGCCAAGTGGACAATATATATATCTGCTATATATATACGGACCTAAAGTCCTAGTCGATCCGGCCCAGTTCTAGTTTTTGGACAAAAATCAGTCCTACAGGTCTTATCGCCCCTCGCAGGAATCCAAACCGGCTCCAAAAATTTGATTTGCTTGAATACGATCCTTTTTAAGTTTAAAAACTGAAATATTCAAATTTTGACCAGAATTAGCCAAAAATTTTCGATTTTCGGCCAAACCGGTGTTACCCCACCCCAAAAAAAAAGAAATCCCCAGTAGCGAAAACCCTAATCCGGACAACATCACATGCGCATTGCATTGCATTGCATCGCATCGATCACACAAATATTTGGCATATTTTTTCTCACCGCCCATTTTATTTGCACTAATTAGCCAAATGATGCCAAAATACGCAACAAGATTGGTTTCATCCGTTTGTTTATTAGGGCGTTACGTAGTTTCTGCTGGTTCATATGATTGGTTTCATCCGTTTGTTTATTAGGGCGTTACTAAACTGCTGGTTCATCATAATTTTATATTAACTTAATTGTAACATCAGCTCTGCTAACTGTTCCAATACGTACGTTCTCAAGTTTTCAGTGAGTTAACAAGATATATCAGTCCAACTTTTTTATTTATGAACGACAAGATCAGTGCAAGTCCCAGCTAGTATGCAGCGTATAAACCTGCAAAAATATGCACGTATAGTATATACACATAGATGCAGTACATATAATCACGTATTATTTTACGTACGTACACATACATGCAGTACATATAATCACGTATTATTTTACGTACGTACGTACCCGAAGCCGTGCTTGGCGTAGAACGGGAGGTTGGAGAGGGAGGTCTCGTCGATGTCGAAGATCCACACCTCCTTGCCGTTGCCGGCGAGCTGCAGCCCCTCGGCGTAGGCGACGGCCTCGTCGACGACCACCCTCGAGTCGCGGCGGTAGTGCCCGCCGAGCATGTAGTGGCCGACGTAGCCCTCGCACCACCCCGGCACCGTCTTCCAGCCACGCACGTTGTGCGCCTCTACGCCCAGCCTCCAGCTGTCGCACGGCACGCCGGCGCGCCGGCCCAGCTGCCCGCCGGAGCCCAGCAGCGGGCGCAGCGCGTGGATGAGCGGCGCGGCGCCGTCCTGCAGCCTCTCGGCCGCCTCCGCCACCGCCGCCGACGTCGGCATACGGATGTTGAGCTCCCATGCGCTGCAGGAGCCCGCGGCCACGAGCTCCACCGTGAGAAAGAGCAGCCTAGCCATTGCCATTGTTGTGTGCTAGCCGGCTCTCTTGCTCTTACTCTTGCTCTTGCGCTCCCGAGCTGCTTGCTAGGTTGGGGGTGCGAGGCGGTTTAATATAAGAGGTTGCGGGTTTGGTGGCGCCGAACACATGTCCGCGTGTGAAACACGCTGGGTGATATTTTGCAGAGAAGGGAAAGGTTTGGACGGCTGTGATTGACTGAGAGTGAGAGGCCGGGCTGTGGATGTGATCGGATCGATGCGAACAGGCATCCATATCGTGTATATATGCTCCAATAATGCAGGGTACGTACCGGAGAATATATCCCGTGCTCCCGGCCTTATCTGAAAATGGTCCAAATAGTTAAAATAAACTGATTTTTTGTTTTGTTTAGACAGGTATGATATATTTAAGCATCCTGCAAAATACCAACTGGAAACGCAGTGTATATGATCAATAGGACAAAGAGATGAATACAGTGAATAGTAGCTTTATCTTTTTCCTTTTGATTTCGGATGCCCTTTCCGCGGAATTTGTCTTCTTTTTTAGTTTCTCATTGTGCATATCGGATTCGAATTTAAATACTTTGCGGTATGATATATTGATTTTACGTTAATGTATCATTTTTTCCAAAATTGTTTACAATATTGTACCGTATTTCAAGGAGTAAAGCATATAAAGCACCGTAGGGCGGGAAGCACCGGATACTCTTTTGTTCGGTGTCATTTGGGAAGGTTTGGACGGCTGAGATTGGACGAGAGGACGGGCCGTGGCGCGTGTGATCCGATCGATGAAGACAGGCATGCATCGATCGATATATTTTATTGGGACTGTCTATTATAAGATGAATGAAATTTTTTTAAGCATAAGTCATCTTTTTTATCCATAGATCAATATCCAATCATATGACATATCAATCTCTATACAAATCCAATGATCACAACAAGTGATTTAAACTTAAGAAAATTTCAGACGATTTAAAAGTAGCAAAACTGTATTTTATTTTCTCTACGTACGTGACCATGCCCTGTACCTTCCCGATCGCGATATATATATAGGCTTACTGTCAGTTTTGTTCGATTGGTAAATCGTTGCATTGACCTAGCCGTCTGTCCCTTGATAAAAAATCTAATTATAACTCGTATGTGCAGCGTACGTGCACATGTATCATCCACTCGATCACTCACTTTCTTACTGTGTAATTAATTTATGTGATCTTGCTCCATTTGTCACGTCATAGACTTACGATCGAGCCTCGAGATGCGTAGTTACTCATTGTGGCTTAATTAACTAACGATCGAACGTCTTTGCTGAACTAGCTAGTAATTTAAGTACTAGTAAGAATTCGTTGTCATGGGATCACGGGTAGAGCTGAGGCTCGGGTTGCTAGGGCAATAATTCGAGGCTTATGATCAAAAGTTTGTAAAAACAGTAGCAATCCATATATATATATATATATATATATATATATATATATATGGTTTTCAAGCCCTTAATTGTGCTGAATACTAATGTTACTAATTGCCACCTAACCATTGCCAGTGTGGTGCGCTCTTGTACTTGTGCTGCACAGTGGCCTTCCGCGAGGGGTTGTGTGTATGAGGGAGGAATCCGTTGGCATCAGTGAGAGCCTAGAGATGCGGCCTTATGATCTGGTACTGGCAAAATCACTGCGAAGTGGGAAATGGATTCACAGTGCATAACATTATAAAACGATCTTCACACTATCTGATAAAAAATCGCTAAGGACAATAGCTACAGATTTACTACAGTAAATATTTCTCTATTGCTACGTCTTTTGCTATAGTAGCAACGGTCACTTCTCTTTAGACTCGTGTTCAATCCAGTCCGCGAAGTATTTCACCTGCACTTCCGTCTTCTTCGCCACACTAGGACCATCTGTAGGTAGCTATAGTAATGCTTCAGGGCCTGGTCAGCGCTTGTAGCGGCCTTTTTTGCTGCCTCTCTTCTGTGCGTCTGGGTCCGCTCATCCAGAATCTTCCAAAGTGCGTCAAACTTTCGTTGCGGGTTGTAGTTACACAGCCGCTTGAACAGATTCATCAAGTTCTTGTTGCGGAACCGCTTATAGAAGTTTGCACCCAAATACCTCATACATCACCTGCTCTGCAGATCTACCCATGAAAGTGATTTGTTTTCTCTTTATCGTGATATATATAGGCTGGCTTACTGTCAGTTTTGTTCGATTGGTAAATCGCTGCATTGACCCAGCCGTCCGTCCCTTAATAAAAATCTTATTATAATTAGTGTGTGCAGCGTACGTGCACTGTGCACATGTCTCGTCCACCCGATCACTCACTTTCTTATTAGCGTGTCACCGAGTGTCTGTAATTAATTTATGTGATCCCGCTCCATTTGTCACGTCATAGACTTACGATCGAACCTCGAGATGCGTAGTTACTCATTGTGGCTTAATTAACTAACGATCGAACGTCTTTGCTGAACTGAAAGAATTCGTCGTCATGGGATCAGGGGAGGAGGTGGGGGCTCGGGTCGTTAGGGTAATGATTTGAGACTTATGATTAAAAGTCCGTAAAAATAGTAGCAATTCGTGTATATATGTTGTGTTCGATACGAACAACCTAATTTAGTCCGAGGCTTGAGCCGTGCCTCCGCCCCTGCATAGGATAGATGGGGGCAAAGGACAGCTATACAAACGCTTATATTGTACGTCGATCTTAATTAGTGGGTAAACGGTCAGCGCACATACGACACACATACGTATAGGGATTAAGCCCTATATGATTTTCAAGTCATTAATTGTGCTGAATAGTAGTGTTATTAATTGCCACCTAACCATTGCCAGTGTGGTGCGCTCTTGTACTTGTTGTGCTGCACAGTGGCCTTGCGAGGGAGGAATCTGTTGGCATCAGTGAAATGGGCTAGAGCCTAGAGCTGCGGCCTTATGATCTGGTACTGGCAAAATCAGTGTGGAGGGGAAATAGATCTACAGTACATAACATTGGAACACGATCTTCACCCTCCGATCAAGAAACAAAGACCGAGACTAATAGCTACAGATTGCTACAGTAAATATTTCTCCGTTGCTATGTCTTTTGCTGCAGTGTCACTGTAGAGCACTGCTCGTGCGCTCACGAAAATGCTATTTGCACAGTGGACCTCTGCAGTATGCAGTACTGCAGAGGATCTCGATCCATCCGGAGTGATGGTGCTGGCGGAATTGGAAGCTCCTTCAGCTGGTGTTATAAAAAAATTAAATGCGGACGGCACGGGCATATGGTATCCTCATGTGGCTAACGCCCTTATAGCTGAAGCAATGGCATGTCGAGATTGTACAAGGCTTGCTGCTGAATGGGGAATTGACTGGGTTTTGGCTGGGATACAGGAGCTGAGTGTGTGTTTCGTAGAATTTGGACCTGAGTGTGAGTTTTGCACGTGGAGAGGCGCAAATCAAGCTGCTCACAGCTCACTTATGCGCAAAACAGACGTCGAGTGAGACAATGGTGCGCATGGCTTCACCAAGTGCCATCTTTTCTTTTTTCATGTGTAACAGACTTGTGTAATCCTGCTCAGGAGCAGGAGTAATAAAGTTTAAAGCTCCTGATTCAAAAAAAAAAAAAATTGAACTATTGGGGTGGCCCACGTGCCAGCGCGTGGAACTCGTTGCGAGGGATGTCTTTTGCTGGGGCAGTCAAACTGGGACGGTTTGTGATCGGATGCATGCATGCATTGGACGACGGACTGCGAATCTGCGATGCGATCGATGATATGCATGTGCAGCTAGATAGGCTGCGGTTTTTGTATTACTGTACCAGTACATGCACTGTACGATTTAATGCGTTGTCACAGGCTATACGGGTCTGTCTGGTGCGCGTCCTGGGTAGGGGTGAAAACGGATCGGAAACGGACGGATAATGGCTTTGTCATATTTGTTTTCATATTTTTTTTCCCGGATCCGGATACGAATACGAATACCCCGGATACGAATACGAATACGAATAGTATCGAATACGAATACGAGCTAATACGAATCAAACGAATACGGTCACGATATATTTCTGAACATAAAACCCCTTAAATTGTATGCCGAAATTAACGAAAACATATAACTAATTTATTTGATGTAAACATTCATGAATTGTTCATATTTTCAGCAACGACACATAACATTGGCACTAGCAAGTTACATTAACTAGTTCATCACAAATATAACACTTAGTTTACCATATTTAGCTCATAAGTCGTGACTCACAAAGTCATCACACATTCACACTTAGTTCATCATATACATAAAATTTAGTTCACACTAACATCGATTAGACTGGATGGTTAATCTATACACAACTGACTGTAATATCCCAAAGTGTGTTACCAAAAATAAAATTAATAAAGTTATTATTTTATTGAATTTTCTGAGATTTAAAAGAGTTTTCCTGGTTAAAAAGGAATAATAAAAAAAATAAAGTCAATTATTTAATTTCCTAGTTTTTAATATAAAAATAAAATTTATTGAGTTTTCTTGGATTTTATTGGATTTAAAGTGAAAATGAAAATTTTAATTAATTTATTGAATTTTAAAAGGTTTTTCCTATTTTTAGAAATTTGAAATAATTTATATACAAAAATAAAAACCAACTTTAAGTTGGAATTAATTTTATTAAGTTAAAAATAATTCAACGAATTTCGTGATTTTTCTAGGATTTTGAACTCTATTTGCTATTTTCTAAAAGACTATTTGATTTGTTGTATTTTCAAATTCGAAATCAATTAAAATCCCTTTTCTTTTTGGGCCGAATCCTCTTTTGGGCGAACCGATATCCGACTCGTCTTATCCGGATAATCCGTATTCGCTTCCGTATCCGCCGGATAGCATGCCTACCGTATTCGCTTCGCTTCCGGCGAAAAATCGAATTCGCTTCCGACCCAAAACTATCCGAGAAAAATCCGATCCGAGACATTCGAATCCGCTTTTGTCCGGACGGCGGAAACTATCCGATCCGCTTTTCACCCCTAGTCCTGGTCCGCTCGCTTGGTAGGAGGCCGTGTGAGTGTGTCGAGGCGTATTTGGTTGAATTTTTTTAAAAATATTATTATTTTTAAAGATATTTACAAAAATAAATAGTCGCTTAAAACAATTACAAAAATGTGTCTCGCCGCCAGATGAACCGCGGCGAAGAACCTATCGCCGGTTCAATCGCGATGATAGGAACTGCCGCCACTCACGGCCGGACGACTATTTATCGCCGGTTGAACTCGCGACGAAGGTGACGATTTCTTCGCCGCCAGTTGAATCGGCGATAGGTTCTTCGCCGCCAATCAAGCATGTAACACGTACTATAAAATCCCGAAAAATCAATCGAAATTCATTTTAATTCCGAAAAAAAAACAAGAGAGATTGGAGAGGAGGAAGAAATTGCGCGAAGCCACGCCGGTTTATCGCGGTGGAGAGAGATTGATAAAGCATCGCTTTGATCGATCATCTCGTGTTGCAGGTAAATTTTTCTGAAACTGTGTATGTTACGTCCAAACCTTGTAGGTTAGCAAACGACAATAGCGACATAGAATTGAGTAGGTTAGATACATGTAGTCGGACTCTGTAGTACATATTTTGAGTTGTGTAGCGACATAGAATTGCAACTATAGCGACATAGAATTGAGTAGGTCACATAAATTTAGTCGAATCATGCAAGACATATTTTGAGTTGTGTAGCGACATAGAAATGAGACAATAGCGACATAGAATCGAGTAGGTTACATAAATGTAGCCGAACTGTGTAGTACATATTTTGATTTGGACATAGAATTACGACAATAGCGACATAGAATTGAGTATGGCGCTGGTTGACCGCTGTAGTAACATAATTAATGCACGATACATTTTTGAATTGTGAGAAAAACACGGAGTAGCTGTGTAGGTCTAAAAAACAATGAGAATATATGTGCGCGGTTATTATTTTGTTAGTACGTTGTTATTAGTTGTGTTAGTGCGCGGTCAATATCTTGTTAGTGCCGAAAACACCGTTTAACTAGAAAAGTAGCATGACATGTATTAAATTTGTAAAGAAAATTCGTAGTTGCTACATAGGCTATGTAAAGATGCATGGAAAAAATATGAACTTTCTATCTTGCTGTATTTTCAGGTATGGCAGACGCGAGTGAGTACGAGTTGCTTGACCCAGTGATTGACCAGCGTCACCGTAGCCGCCTCAGTACCGTGCTCCCTCCGGAGGGCCAGGCGCCGATAGAGCTTGGGGCGTTTGCCACGCACCCCATCGTGGCATGGAGGCCGCACCGTAGACCGGATTCGAGGTACGTCAAGTTGTGTCCTTCATGCAGTCAATGCCGGTCTGATTATTTTGCGTTGACTCCTGTTTGTGCTTAATCATTTGGACGCAGGTTGAGAGCGGCAGGCCTCCTTCCACTCGCGAGGATGGTGGAGGCGACGGTGGAGGACGATCAGGACCAGCGTCTTTGATCGTGACGCTTAGGCGCTTCGTATGACCGCGTCCTACCGACGGCCGTTGACTACCGGAGGCCGAGACCCACACGTTCCATCTCCGTGACGGAGATGACGCCGACGCCGCAGATGTGAGCTACCCGACCGGGTTGCCTGCGCAGCGCGCTCCGATGGTGGCGCCGCGACGCCCCGCCACGTGGCGCGCACGGACCTCCTAGGCGGTTCCGCAATATCCCGCCGCCAGCAATACAGACGTCGAGTTGGCAGCCCGCACGCCCACGCTGGTGGATCTCGCGATTCTCGTAAGTGTTTTGTAACTATTTTTCTCGTAACAATTCGTTTGTGAACCGTGTTGGCGTTTACGTGTCTTCTTGCGGCCGGCGTATGGTCGCGGCGCAGCCGCCGTCGCATTACGAGGCACGCCGAGGCCTACCCGCGTGGTTGTTCGGGTGGGTGATGTTCCCGAGCTCACGGCGGCGGCGTGGACAAGCACTACATCCGCTACGCGCAGGAGGTGGCCGAGTCACCGATCGAGTGGATCCGCGATGCAGACGCCGTGGGGTCCGGCCGTCTTTGTGTCGCGACGTCAGCGAACGCACCGCGCGGCGCGCGCGGCCGTTGGAGTGACGGCTCGATCCTCTCGGGATGCCCGCTCCTACTACAGCTGTGGTCGTTGGAGCGTTTCCAGATCAGACGACCACAGGTGGACTTGACAGCGTACGGGGACGGCTTGTACGCCCCGCAGGACGACCTGGACCGGCCGACCATGGGCACTTTGTGGTGCCGCCGACGGGTTAGTTTCGTAATCTTTTGTTATTTTCATTTTGCAATCGTTATTTTCGTGTACTTAGTTTGCAGTGTTGTATTGCACAGGTCACCTTCACGCCGATCACCTCGCAGGGCTCCTACCCGGAGTACGTTGCGATGTTCGATCAGCTGACCGATGACCGCGTCATCTGGACCCGATCATGATGACGGCCGGGTGGTCGCGCGCATCCAAGCGATGCAGCCGGTGCTGTGCACGCGAGACTACGTGTACTGGTACACGCGGAGTGCCTTGGTGCACGACATCTTCGTGGAGGAGTACCAGATACAGCGGGTCTTGCGCCAGTTCGGTCTGCGACAGGAGGTCCCAGCCCCTTGGGGGGGATGCGGGTGCCGGCGCACGTACACGCGTAAGTTCACTGTTGACTTTTATGTCCGTACAATATGTGTTACATCGCAACCAAATATTTTTCTTGCCGTCCACAGGTACACTAGGAAGGGAGTTCGTGGCACGATGTCCTGGTCGGACAGGATGTCCCCTTGGGTGGACGGTTGGACTGCCGCGCACGAGACCCTCGTCGAGGTTGCGGACGAGGCCTCGACCCGAGACGTCGAGCACTACATGGAGTGGTACTCGGCTCGACGAGGCTCCACGCGTCCGGTCGTGGTCGACTCGCCGACATGCGGCCGCGACGTCCGACACGCACCCCACCCAACCGATTCGCTTCCACCGCGACCACGTACTCAATATTACATATTTCATATTTAATTTGACATACTTACGTGTACAACTTGATGATTACCTGTGCAGGTGGATCTTCACCGGGAGGTCGTCGAGATGGTAGACTCCGCGCAGCACATGGCAATGTCGGGAGATCGAGAGGGCTCTGCGACAGATCGTGAGGCGGCGACGCTGGAGCGCGGACGCCGATCGTCGCGACGCCGGCCGACCCGGTGGACCGAGCAGTCCGAGGACGAGGGGTCAGCCGAGGTGGTAGGACACAGCCTCCTGCTCCGCACGTGGCGGGCACGTCGGCGTGGCAGGGCGGGGGGAGCACCTCCGGACATGCGGGAGGTGAGTTCGACACGACACGCTGACATCGCTTCTTCATGTCATTTCGAACCTCATAAGTTTGTAACGACGATCTTCTGTCACAGGTCCGCAGCTCCACCCCTACGCGGGCCAGGACTATGCCGCGTCGTCCGAGCACATCTTTGGGCCAACAGGTAAGTTCCGTTTGCATGCGTAACGTACTTTTAGTCATGACTATGTTTGTGTTTGTAACCTAATTCTTCGCAGGAACGGCTTGGGAGGACGATACATTCTCGGCCGCGATGCGACTCTCGGCACCCATGGAGGACTTCTTGAGGATCCGCGTGACCGCAGTTCTCTTTGGAGGCTTCTCACCGTATCTGATGCGCCGAGTGCGACCCGACCACGCAGAGACTCGGCCAGACGCAGACCCGGGCCGACGCAGATCACCGACGCAGATCGGCCGACGCAGAGCGCCCATCGCTACACCACCGCGGACTACTCGCCTGAGTCGGGTTGTCGAGCGCCGACCTCGGCGTACTCGGCCGCGGCGACGGGCAGAGGCCCGGTGACGCGGGTGCGACCTAAGAGGGACGCCATTAGATTTCCCTTTATGTAATTTTTTCATTATGCCAACTGTTGTTATGACATCTTTTGAATATGAGTAATACTACCGCTTTGTTTGACGATCCAACTGCTTGCAACGACGTGAAAAACGAGCTAGGTTTCTTGGGCGATGCGACAACACGGGCGCTGACGAAGTCCTTAAAGGCTGCTCCGTCTTGTAGCATCGGCCTTGAAAGGTAGCTTTTCAGGACGATGTGACCACACGGGCTAGCTTTTCAGGACGATGTGACCACACGGGCTAGCTTTTCAGGACGATGGCACCAGAGTAGCCAGCTTTTCAGGACGATGTGACCACACGGGCTAGCTTTTCAGGACGATGGCACCAGAGTAGCCAGCTTTTCAGGACGATGTGACCACACGGGCTAGCTGTTCAGGACGATGGCTCCACACGGCCTAGTTTATTAGGACGATGGCACGAGAGGCCCGGCAACGGCTCCATCCCCTCCAGCTATAAATACAGCGTAACTCGTCCAACTAGTCCACAACAGCACCACAAAGTAGAAAACATGGACAAGGAGAAGGAATGGGAGAAAATCCGCAAGCTTTTGAAGGACTGGGTGTCTCCCCATGAGACCACCGCTCGCTATCATGCCGCTAGTCAGGAGCCTTTCACACACCAAACCTTTCCGGAACTCGTGGATCTGAGGAAGCTGCCTCGTAGTACGCCCAACGATTCTGGGTCCAGCCGCGACCCCTCCTATGCTCGCGAACGCCTCCGAGATGACCCCGATAGGGTGGCACCCCTATCTTTGTGTAGGACGCTTGCAAGTGTGTAAAATCAACCGATGAGTGGACCATTGGGCAGCGCTATTGGTGCTTTGCCAAACTACGCCGCTGATCGCAACAACGTGCATCCGTAATGAAACCCTATTTCATGGTACAATGCTTTTTTTATTCCGGAAAACGGGGTAACGAACTCTCTTTACCCACCGCAGTCTCCGCCAGCACTATGCGACTTCCGGCAGTGGATCGACGACAAGATCCACCCCTACGACATGTGGTCGTTGCTGAGACGGAAGAGCTGGGCCAGGGAGCACATCGAGACCCGTGAAAGGCGCCTCAAAGAGTTGAAAGCTGAGCAGGCCGAGCAAGGTAGGCGGGACAGGCAGCGCGAGGAGCAGGAGCGTGAGCATGCGGCGGCGACGAGGCCTAGAGGAGCGAAAGAGGCCATCGCGGCAGAGCCAAGGCGCAAGGCGAGGAGTACAACGCCGAGCCGCCCGCATGGTAAATGGCCACGCTCGACTCGTGAGTTCTACCATATTCCTCCACATGTCCCATGTATTTCAATTTCCCTAAAGGCATGCGTACCGCCCTCGGTTCGTTGTCCTGCGTGCCATGTAATCCCCTTGTCGGATGAAATGTCGTGTGGTTATTGTTGCGTTATTTCCCCAAGTTCTCCAACGAATTGTGCGAACATTCGAACGCATTTCAATATCACTGCGGTGACGCACGTAATCATTAATCCCTCAATCGCCCTCCAAAAATCTTCCAACAATGCACAACAACAAATAGCGAAGAACAATTTGGATAAATTAATCCTGTCACCGCTTGAACCGCTAGTTGCCGGTTCACGATGTATCGCCGAGCTCGATTGGCGACAGAAGGTATCGCCAGCTCAATCGGCGACGAAGGTATCGCCGATTAATCGGCGATGTGCCCCCGACTCTACAAAATCCTCGGCAACCGTCAAAATTCCACACAGACTCGGTCTTACTCAACTAAAAGAGAAGGACACAACAGAGGAGGAGGAGAAAAAGCTAGCGAAGAGTCTGTTCGTCAGCTTGCCCACCCTCGGGTAATTTTCTTAATGTAACTGATTACATGATTCTTGATGTGTCATTACGTAGTGAAGTCCGCTTTACATACTTTTTGGTGGGATATTCGGTTGCACATATGTAGTTCATCGTGTAAATGTTCTTCACACTGCAAAGACGTCAAATATATCCGACGCCGTCAATTTCAAAATTTACTACGGCCGAGGGACTATTATGGAGGGTCCCGAGGAATTGATTTGAGTTATTTCGACCCGCGGACGTGTTCTCTACCAAGACCGACCAACGCACAATAGGCGTGTGATGCGGTGGTTGTTCCACACGCCCAAGTGGACCGTGATGTTCACGATCCGACATTGAGCCGCCGCCCCTCGTAGGACATTTCACGATTGGGAGTTAGTGCAACTAAAGGGAACAAATTCATGGCGGTCGATGCGCATGGCGAGGGAGAGGATGGAAATTGGTCCTTCGTCCAGCGCTTGCAAAATCCACTCGCATAGCGTCGTAACAAGTAGGAGTTGTCGACACCGACGAAGAAATAGGTGACTCTCGCGCACCGCACACAATGGCGTAAGGGCAAGATGTTGTCGATGTCGCCGAGTTACCTCATTCAGTGAGACAGGCTAGTGGGCTTGCTGACGAGGGGGAGGAGCCGGAAGACCTAGTGGGAATGATGGAGCTCGAAGACCAAGATTACATGGCGTTGTCCGAAGATGAAGGTTCTGATGACGACGATGATGCGGACCAGCAGGCGGTTCCATCCGAATGGAACACATACCAGTTCGAGAACCTCGTCGTCAACGAAGGCTCCCATGTACCATGGGAGTACGACCAGAGCGAGGTCAGACTAGGAGCTACGTACAAATGCAAGGAGGCCGTGCAAGATGCGGTCAAATTCGGGCATTGTCGGTTCGGCGCACATTCACCGTCGTCAAGTCTACCCCAAGATGCTACGACGCAAGTGCAACATAGAGGATGCCCTTGGCGCGCACGCATTTCAGCCTGGCGGACACCTATTGGAAGTGCTCCATAGTGGTCCTCACACATGCGTCGTCACTGAGTCACGCATCCCCACCGAACTCGTCATCGAGCTTCATTGCCAATCTCATGTACGGTGAGATCGTGGATAACCTAGATTTTGAGCCACGATCCATCATTCGCCATTGAGGCAAGGTTCCAAAGACACTATCAGCTATGCCAAGGCTTGGAGGGCAAACAGAAGGCATTGGAATCAAGGTTCGTGACGCTCGAGGATTCCTACCACAACCTCCTAGGCAACTCCGAGTCATACAAGACAGAATCCCGCACTCATGTCGACATTCAAGACGCCACGCATCCGAAGTGGCCTAATAAGAGGGTACTACAAATGAGCATTCTTCGCGTTTGGTCCATGCATCAATGCATTCCAGATCGTCGCCCATCTTGTGTATCGATGGCACATTCTCGATCGGCGGTACAAGGGCTGACATCGACCGCAATAGCGACGGACGAAACAATCAAGTTCTTCAGGTGGCATTCGCTGCTGAAAGCGAGAACACTGATAGTCTGGCCGTGGTTCCCGAAGAATGTGAGGATTTCGTTGAAGGATCGTCCCAACGTATGCCTCATACATGACCGCACGCTGGCCTCATCAGCGTGCAATAACACAAATGCTACGAGAGAGAACGTTTCACTTCCATGGCCGGATCTACAGAGCAGGTGGTGCATGAGGCACTTGGTGCAAACTTCTAAGCGCTTCCGCAACAAGGACTTGATGAACATGTTCAAGCGCAGGCAACCGTAACCAGCAGGCGTAAGTTCGACACACTGGAAGATTCGGACGACCGACCCAAACCCATAGAAGGAGGCATCGACTAGGGCTGCCCTAGCGCCACCAGGCCCCAAGCATTGCCACAACTACCCACATACGCTCCTAGTGTCACGAGGAAGACAGGGCACAGTCAAATGCTTCGACCGGATTGAGCACGAGCCTAAGGAGAAGTGGTCGCCGCATGACAAGGATGGTGCTCGATATGGTATCATGACAACTAACCTAGCCGAGGTCTACAATCGGGTCATGCGCGCGCCAGTGCCTCCCTTTGGTTGGTATTGTCGAGGCAATTCTCCGCTGTACCACAAACTACTTTGTTAACAGATGCACGAATGCATCGCCACCATGGCAAATGACAGAGTACTCTACTCCGCCATGATCACCGCATACATGGAGGAGAAGAGCAAGAAGGGTGAGATGCACCGGGCATTCAAGATGGGCACGAGGGAGCTTCGCTTCGAGATAATGTGCAGGGATAAAGGGCGCCGGACTAACCGCGATAGGATCACCCATGAGTGCACGCTACGCGATAGTTGCGTATGCACTTGTAACAAGCCCCTTCTTCTCGCATAGGCCCCGCCCCATGTCATGGCCGCTGCTCGACGGTGGCGCAGATCCCGCCAAGCACTCTCACTATTTCACCAAGGAGGCGGTGATGCAAACATGGAGTGGAGAGATGTATGGTTACGCCGTTGTTGGCCATTTCACTGGCCATCCATCCTGGGAGCAACTAATCTGGGCCGCGGACATTGGTAGGCTCAAGGGAAAGGTTGGCGGCGGCGTGTGCACGACGCATCGTGAACGATATGGACGAGGCGTAGCGGACGTCGCACGAAGAAGTGCTCCATTTGCGTGAGTCCGGGCACACCTTCAAGACATGCCCCACGCGAAATGCTCAAGACCAAGGAGACATCGGCATTCCGAACGTCACCACGGGGACCTCATCCGGTGCCCCGACTAGAGGCAGCGCACATGGGAGACGTTGAACCGCGACCGCGACAAAAATATTATTATCAATGTTGTCAATTATCATTTTAGTTAAGTGTTATGACGTTCTTCTGCAAGTTCTGTAATATCAGAGTATGAATTCCCGATCGAATGACAATATCACTTATCTTCCTTTTTACGAATCGTTCATACCTCAAACGTCCTCGCTAAATTCTCCGAAAATTAACTGTACTACAACAACATACGATGATGATAAAATGTTATTGCGAGTCCAACACATTTCGTACCGTTTCATTTTTATGAAAATCACAAACTGCCTAAGTGAAATAGGGAAAATAAAGGTTGGGGAATGAATCGCCAGCTCAATCGACGATAGTTCTGCCGCCGCTCAATGGCGATTCATTCCTGTCGCTAGTTGAACTGACGATTCATTCCTCAATCAAGCATGTAAGGTGGACAGATCCTGTCGCGCTGAACTTACGATAGTATCTCGCCGCCAACCAAGCATGCAGATACATTTTTGTAATTTTGTTAATCGACTATTTATTTTTGTAAATATCTTTAAAAATAATAATATTTTTTTAAAAAAATCGTATTTGGTTCGCGTCTTGGTTAGCTCTATGGTCCAGGCACCCCACTAGGCTCAGGCTCACAAAATCAAGCGTCTCGTGCCTCAGGCGTCGTCTTCCTCCGCTAACCCCACTGCCCCTATGCTAATCACATCCTGGCCGCTGCAGTCACCATGCGCGCGCACGCCTCCTCCTCGCTCTCTGTTGCTACGACCTCGCCTGGCTCCGCCTCCGCCGCCGCTATCGCGCCCAGCTCCACCGCCCCGTATCGGTGTGGATATGAGGAGGAAGGATTTGGGAGGAATGGTCTGGGGAATTCAAACGGTGTTAGAGAAGCGCATTTGATGGTTTTACACTTTCTTATGCTCAACAAGTGATTTTTTTTTAAAAAAAATCACTTTTTTCACGCCCTGATTACCAACCAAACAACGTATCCCAGACATATCTGAAGGCAAAACAAAAATCAAAGTTCCAGGCTACCTACAGACATCATTTTTTTGTCCGACACAAAGCTCAAACCGTGAACCAAACAAGTCCTGCAATGTAACGCTACAAATGAGTTTGCAGCATGCTTGATGCATTAATTCGTTGATGTTAAAAATCTACCGTGTGTACATATGTACAGTATACGTACGCTCACTCTCACTGTGAAAAAATATATATATGTTCATGCATGTTCCATTAATTCGTCACACACGTAGGATATCTGATTTATATTCAATTATTCATTGTAGCCTAACTAATTAAGTATATGTACTCCATTTGCTAATTAAAGATTTAAAGTAGCCAGCTAGGAATGGGCCGAATGTCAGCGATTAGTGCACACATATAGTACTTACTCCATGCTTGTCGCGTGGTCGATTATTTAGTTTATTGGTAGGATCACATCCATTTTCGCCTAGCTATAGTTACGTTTGTGTTTGTTTATTCTGACTTTGAGTATAATGAAAATACATCCGCACGTCGTAGGCTACCTAATGCGCTATATATAAAAATGTGCAACTATAAGACATCGATTGTTAACACTTTACTTCATTGCATTGAGAGAAGAAAAAAAATACATAAGGAAGCGTTTGGTTTAGCTCGGTCTAGACAGCCATTTTCAATTCATGCATTTTCTTAAGAGATTTGTTGATGCCCATCTGCTTGTTGTTCTAGCCGGCAACAGTCGTTTTCAGTTCATGCATTTCTTAAAACTCGAGGTGTTGTGCCATTTTGTTAGGGGAAATGCAATGTATATGTCCAAAAGTTGAACCGGTAGTAGTAAGAGATTTGTCGACGCCCATCGACCTGCTTGTTCTGTGCCAGATTGTTCTATGCGTTTTCATGGATTTTGTCATGTAGACGCTCATTTCGTGCATTTCTTAATCAGCAAACAGAAAATGGACTTGTATCTTTTGTATGATTCATACTGCAAAAGTTGTATTTTAGTATGTTTAATGTCTGCAACTCCATTTTCAAGGAATCTCGTCGAAACTTGGTAGCAAACCAAAATACTTGCCAAATCCGATCAACGGTATCAGAATCTGGTAATGCATAAATAGGCACCAAAGTTTGAGAGCAAACAGCACTCCCAGACAATATAGCCAGGCAGCCCAGGCTTCTGCCCACCTTTGCACGTCTACTCGTCGTGCCTGCAGTGTACTGGACAGGTTCATGAACCATGCATACGAACACGGAGGAGCGACGGTCCCATGCATGCATGTCTGTGGGTTGAAGCCGTGAACCCCTGGCATCCGCGGCCATTGCCGTTTAGATCGATCGGCGCGTTGCGCCCACGTACATTCGGCGAAAAGCTAGGCGCATTAACTATTGGTTAATCCCAGGTTGCGCAAGAGCATGTAATTGTTTGGCTATTGTGTCGGACCGTGTGTCGGACCGGATTTCGTAATCCAGAATTCTCTGTGAAAATGTTGCGCTATTTCCTGGATCAGTAGATAGCGCTCACAGGATACATTGTTGAATCATTTCATACATCACGTAGACCAAACCATTCATTAATACAAGCACCAGAGTTCAAATAGACCACGTCGGGTCAAGTTTACAATAGAGCTGATCAGGCCAAATGAGTTCATTACAAAACAGCGAATACGATAGCGGAAGCAAAAGGGGTAAAGCAAGACTCTCCACAGGCAAGCGACTGGGGTACCAAGTGTACGACCGATATTAGCCAAAGGCTTGGATAATATAGGTTGTACACAAATACCAACAGAGCCAACTAGACTGAGGCGAGACCTAGACCACAGAAACTCTACTACTCCTCTTCATTTCCTTGCTCCTCGGCGTCCAGGTCCTCGTAGTAGGCGTAGTCGCCATGGTCTGCGGGTTCTGAGGGTTGGGGGAAAGAGCGAGGATGAGTACAACTTCCGTGCTCGCGAGCCAACACACAGTATGCAATAATATACATGCAAGGCTTAACAAGGATGGTTCGGGTTCTTTTATTTGCGCAAAGCAACACTTTTAAATACCGATATTAGAAAGACCTATCACTTAGCATTTTAATCAAATTGCATTTTTATTAAAAGAGATTACTTGTGCAATATTTATAACAGCGGAGGTTACCTCCACCTCATGCTTATTTTTTATGGTGGTTACATCCACCTATTAACATCACTGGGTACTTCCACCCAGGAAAAACCAAAACCAAGGTCACAACGACCCATCACAATTTATCCCATCCACAAAGGTTTTATAAATAGAACTAACTCATGTAAGTTCCCATGTCCGCCCATGATCGTGTGCACGGCTATTCGAACAGTTTAATACACTCTGCAGAGGTTGTACACTTTACCCACAAGAGACAATCATCTTGACATGTACGCATGTTTCCGTAGACATGTGAGTCAAGGGGAGATCGTCACAAGGCCTTTACAATGCATCCCACAGTATTTGTTACACCCGCTAAGGTTTCACCTGAGAAGGGTTACGCTCACATAGACCCGTCAACCTTTACCCAGACCCCCTCTTGCGCCACACGGCTTACGCTCACATAGACCCGTAAGTCGTACACCCCAACCCATAACCACAAGGGCTTATGGCGTGCGGGTCATCCGCACAGTGCAACTCATACTAACGGATACAAATTATTTAGCCAGGTCAGCACCATTATAGACATGTGGTTGTACTGTTTTACATTGGAAGGTCATCACAGGATTAAGTCCTTAGGGACCATCTGGGCGGTTCATATCACATTCCATCCACAAACCAACATTCCTTGGGCTGCATTAGCACCCACCAACATATCATCCATCATGTCATCCGCCCAGATGTGATAAGCAATTTTTAGGGTTTTTGAGAGGTAGGAAAATACATCAACACATCCATCTCAGTCATTTACATCCAATGACTGCCCAAAATCATGTTCATTTTTAAAAGATGATGAATGGGGTAGATAATACCCCGATACTTAAGCAAGGCTAGCATGGCGCTTAAGTATAGCCTAAACTAGTATAGTTACCATATAATTACTAGGGTGACAATGGCTTAAGGTAATTCAATTATCAAGGGATGGTGTATTAATAATTAACATCAAATTGGCATTTAACTACCTTAGGGTATTTAACATACATTTGCATAAGGAAATTAAAGCATGCAATTTGATAATTTAAAAGAACATAATTTGCATAAAATGTAGGTTCA
>JAYEVH010000042.1:0-88218 GCA_036346255.1 Ampelocalamus luodianensis | reverse complement strand
ATACAGATCATAACTAGACCCATAAAATACCAAGGAAAAGGACAGATCTTTGAATCATTAAGGACAAAATCAACATTATAATTAGGAATGAGAAAACTTATAGTCCTGTTTACCTCTAAGATAAGAAACACCCAAATCTGTGATTCTACAACATGACAACTGCAGCTCTTTCAAATTTGTGAGATCTGCAAAAAGAAAGGTGCTTGTCAGCCTTGCAAGACGGGAAGATCTGGTATAGATTCCTTTTGTCTGTTCAAAATAACAATGGCTTAGTTTCTATTAAGATAAGGGGTCTAAGTGCACCATATGCTGTATCAAAGCAGAAATCTCAAAAGGAAACAAATAGATGTGATGCTACCTGATAAATATTTTATATCTGAATCTGCAATGTGGTTACAATATCTCATATTCAGTGATTCCAGATTTATCAGGCCTGAAAAAAGATAAATGCAGCTGATAAAACAAACTATCAACAACTCAAAAGGTAGTCAAAAGTTGAGACAAACCAAGATCAGCAGTGGGCATCACAGCGCATTATGACATTCCAAAACGGAAAAAAGACTCCAGAGGATCCAATTTAGAATTTTAGATACCTACAGAAGTAAGCATGTAAATGTGATACCTTTTATATGAACAAGGCCACCATGAATCTTTAGGCATCGTTCAAGGTCAAGATTGATCAAATTAACTAAATTTGCAAATGCTTTCATTCCTTCAGCAGTAACTCCGTCACTTCTCTTGAAACTTAGAGATGTCAGGTTTGAAAGTCCTGCGGATTTAAAAGGAATGCATACGTAGTAGAATAGATACATTAAATGACTAAAAAGTTAGAAAACTATTGAAGGAAGAAACTTCACATTAGAAAGGCTTGGGCTTGCATAAGCCCCATAAGCCCATTAGCCAGGGGAGGGTTTGGCTTATCAACATAATGAGTTTAACTTGATCTAACAATCATTCCAAAACTAGCTCAATTGTAATGGATTAGGATCACAGCATTGGTAACAGCTATAAGCTCATGCTTAAACACCTCCAAGATGACGCAAAGGCATTTACATAATAGAGACTCAGTAAGCAGTGTGTTACTGACCTGACAAGGTTCCTAGGCCGTGTTCTGAGATTTGATCACAGTAATTACATGTCAAGCTTTGCATGTTTGAGCAATCTCTAAGAAGATTTAACCCACTATCAGTTACTTCGGAGCAAGAAATGTCAACGGATAACAATGACTGCCTTTGAGAAGCCACTACTTCCATCCAAGTATCCTTCACTCCAGGATACTCCCCCAAACCAATGTCCTGATTGTGAAATGTATGAAGTATCAGTTATCCCACAAAGAGAAAACTCCACCTCATTATCATATAGACATAAGCTATAGCAAAGGTTTGACAATGTTCCTTGTCAATAGATAGCTCAGTATCGGATGACCTTCTCAATACAAAAGCTGGTTATCAATTATATGTGCTAAAGTAATCACTCAATTTCCAAAGAAGGAAAGAGCAATTAAGAACCTTAACATTACATAAATCTTTAGCTTGATCGAACCGGTTCCATTTGTTACTTTCTTGCTAAAGACAACTGGATCCATCAATTCCAACCTTTTAAGTTTTGTAAGTATCTTATAAAACCGGATTGTGTGCCACACTTGTAAGCAAAGTATAGACAACAGAATCTTACCTGCAGCGCACAATCCCGAAAGTTTCAAGCAATGTCTCCATGAGACAGTTCGACTCCACTAGTTCATTGAAAATCTGCTGGCTGAGATCCCTCGGCAGCATAGCAAAACTAGAATACTTATTGATATCCTGCAAGTATTCCAGGCCGTCAAACAAAAAGGCAGTATTCCTTAGCAAAGGAAAACACTTAAACACATGTAGCCGCAATACCACCTTGCAGACTTTGGCCACACAAAGCTCCATGAGCGACGGGCACCGTCCAGGGCCCATTCCCTGGCCCTTGCGGGGGACATCAGAATTGCTGCGGGGCAGTGTAAGCAGCAGCCATTTCAAGCTGCTGGTCTTTGAGAACCTTGTGGATGTCTGGAAAGAATCGTCCTCATCCACCAATTGGCTTCTCTTCCTTGAGCAGACGCCACCCATGATCAGGGTGAAAGTATTGAACAAAACTAATCACTCCTCTGCGGACTCGAAAGAATCTATACGCATACAAAATTTTGGTTCTGAGTAACTGGCAGCTGTACTGTTCTTATCTCATCAACCATTTGCGGCATAGTTAAGAGCCCGAGACAGCCTTAGTCATCTTCCACTCCATTCTGCAACATGAAGATATCATACAGTGTTAGCTTTTACCAATTAGATTAACCAACAGAATACTAAAAATACTAAAGTCTACTGGAAAATTGTGAACCGTGCACCCCCTATATCCTAAGTGACTGAAATTCCAATCCTAAATAGAATCGAAACAGATATATATCATCAAAACCGTAAAAGCGCCAGAAATTTTTGTGCGATCCTATCAGAAGAAATCAGATGCTGCGGATCAAGCATCAGTCCTACAAGCACGCACTCAAACCACAGAATCCCAGGTCCCCAGCCAAGTAACACCCCGGAAAAAAATTCGCAAAAAAATCCAAACAAAATAACAGAACGATCGTACTCCAATCCAAAGCCAACAGAACTGAGAGCCGATCGAAACGACCTCACAAAGCCTCAACGACAAGTCCGTCTCAGATTAAAAAAAAAAAACAAGAATAGATATAGATTACCCCCAAAAGCGGATAAAAGTTAATCCCAAAAATGGGGAAATGAACAGTGGCCCAACCAACCCCCAGCAGCACCCAGAAAGTCCCACAGAAAAACCAAAACAACACCATCACCGGGCACGGAATTCTCACCCACCACCCCACCCCACCGCAGAGCGGCATGTAAGCCAGCCACCAACCCACCCAAACCACCCGGCCACGGCTAGGGTTTAGCTCCGCGGCTCAATCCCACCGCCACTGCGAGCACGCGACCGCGAGAGATTAACCAGCGCAGCGCTCATAAATATCTGACGAGTCCTCGCGGAGGAGCGGAGAGGAGAGGAGGGACGGGAGGAAATGCAATTATGGAAGTGGGGGAAACTGTTATAGCGAGAGCCGGAGAGGCGAGCGAGCTCCACGTGTCCCCGCGGCGCGGCCGGGGTTCCGTCTCACTGGCGTGTGGGCCGTGGGAGGGGCCGGGTGTCAGTCACGGGGAATGGGGAGCGGCTGGGGTAGGGAAGGGGCCGAGTGGGGTGGGGCCGGGGAGGGGGATAAGGCGAAGGGGCACGCAACGGTGGGGCCGGCACACGATACACGCCGATTGTGCGGCCGAGTGTGTGTGGCACTTTACCATTGGTCGCCTCCTTTGTCGTACACGTGGGCCTGGTGCTCACTATAGTGCAATTCAGTTATTGTTGTGGTGCTGCAGCGATTATTGCCATCGTAAATCATGATCATCATGGCTGCGGGCGTACAAGTTCACCAGTATAATTTCTAGTCAAAATTGGCTAGATGACTCCGCGATTTAGTGGTATTTGATTTATGGTATTGCTTTTTTAATAAAACACACCATACTTTTATGACTCTTTGTTGATAGACATTCTATCTATTAAAATATAATATCTAGATGATTAAGAGAGTAGTATAAAATAACCTATGTGCCCTTATCATTATACTTCTTCTTCCTTCCACCCCATGGCCAGGTTGAGCAAGAGGTGAAGCAACGGGGCGAGGGGGGCCGGGCGAGGTGACCACAAACCGTAGTGTCTTGAGTGCGCACGAGCATGAGGGCATCACGTGGAGTGCATCGGTGCGCGGAGCTTTGCCTGAGGTGGACAGCAGCGGTGGCGCGATGAGGAGGTACAACGACGCGGCAGACTCATGGCAGCGATAGTGAGGAGGAGGTCTTCCGACAACGGAGTTACATGCATGAGGTAGAACGTGGAGCAAGTAAGAAGGTGGTTTGTGGCGGCCTAGGTAGAAACTAACTAGCAACGATGAATTTTATGGCGGCGACTCTGTGGACGGAGTCGAAGAAGACAACAAAATTTCTAGTGGGATGTTGCATGATTCCCAAAATTTCTTCAAGGGAAATGATCAAGAGGATGGGGAATACAATGCGACGCGGTTAGTTTCAACATAGATTCACCGAGGCGACGGGAACGTGGCGGCGCGTGGCAATCGGACCCGAGGAAGAAGGTGACGGCCGTCATCAGGGCATACACCATGCGCTGGCAACCGTGCATCGCGCACTACCACTCAATGTCGACGTTGTACGAGGTGTCCTCATCGCCGACGAGCTCGCCATCCTCCACTTGCCTTGGAGAAACCGTAGCCATAGAAACATCGACCCCTACTGTCGCGCCAGCGTTGGCATTGTCCAGTGCTTCCTCCGGTTCTCCTCGACGGCAAGTAGTAGTCGATGATATTGTCGATATAGTCGGCCGTCTAATCAAGAAACGGCGCATGTGGGAGCACTACCGCTGCACCAAGAAAGCTCGATGACCAGGGAGCTCGGTGAACAAGCGTAGGAGTCGAGAGGGAGAGTTCCTTCTCTCTATTTCTTCTCTCTCAACCATATTTGGTTGGTGGGCTCCACCAATTGATATAGGCAAAACATAATTTTCATCAACCTTTTCTCTCTCCTCTCAGCTATATATTATATTTTAATTACCTTAGTGTCCTACGGCAAAAAGACACAAAATTATAGTGTCCTAGAGCAAAGGCATAAAAAAATGTGCCTAAGAATAAATGTCACTAAATTACGGTGCCTTGTAATCAATTTTGCCTAACCTGAAAGGCCGCAAAAGCCTACAAATTTGAGGTAATGGTCTAACCGAGAAAGAAGCGTGTTTCTAGTTTCTAGCTTAGGTCAAATCTCACAAACCTTGTGCTAGTACAAAGGTGTTTTTTTACACGTCGGACGTACTCATGCACACACGTGGGTGCGTTCTTAACACACGTCTAATCTTGAGCAGTGGCTTAAACCCTACGGAGCGCAAACATACGCTTTGACCATTAAATGCACCCACATGTGAATATACTATTCCTAAAACCCGGATGAATACGAACACCGAAGATAAGCTTCGAACGCTGACGGGTAAGAGCAATCCAACGTGCTCTCACCAACCGAGCAACGCTCGTGCTGGTACAAAGGTTTGATACCAAGTTATTGACATATTTTATGTACTTTCAAGTCTAAATACAAGTAACCCTTCTTTACTCTAGAACAATCTACCATGAGTCCATGAGGCGTTTGAGGAAGTTTCCGTGACATTGCCATGCGGTAAGAGCTACTAAACTAGTAGTAGTACCGAGCTGCTACTACTAATTCTACAGCAGCGTCCTAACAAATCCCATGTCCGCACGAAACGTGCATGCCAGCATGGTGTGCCGCCCTGCCGGCTTCCAGTAGGTCCAATGCACGCGTCAGGTCACGCACTATTTCCAACAGGGAAAGGAACAGATGCTCGTAGGCCGTAGCATACTATACATTGCATGCCTCGTTTGTTTTTTACTTTTTGACGTAGGCCGTAGCATACTATACATTGCATGCCTCGTTTGTTTTTTTACTTTTGACGTATTCATCGACACGTCAGCTTTTCTAGATTAAGCCTCGCCGTGTATCCAAACTTATCTCGTTCAGTTTGGAGCTTCCTTTGGTCTCTATCGCTAGAGTTAACTACTACTGCTTGCCCCAGAAGCTTGGAACAATGATCGGATGAGAACATGCAAAAGTTATTCGTTAAGGAGAGATTTTCTTTCAATGGCAGGTGATGTATCCGTCGTAAATGAAATGTTAGTGGTGACTTCGTCATTTCTTCGTCAAGCTGAGCTCGTTGAGTGCGTGTGTATGGTGATGTGTGTGTGTGTGCGCGTGTTGTATTTGGTGTTTTGGAAGAAAAAAAAAAAGAGTAAAAGCTCGCTCGACCATGACCATGGTATTCGGTGCTTTTCAAGCGAATCTTCTTCTATTGCTGAAATTTGGCAGAGCTCGAAAAAAAACCTGAACATGCTAGTATGTTCTGTTTTCTTATGAGAAAAGCAAAGCAGCATGTACATGTACCACTGCACTATCCAAATAGCTTTAGATTCGTGCGAGTTAAAAAAAAAAAGTTATGCGGTTTGCAATGGCATTAGCGGCAGTTGAAGTGCAATCTCGGGGCCACCATGCATACATATGCACCCAAAAAATCAACCCACCCACCGTCTCTTTCTTACCCCCTCTCTTCGCTCTCCCTCTCTTTCTCCCTATGTTAGAAGATGAGCATTGGGAGCAGAGGTGGAAGGGAAGGATTAACTCGGGTGGATGCGAATTACATCGGGAAGCAATGGCGATCGGTGCGGAGGAGCCGTGGTCGTAGGCAGCCGTGCTCGGATGAATAGTGCTCGGATGAACAGTGCTTAATCGGAACAGTGCTCGGATGAACAGTAGACGCAACGAAATTTGGCGCAAGAGAGATTGGGAATAACCCAATCCTTTGCTGGTTTTTCTATTACTGCATATGCTCTTTATATAGGAGTACAATCTGAAATAGAAGGTTAATCCTCCCCTGGACTAGGACTCTAACTCTTATCTGAAATAGAAGGTTAATCCTTCCCGGATTAGGACTCTAACTTTACTCTCCTAATACAAACTTCCCTAATTGAAACCTTCCTAATTGCAACTGCCTCAAAGCGATACATTGAACTCTTATGTGGCCTCTAGGGCCGGCAAGGCACGTAGGACCGGCTACTCTCGCATCTTGTGGCGCCAGCCAGAGACGCGGTCCCACATGACATCTCTCCTCTCGATAAAACTCGCCCTAGAGCTGAAATGAGAGATAAGATTTCTTGAAATCCGGACATCTTCTCAAGAAGTATCGTAGTTGATGAATCTCGCCATCAGATCAACACTTGCCACTTGTCACGAGCAAGCTCGCACGTAGCGCCTTCAGAGGTGCCGAATAACCCATCCATGTAGAAGGGGTGGCACTGGGTTGGTGATGTCGGGGCACTCACAAACTTCTTTAGAAAACCCACATGAAAGACATCATGGATGGGGCCGCCTTGTAGGTCCAATGATACGCCATGTCATTGATCTTGGCGATGATGCGTAAGACCCAAAATAATGGGGTACAAGCTTCCCACTACCGCCCGGCTGAAGCTACGCCGATGATGAAGGCGCAACCAAGCCAAATCGCCAACGCCGGCGCACGGAGCGATGCTTCGATCGTATAATTTTTGTAAAATTCTTGGGCCGGGTGGCGACTCCGAACATCTACCAAGAACAAATCGCAATCTCGAGTGCCCGATCAACACCGTTGTGTGCGCCGCCCCGGGTCATAGTCCCAAAAAGAGGAGGTTCGTGCCCATACACCATGCGAATGGCGTTGTCTTGAGGGTCGAATGATACAAAGTATTATAAATAAATTACCGCCAAGGAAGCCATCTAACCCATTGTCGTGGTAGGTCTCCGGTCCATGCAACGGAGGTACATAGCAATGATCTTGTTCACCACTTCGCATTGACAATCGACTGTGGGTGATAAGCCGTACTCATGTTAAGGCTGGTATCACATTGAGCAAATAAGTCCTCCCAGAAATTCGAGATGAATACTGGGTCCCTGTCCGACACAATTGAGGTAGGGATGCCATGAAGCCGAACAATTTATGCAAAGAAGGCATGTGCAGCAACGAAGGCCCAATACGGATGGGCCAAAGGAATGAAATGGACGATTTTGAGATCTCGTCGACCATCGCCAAGATGATGATTTGCCGCCCACTTTCGCAAACCCTCCACAAAGTCCATGGAGATATCGGACCATACCAAGGAAGGGACCGCTAGGGTACTAGCAAACCCGCCGCTGGAGCTAATCTATCTTGTTGCGCTGGCGCACCCCACGCGTGGACGCACTCTGAACCACTACCCTGGCCTTGTGGGACATGGAAATTTTCCCGCAAGTGATGAAGTGTCTTCTGGATCCCTTCATGAGGCCCATCATGTACAGCCCCCAGGAGCATGGAGCATGGAGTCAGCTGGATCATAGCACACCATGCCCTCCACCAAAGACCAAGGAGAACCCAGCTCACCAGAGGCGATGCGCTCCCGGAGGCTCGACAAGGTCGGCTCTGTGCATGCAGCCTGACATAGATCCTCGAACAAAGAGAATCAGGATGGAGTGATGGCGAAAGTGATCCTCGGTTCGACATTCCGACGAGACAGTAGCGCTTGGCGACCACATTCAAGCGACCCGACTTGAATTCTACCCCAACATCAAACCCAAACAATTTTCTCACCCATTGATGTTGAGGTATCGTGGAGAGGCGCTGATCCAGAAGAAACTTGAGGGCATAATGGTCTGTCTTGATAGTGAAAGGGTGCCCCCACAAATACGGCCTCCAATGTCGCATGGCTTGTACTAGACCAATGAGCTCGCATTCATAAGCCGTCAGTTTGGTGTGGCATGCCGCAATGGGACGGCTAAAGAACGTGATGGCCCAGTGCCTTGATGAAGAACGGCGCTAAATCCCGTGCCCGACGCGTCACACTCCACAATAAATGGAGAGGAGAAATCGGACAGCTGGAGAACTGGTACCGAGGTGAGTGCCTTCTTGATGGCCGCAAAGGCCTGTGCAGCTTCCTCCATCCACGTGAACACCTCTTTACGAGGAGTCGAGTCAAAGGGGCTGCATGGCGCCATAGTTTTTGATGAAGCGCGAGTAGCCCGCTAAGCCGCGGAGGGCGCGGACTAACTGAGGCTGAGGCCAGTCCAATACACCCTCCACCTTGGACGGGTCCATGGCGACGTCGTTGGCCCAAATGATGTGGCCAAGGTATGTCATCGCGATTCCCAAAGAGACACTTGATCTCTTCGTAAAGAGTCCGCGCGACGTAGAAGTCAAACACGCTGACATGTCACAGTGATCCGCCAGAGGAGTCAGATATCAAAATATCATCAAAAAACATAAGCACAAAACGACGTAATGTCGAACCCGGGAGCGAAGGATCCCGAATTCTCTGTGTTCATACACTAGTCCAGGATTTCTAGTATACACAGTCAAACAAAAGTGATAGCACAAACATATCTCGCATTTATTATTAATAACTCAGAGTTTATTACAAAAAGGGCCTTAGGCCAAATAAATAAATAACACAGCGGAAAGCAAAATAGTAGTAGACCACACGACTTGCCATAGGCAATCGTCTGGGGGTGTAGGCCTGGTCGTCAAGATCCTCACCGTCCTGATAGAGGTCTTCTCCTGAATAAAGATTATTCAGCAAGAGTAAGCACAACTTCCGTGCTTGCAAGTTACACCCAATATTGAGAGATAATGCATGCATAAGGTAAACAAAGCATAATGGCGGTGGTTCATTTTGCGTAAAAAGATTTTCAAAGTTAAATACACATATTAATTTCTAAGGCCGGTTTGTATACCATAACTAAAATCGTGTTTAAAATGACAGCTTGTATAGTGGATAACCTCCATTAATTGAATGGTGAAGGATACCCTCCTATCACTTGGCTAACCGCCAATTTTCACCATAGGATTATCCATCCTAAAATCATCCGATGAAATCATTTTATAAACCAAAACAAAGTCTAACTTAGAGTGGCTTTGCTAGCATGTCCATGATCATGACGCGCTATTCGAATAGTTTTTACTCGCAGAGTTTGTACACTTTACCCATACGAGATAATTTGTTTTTAATGTCGCCAATGCACGCCCAAGCGCGTGACTAAGCAATTATCATGAGGCCTTTACAATGCAATGTCTAAATGTATTTATGCCCGCTAAGGTTTCGCCACCATTGGACTAACCATCCTCCGGTGCCCCTCTTGCACCAAAGGGACTAATGTCTAACCGAATTCATACAAACAACAAAGCACAAATATCACTAAGATGCCACAAATTATTTAGCCAAATATGTCTCATTCCGCACATGTGGTGGTAACGATAAGGCGAGAAAAATATGCTCAAAGACTCGTCTCTAATCGACTTTGACGACTTTCAATTAAAACCCTAGGCCTTAACCTTAAACAGATTAAGCCTCAGCATAAACTCGCACCCGCCATCCATCCATTTCGCTAAGTTCAAATCCATTTTGATTTTATTTAGAGTAAAATCCTCTTTATAAACCTTTATGGTAAAACAACACCACAGTTGTCAAATTTAAGACAAGTATGTAAAAGATTTGGCTAAACCTTCCCAAATTCAAAAGTATGATCTAAGCATGGCTAAACACAAGACTAATTTTTGTATCATTTTACCTAAGGGTGACAAGGCATTCATATTCAATAATCAATTTGGCCATACAATGGAGATTGGAATAACTACATAAAAAACAGGGCATTCAAACAATTGTATAAACATATACATGCATTAAGTAATTTAAAAATAGAAAATACATTTAAATTAATGGGATCAACATGATCAATGGTATAACTTGCCTTCGTTGACGTCCTGAAAATCTAGGTCTTCGGGATGGTCAAACTCTCCGGTGTCGTCGAAATCTATACGCGAAAATACGGTAAATTAACTTCAAATTCCAATAAATTCAAAAAGACAACTCAAAATAACACCAAATTGAAATATTTTGGTTTAGTTAGCTGGATTATAATTTATACAAATTTTGCAACTTGAACCACCTAATTTGGAGTTCATGTGCAAAAGATATGAATTTTTGAAGTTTAAAACCTAAATCTGCAAATTAAATGAATTTCCCAAATTATTTTTCTAAAGGAAAATCTATTTAATGCGCAATGTCGACATCAGCGAGGAATTTTTCCGCCGAATTTTTCTAAAGAAAAACATTTGAGTCATTGACAAGTGGGCCCAATGGTCAATGGATCGAGTCCATGGTCGGTCAAAGGTCCACGTGAACCCGCGGCGAAACAAGTATCGGTGTGGGTGTGTCCGCGCGATACCACGTGGGCGCCCATGTGGTGGTGACTCACTCGGGGTGGTGTGGCACGCGCGTGGCGGTGACGTGGCTACGACGTGGCTCTGGCCCACGCCACCGCGGACCCGGCGCTCGATGAGTGGCTCGTTGGCGTTTACACCGCGTGAGCCCTACTGTATGCGCAAAATGAAGAGCGTGGTAGTGCAATCACGAGGTTACCAAAACAACGGCGAGCGTGTTGGAACGGCCGCGGCGACGAGTTTTGCGCGGTGGTTGGAGGTCGACGGCGCGATGGTGTTCGGGGTCCTTCGGAAGGAGTGAGTGGTCGCGCGGCCGCTCACGGCGAGGCGATGCCGATGGTGAGGTCGAGTGGCCGAGCGCCGACGATGGTGCCAAACCGGTGAAGAGACGAAGCCACCGCCGCGAAGAACTACGACCGCAGCGCCACGCGTGAGGAGGAGGGTCGGGTGGTGGCGTGGTGGTGAGGTCAAGGCGGTCCCGGCGGTCCTATTTATAGGCGCGGCGCCACCGATTGCCGTGGAGGGCACGAAGCTCCGCGCGGTGTTACCGGGCGGAATTACGGGATTTGAGGCCGAGATGGAAAGGAGAGGTCGTGGTTTCGAGGCGGAGAGGATCGAGGGTGTAAATGCGCGCGGATTGCGGGTATTAATGAAGATTGCACCGGTTTGGAAGGTTTCGAATTGGCATCAATGGCGGTCGACGGCGAAGAAAAGGAAGGAGCAATGGAAGAAAGGAAGGTAGACGACGACGCGCCCGCTGGATTTTGATCGACGCGGACAAGGGCGGACGGGGGTAAGCGCGGTAGATGCGCCGCCGTTGGATCTTAATCCAACGGCCGCGATAGATTATGGCGGTGTGAGTGAGTGATAAAGTCACCGATGCACGGGTCGTTGGATCTAAATCGACGGTGCAAAACCAGCGGTGCGCTCGGTCGTCCGAACGCTCCATTGAATTCCTACCGTTGATTTCAAATCAACTACCGATGCGCAAGGGGTTGAAGCGCAGGGAGACGGGTCACGGGTCGGCATGCGAAAAGGGAATTGGTCGCTAGATTCGCCCACCCTATTTTAGGATTTTTCTTTTGATTTTCTAATTAATTAAATGCTGATAATTCAATTAGGCTTTAGTAAATAGTAAATTAAGTCCAAAAATTTTGAGAAAATTCACATAAATTCTCTGAAGCATTTAGGACTTAAATAAAATATTTCCAACTATTATTTGGTAATATATTTTGCAAAAATTTTGTTTAGCTTCAAATTGATTAAGCAAAAGCTTTTAAATATTTCTGAAAAATCCACAAAAATAATTAAACTTTATTTTCAACTGGAATTTGAAATTTGGGCTGTTACACGTAAGTAGGGCCGAAGAACTTCATTCATAAAAGCCCGAATGTGCCGGCATTTGCCAGACAAATGGCATAACCAAGAACTCCAAAGGCCCTCATGCGCCCCGAACGCCATCTTCTCAATGTCTACGGTGCATCTCTGCACTGATGGTACCTCGAGCGCAAGTCCACCAGGAAGAACCGAGCTCCTTTGAGCTCGCTCTACCACTCCTCGACCACCGAATGGGGAACTTATCTTTGATTGTCTTGTCATTCAATGCTCGGTAGTTGAAGCGAAATTCCATGTCCCATCCCGCTTTTTGACTAGCGTGACAGAGCCAAGAAAGCCGAGGTGCTACGCCGATAATGCCCTCGATCGAGCATGGCGACGCATTGGCGCCCAACTCATCCTTCGAGGGCGAGGCACCAGACGCCGAACTACCACGTGGCCCAAGCCGGCAAAGAAGTGAATGCGATGGTCCCGACTTTGCACGAGCAAAGCAGCCCTTGGTTCGCGAAGATGGTCCGAACTCTCCGAAGATCGCCCATGTGGTCCTCCGAGGTCGCCGTGTGGAGGTGTGGGCTCGCTCTCGTGGGTTGGCGCCGTGCCACGATCTCCCGCTCTTGTCGCTGGAAGCGCATCGTCGTGTGCTTGAAGTCCCAAGTTATGGGCCCTAGGGAGCCCAACCACTAGACGCCCAAGACGACGTCAAAACTGCCCAACAGAATCGTGAGGAAGTTGAGGATGAAATCTTCTTTGTCGATGGAGATAGGCATTGCGCGGCAGATGCCACCGCTAGTGACCTGGTCGCCGTTGGCGACTGACACTGACAGACCCGTGTGTGGCGTGAGGGACAACGCCATTCAGGCGACCAATTCGGCCGCCATAAAGTTCTGAGTCAACCCAGAGTCCACCAAGGCCAGAAGGTGGACGCCGTTGATGATGATGGCGAGCTGCATCATCTGGGTCTTGCGGATGCCTATCAAGGCAAGGAGGGAGATGGTTGCCGCCATCTCAGGTTCCTCCTCCTCGTCTTTTGAGTCGGGCTCCACCTGCAACGAAAAAATATGCTTACAAAGCTTTTGGTGCCCCAGATGGAATTTTTCGTCGTAGACTCACAGTTGTAGCAGAGTCCTTGGCTTCTGCATTCCTCCATCTCAGGCATTTGAAGGGGCGCATCAGGACGCGCTCGTCGACGCATGTGGATGAGCGTGCCACCCCGATGCTCCTATCGATGCTACGCTCATTGCGGGAAGGGGAACCGAGGAGGCGTTGCTCGGTAGTGGTTCTCGCCGTTGTAAGATCGAGCGGGCCGACTAGAGGGGTGAATAGGCGCTTAAAACTTTTATGCGCTAAAACCGATTTCTAATGCGAAGTTAATACAAATACGATTTTGCACAATTAAGACCAAAATCCACTAGTCTCAACTAAGTGCACCAACAATACAAGTCTAATAAGAATAATCAATCAAGCGTGGACTTGTAAGCAATTCAATTTAAGCAGTGTAGATAGCACATATCATGGCAAGCATTCATACACAATAAATAAGCAACTTAATTATATGAATGTAAATTGCAATATGGTAGAGCTCAAGAATGCAACCACAAGATGACACGCGATGTTTTATCGTGGTGCTCGGAGACTTGCCGGCCTCCCTAATCCACGCTGAGGGAAACCCAAACCAATTGGGCCGGCTCTACGAATTGAGCCTTCCTCCGAGGTATCAACCACCTCGCTCCACTAGGGTTGCTCTTACTCCACTCCGAGATGGCGAGCACCAAGCCACTCACAAACGCCGGTCTTCTCACAAGCTTCACTTGAGAAGATCACCGACGCACGACGCTCCACGCCATCTAGGTGTCGGCAAACACCAAGAGTAACAAGTCTCCAACTTTCACTTGAACCAATCAAGTGTCAAAGCTCGTGGATACTAAATCCACCACCTAATGCAACACATGCACAGGATTTGCTCTCAAACCTCACTAAGTGCAACACATGCACAAATGGGAGTAGAGGGCTTGCTCTTAGCTCAAAGGAACTCAATGGGGCACCAAGATCTCCTCCTCACACACCAAGGTGGGTATTTATAGTCCACACACAAAAACTAGCCGTTGGGAGAAGATTCCAGAGAATCGACAAAACCGGCCCGACCGCCAACTAATGGCGGTCGGCCGATCGCTAAGCGCCAACGGCTATAAAACTAGCCGTTGACACACCTGCCCGATCGCCAACCAACGGCGGCGGACTGTAGGACCCCGGTTTATTCGCTTGTAATCGCTTAACCATCCACTTGGTCCTAACAAAGACAAATCAAATAAACTAAGCTCGAGATATGTATACTTCCTAAATGCAGATACACACCCGCTACAAAATCATGCATCAATTCCATTCATACACATAGAGCCAAGCAAAAGCAACAATCGAACGACATAGATAATATAAAGAGAGTTATTACAAAAGAGAGGCCGACCGCCAAAATTCATAAAGACAAGTAAATACACAATGAAGCAAAATGGCCATAAGATGGCGATAAACAAAAGCCAATCGGTGTGCCTTTACCACAAGGCAACCAACCTGACCGCCAAGCTAATCGTCCCAAATAATGCCGCAACATGACTCACAAAAGTGAGGCCCTTGGGCTCACCTTCTTCCTCTCGCAACAATTAATATTAAGAAGCGATGAGTACAAAACTTGTTTTGTACTCGCAAGACCGACGTGTGAGATAATGTAACTATAATTAACTACATGCAAGCTTTATTTAAGTGGATGAGGCTTTGGACTTATTTTCAGATAAAGCAAGTTTTCATTTACAATAAGGTAATAGATTCAAAGCAAGTTTGCAATTAACTTTTATTGTTCAAATAAAAGAGAGACAATAATAACATAGATAGAGAACAACACCAACCTAGAAGTGACTAACCCATAGTCACTACAAAGAATAGCATGAAGTACCCTTCATACCACCCATGTCAAGTTTAAGTTTTTAAAAGGTTGTAGTCTAGTTCTTGTGGGAAATAACCAAGCGTGTCCATAACCTAGGACGAGGCTATTCGAATAGTTTTAACCTGCAGGGGTGTACCAATGTACCCACACGATAGACCGCCTTTCCACCACCACTAGCATACTTCCTTTGGTATGCAGCACGGCTAAGTCTACAAGACGCTTCCAATGGACGATGCTAATTAAGAGCCGCAACCCACGGAGAAGGATACATTAGATGCACCCTAACCGACGCCTAATGCTCCCTCGCACACCACAAACACACACACGCACACACCCACCGACCAGCTCATAATTAACACCTCCCAAAGTACTTAGTCAAGAGAGGTTCCATATCCCCTCGTGGTTAGCACGCAATAATTGCTTGGATCAATGGCACAAGTAACTCGGTCCTTAGGGACTTAGGCACCATTCCAATCACACCCAAAAGATCACACCAACATACCATTGTGCCCAAGTCAAGATATAATTTTTGTTTTGAGTTTTTGATTTGTAAGTTGGTAAAACACAAGGTTGGACATAATGGAATAATAATAGCATTTGTAGTGATCAAGATCACCGACTAAGTCGATGATCGCCAATACTACCGATATCTAGGCATGGCTACAATATTCATTCAGAATCTACTAAGTGATAAGAGTTCATCCATCGAACTCTAACCACAGCAAATAACCTAGGCTCTGGTAGTAGAGGATAATTATTTACCTACAGATTATGCAACTAGAGGATTAACTAATCAATTTAACAACAAATTTGCAATGCATACATAGAAGTTTAAACAAAATATTAGACTTTAAAAGTAATGGGACTAAATGGAAATGATCAAACCGCTTGTTCGCTTGTCGTTGCTCAATTTGTTATGAGGGTCGTTCTCGGATTACCGCAAATATCGAATCCTAAGCTTAAAGAGCGAAAACAACCAATAAGACGAGCAACACTTAAACAAAAGAGCAAGCAAAATTATCCAAATGTGACGAAATTTATACACAAGGTAAAATACGAACATACCTAGACATAGAAACTGGAAAACTTAATTTGGATTTGTGGTGCAAAAGATATTCTCTAAAAACCTAATTTCTACCATAATTAGCACAGTAGCAAAAATATTTTCTAGAAAGATTTTGAAGCTGAAACTTTTAGGTAGCTACCTACTGGTATAGTGGTAACCCATATGAAATTTCAGGTCATTTGGAGTTAAAATGATTTAGTTATGATTTTTCTAAGTTTTAAATCTAAGACATGATTAATTTCAGATTAAAGACTACTCAAAACCTATACTAAGCTAAAGTACTTTAACAGATGCATTTATAGAACTTTAGTTTGTTAAATTTGGAGCTACAGAGAAAAAGTTATGCAATTTTGAAGTTTAAAACAATTAATATGTGCAAATAAAAGCTTCTGACTAAACTGAAAACCCATAAAACTGGGAGGTCGTGGGCCGTTGATCAAGGATCGCACGGCTCACGAGCTCGACACTAAAACCCGCGACAGCACTCGGGCGCAAAGACCTCATCGCGCCAAGGGAGGTCTTAGCCGCTAGATCTAGACTTGATGGTCCGATCTAACGAGGAGGTCCTAGACGGCAAGATCTAGCGAGGAGGTCTAAGCCGAGATCTTGAATCCAATGGCTACGACTCAGTGCACGCACAACGCGCACGCAAAGGAGGTCCTCGCGCTTATCAGAGTCGTGGACCGCGAGATCAAGATCCGCGTCCCGAGCACCAGGAGGTCTAAAGGTCAACGATTGATCGACGAGATCTTAACGCGCCGATCTCCCATAGGAGGTCCCGACGGTTGAGATCTACCCGAGGAGGTTCAGCCCGTTAGATCTAAATCTAACGGTCCGAGTCGGGCAGGAGGTCCTAGACGGTCACGATCTCTAGTGGGAGGTCCCGAACGGCTAAGATGAAGCGAGGAGGTCCTGACGGCTAGGATTAGCCCGAGGAGGTCCCGGGTGGCTTTAATGGTGCCGACTCCGTGATACGGGCGCTAAGACAATTTAATGCATCTAATGATTGACAATAAATGAACCTAAGGAACACTTAATGACTAAGGCCCGCCTACACGCCGCTGACTCCACGACACATTAAGACACCATTAACGCACAAATGATAAGCAATGATTTGAGCATTAAAGTTGTCCGAGAACATGATTTAAACGGGAGGTTTTGGCCGACAAACCCGAGCGTGTTCCACGACTTGCCGCGCGACGTGGACCTCGTCGGCGGAACCAAGAACACTGATGAGTCCCAAATAGGAGGAGAACCTAAAGGTGCCAAACAACTAGGCTAAAGCGCACTCTACCGCGCTAGCCGAGAGATGACCGAAGGAGGCTAAATACAAAGAAGACGAAAAGCCATCGAGGTTCAAAACGACCGGCTTCAACACTAAGGTACTCACCAGTGGAACGAAAGAGGCCCAAGAATGGTCGCAGGAGCTCGGTGACGTGGAGGTCACGAGGTGAAGAAGACGGCTCCCGCCACGAACAACAGCTCCTACTTTGTCAACCTCTGTGAAGGTTTAAACAAAGCAAATTAGGGAGATTTGGAGGTGACCAAGAGAACAAAAGACAGCCAACAATCGCAATATTGAACCACTTTGGAGCTCTGAGGTCACGGAGAGCTCCAAAGTTCAAAGAATGGTGGCAGAGGCTTTGGTGTTTTGAGCACAAGAGCAGAGAAAGGAGCTAGGTTGAAAAGGAGTGTCTAAAGAAACTTAGATAGCAAGCTTGGGCTTCAAATATAGCTGGTGGGAAAATGGCAAAGACAAATGGTGCTGAGCCAAAGTACACATGACATGATGGGAGTAGGTTGTCGTGAGACTTTTGAGCAAAAGGTGCTGCCAGACATTTAATGTTGGCAAGACATAGCCGCTTGTCACCCTTTAGAATTGACAAGGCATCGCTTCTCTTGCCATGCACAAAAATTGATAATGCCCAGGCCCACCCGACAGTGAGAGAAATAGGGAAGACTGGTCAAATGAACTCAACGGCTAAATCAGCGCTGAGCTCCACCAGGGAGGTCGTGAGCTGCTGGATTGAAATCCAAGGGCTCAAATTTTGAGCTAAGTATTAGAGGTCCTAACACTTAGGGGAGGTCTGAGCCACAGATCTCAAGATGGACGGCCCACGATCACCCAAGTGCTAGGGGTGGTCGTGGAGGGCTGAGGAGGTCGCCCCAGGGTGGTCTTTGCAAAAGGTGCAAAGGAGGTCCTGGGGGAGGTCCTCGAGGGTTGTCTTTGTAAAAGAATCTGAGGAGGTCGTGCGGGTGGGAGGTCTTTTACAAAGACCAGAGGAGGTCTTTGCGGTTGGACTGAGATCCAAGGGCTGCGGGGCTGGCGAGGTTGCACGGGCTCGGGTTGGTGCTATTAGTTGGTTTGACCGAGCCAGTTGGCACGAGCCAGACCTGGTGCGGACCCGAGGAACAGTGAATCCAACTTGACTTTGAAATTAAAAGCTGAGATTTGAGGATTTATTTGAGGTAGCAATCTAACTCCAAATCTTATGAAATTTTGACAGTAGCTTGCTAACCTTGAGCTGGACCTTGTATAAAATTTCCAGAGGTTTTATGTTGAGCACTTTTCTCCGTAAATTATACAATGCTTTGAGATAGGGTTTGACTACAAGCCAAACAAGTTTGACTGACCCTTAAAACTATTCAAACAATTTCAGAAAATTGTGAAATTTTTCAGAGGGGTCACATATCAACCCAAGAACTTAGGAAAAGATTTCCCAGAGATGATCAATGAGACTTGTGACTTTGTATTTCCATACTCTTGTACAATAATTGTTTAGTACACACAGGAATACATGATGTAAGAAAAAGTTTTAATTTCTACTCATTTTCTTACACTTACAACACAAGTTCAAATTGGGGATGTTACAAACCTCCCCCCCTTACAAAAATCTCGTCCCGAGATTTGGTTCACTCGGAAAAGAAAGAGGGGTAGTCTGCACGGAGACGATCTTCTCGCTCCCAAGTAGCCTCATCCTCGGAATGATTCGACCACTGAACCTTAAGGAACTTGATGGTCTTATTCCTCGTTCTTCGCTTCGGCTTCCTCGAGTATGCGAACAGACGCCATGTAGGTCAAATCTTCTGGACATCAAGAGTTTCCAACTGAGCTTCTCTGTTGGAACACGGAGGCACTTCTTTAGCCGGGACACATGGAACACATCATGTACTCCCGCAAGTGCAAGCAGCAACTCCAACTTGTAGGCAACAGCCCCTTCTTCTCGATAATACGGTGGGGCCGACATATCGAGGAGCTAACTTTCCCTTGACACCAAAACGCCGTGACCTTTCGGAGGAGAAACCTTGAGATAAACGAAGTCATTGGGCTCAAAGCTCAACTCACGACGACGACGATCCGCATAGCTCTTCTCGCTCGGATTGAGCCGCAGCGCAAGCGATCACGAATGAGTCGGACTTGACCTCGGCCTCATTAATGAGTCCGGCCAAAGAAAGGTCTTTCACCGGTCTCGCACCAGTTCAACGGGTTCTACACTTTCTCCGTATAAGGCCTCGAATGGTGCCATGCCAAGACCGGCTTGAAACTGTTGTTGTAAGAAAACTTCGCGAATGGCAAGCACTTCTCCCAAGCTTCCCATAGGAAAGAACACAAGCTCGCAGCATGTCCTCTAATACTTGGTTGACCTCTCTCGGTCGACCATCCGCTTGGGGTGAAATGTCGAAATGAAAGAAAGCGAGTTCCCATAGCCTCTGCGAGCTATGCCAAAACCGAGACGTGAAGATGGAACCACGATCGAACGATCGTCTTCGGTACCCCATGCAAGCTCACGATCCTCGGCGATATAGAGCTCCGCAAGGTGACCGATGCGAATCTTGGTCTTGATCGAAGAAAGTGTGCCACTTTCGTCAACCGGTCAATGATGACCCAAATGGCATCATTGCCCTCGGTGACTGGGTAGGCGGTGATAAAATCCATCCCGACCAATCCCACTTCCACTCCGAATGGGCAAGGGTCAAGCAATCGGTGGGCGATGCTCGGCCTTGACACGACGACACACGTCGCGACTCGAACGAACCTCGCGATCTCCCTCTTCATTCGGGTCCACCAAAATCTCGGCGAAGATCCTGGTACATCTTCGTGGCCCCGGATGAATGGATAACGGGAATCGTGGGCTTCGCGAGGATCAAATTCCGCAACTCTATGTCCTTTGGAACCACGAGGCGCTGTTCGAACCTCAAGACACCAAGCTCATCTACGGAGAAGCACTTGGCTGTTCCGTTCTTGACATTTTCCTTGATGCGGTTTACCCCAACATCCGATCACGAGCGGACTGATCCGATCCACCAAGGTTGGTGCAGACAACCAAGGCGGCGAGGAACCATGCTCAACCAAACCCGTGTTGAGACAACTGAAACTCCTCTAGAAGAGGGGTCGATGCTCTGAAGCAACAATGCATTGCAATGCGCTTATGACTAAGCGCATCCGCAACGACATTAGCCTTGCCCTGATGGTAGTGAATACCCATGTCATAGTCCTTGATCAACTCCAACCATCTCCTTTGCACGAGGTTCGGATCCGTTGGGTGAACAAATACTTTAAGCTTTTGTGATCCGAATACACCTCACAACGACACCGATTAGGTAATGTCGCCAAATCTTAAGTGCATGGATCACAGCGCCAACTCCAAGTCATGGGTAGGATAGTTGAGTTCATGAGGTCTCAATTGCCTTGATGCATAGGCCACTACCTTGCCTTCTTGCATAAGGACACAACCGAGGCCTCGACGAGAAGCGCCACAAAAGATATCGGCTTCGACGGACATCGGGAGAACAAGAACGGAGCGGTGGTCAATCGCTTCTAAGCGCTTGAAACTTTCTCTGCAATCACGGACCACGAGAACTTCTTGTCCTTCTTGAGCAACTCCGTCATCGGCCGCTATCTTGGAGAAGTTCTCGATAAAGCGGCGATAATATCCCGCTAAACCAAGAAAACTCCGAACTTCGTGACCGGCTGGTGACTCGAGAAAGCACATCGATCTTGCTAGGATCCACAGCTACGCCTCCCGCCGAAAGAATATGGCCTAAGAAGGCTACTTCCTTCAACCGTAACGCACACTTGCCGAACCGCATACAGCTGGTTGGTGCTCACGGCTTGCCCAACACAAGCCTCAAATGCTCGGTGTGTTCTTCATCGCTCTTGGAGTAGATAAGGATATCATCGATGAAGACCACAACGAACCTATCCAAATACTCCATGAACACCGAATTCATGAGGTTCATGAACAAGGTCGGAGCATTGGTTAAGCCGAATGACATGACGGTATACTCGTACATGCCATAACGAGTAGAAAAAGCCGCTTTGGAATATCCTCGTGTCGAATCCGAACTTGATGATATCCCACTCGCATCAATCTTGGAGAAAACTCGAGCTCCAGCTTAATTGATCGAAGAGGTCATCGATACGGGCAAAGGGTACTTGTTCTTTACCGTTACTTCATTAAGTGGACGGTAATCAACGCACATCTTGCGCAGCTCTTGTCCTTTTCGACAAAGATTGCCGAGCATCCCCAAGGAGACGAGCTAGGGCGGATGAAACCCTTCTCTTGAAGCTCACCCACCGCTTCTTCAACTCCACCAACTCAATTGGGTCCATCCTAAGGCCTCTTTGAAATCGGGCGATGCCGGAACCAACTCAATGACAAACTCGAGGTCTCGAATCGTGGCATCCTGGAAGGTCGCCGGGAAGACATCAACAAAGTCACATACCACCGGGACTTCACTAATATCTAGAGTGGCTTCGCTTGGCGCCAAGAGATGCGGATCCCGCAGCCTTCTCGCGAAAGCGAACCTCGCCGCCGTAAGGATCGTGAGGTAGATGAGCCTCCTAGCGCAATCAATTTGTCCCATGTCCGAGACAACCAATCCATGCCTAGGATTACATCTAAGCTCGCGATCGAAGGAGGATAAGGTTTGCCAAGAATCCTACTCCTTCTATCTCAACAGGACATCCCTACACTCGCATTCGCTCTCAACTCCAACCGGAGAGCGAATGAGCAATGGGACCAACAATGGAGTAAAAGAAGACCTCCCAAGCAGACAAAGACTCGAAACAAAAGAATGAGATGCGCTGAATCAAACAAAATCAGAGCGGTGGAAAGAGTTAACCGAAGGGTACCCAACACGACGTCGGTGCCTCCTGTGCCTCCTCCGCGGAGATGAGGTTGACGCGCCACTACCCACGCCTTGGGTAGCGGGACAACCTTTCGATCCACGAGAAGAACCACCTCCCGCCGCGTCCTCCATTAGGACGAGGGGCCGCTCGATCTGTTAGGGCAACTATTGGCATAATGCCCTTCCGGTTGCATGAAAAGCAGTGACCCGGCACCGGATTGCGGGGCCACCCGCCGTTCGCAGCGCACGTGATCGGGCACGGCTGCGGAGGGCGAGGAGGTCGTGCCGCGCCTGGTGGTAGTGAAGCCACCGAACGGGCCCCGGGAAGGCCCGACACGAGGACGAGAGGCCGCTGTGCGGATCATTGGGCCTCCCACTTGCGCTATGGATTCGCCCAGACGCCTTCGCCTTGTGCTCAAGAACAATGGCCTTGTCCACCAAGGCCCGAAGTCAACAAAGTCCACAATGGAGAGCTTGTCTTGCGGCTCCTCGCATGCACCCTCCATGAACTTCTCCCGCTTGGACTCATCGGTGGCCACCTCGGATGGAGCATAACGAGCCAAGTGGTTGAACTCGCATGTACTCCATCACCGACTTACGCCTTGCTTGAGCGCGAAACTCCTTCTTCTTCACTTCATCAAGCCGGCGGGGATGTGAGCTCGACGGAACGCCGTCCGAACTCATCCCAAGAGACGGTGTGGCCGGTTTGCATGACCAAGTTCTCCCACCAGAGAGTGCTGCCCCCCGGCCGATGGGAGGCAAAGAGTGCCTGTCCCGGTCCAGCATCGAGCAACGCCGAAGCTTACGCCAACCTCGACGCAACCGGTCATCTGCGCCCAAAGGGTCCTCGATTCGGAAACGTGGGTGGAGTGCGAAGAAACTCGGCCAAGGCCCCCATGAGATCGAGGTCCACCCCTGCCCGATCCCGAGGCACCGGAAAGGGCGGAGGTGTTGCGCGCAATAACATCCAAGCAGACCCTCCCGTCCTCTGAACGGTTGCGCTCAACTGAGAAGGACCTCACCATGGTCTGAGGAGGCGGAGCTCCTCATCCAAACCAGTCACGACCACGGCGCTACGAGTACCTCCACCATCCCGCTTAAGAAACTTAGGTTAGAAACCAAAGCACTAACATTAGAAGTTGATGAAAGCGAAAAGTTAACGATTAGGGGAATGAGACATCACCCTAACCGAAAGCCAAAAACAGCAAGTAAACAAACTTTAAATGTTTCCAAAGAAGCTCCAAAACAGCAAGGAAACGCCAAACCAAGCTCAACTTCTCAATGCCATTAACCCGTATTGAACGAACGAGTAATAGTGTGAGAAGATAAAAATTTCAGCACACTACAACCAGCCTAACACTACTCAAGAACAAGGTTAAGGCGATAAAAATAACGTTAGATACTTAGCTAACTAGTATCACATCTTACCCTTTTATTCCCACAAGTTTTACTTGGTTAATTTCTTATTTCCTACCCCGTTAGAACCTTTGAGCTCGCTGTCCGGAAATTGAATGATCGCTGTCCGATTTCGCATCCAAGCCTCCTAATTGAAATCTTCAACTTCGAAGCTTCAAAACCTTGTAGAGGGCGGCTAACATTTCAATTTGCCAAGCTCATTGGTCCCAAAACCCAATTAATCGATAATGACTATCTTTTGAGAGAAGGAAAGGGGAAAACACTTTAAAACTCAAATTAGATCAAGATGAGATAGAAAGCTAAGATAGGTAAGGAGTAAAACCCGAGAACTTACTTAAGCTTTCATAAATCATTTGATACTTTGAAAATAAAGTTTTCAAAATATCCTAGGAGGATCAAGCTTGGTTACTACGGTCGGAATGGCTCGATACCAACTTTGTGAGGACCCTGGTTTATTCGGCTTGTACTGCTTAACCATCCACTTGGTCCTAACAAAGACAAATCAAATAAACTAAGCCTCGAGATATGTATACTTCCTAAATGCAGATACACACCCGCTACAAAATCATGCATCAATTCCATTCATACACATAGAGTCAAGCAAAAGCAACAACTGAACGACATAGATAATATAAATAGAGTTATTACAAAGAGAGGCCGACTGCCAAAATTCATAAAGACAAGTAAATACACAATGAAGCAAAATGGCCATAAGATGGCGATAAACAAAAGCCAATCGGTGTGCCTTTACCCACAAGGCAACCAACCGGACCGCCAAGCTAATCGTCCCAAATAAATACATAACACACTCACAAAAGTGAGGCCCTTGGGGCTCACCTTCTTCCTCTGCAACAATTAATATTAAGAAAGCGGATGAGTACAAAACTTGTTTTTGTACTGCAAGACCGACGTGTGAGATAACAGTAACTATAATTAACTACATGCAAGCTTTATTTAAGTGGATGAGGCTTTGGACTTATTTTCAAGATAAAGCAAGTTTTCATTTACAATAAGGTAATAGATTCAAAGCAAGTTTGCAATTAACTTTTATTGTTCAAATAAAAGAGAGACAATAATAACATAGATAGAGAACAACACCAACCTAGAAGTGACTAACCCATAGTCACCACAAAGAATAGCATGAAGTACCCTTCATACCACCCATGTCAAGTTTAAGTTTTTAAAAGGTTGTAGTCTAGTTCTTGTGGAAATAACCAAGCGTGTCCATAACCTAGGGCGAGGCTATTCGAATAGTTTTAACCTGCAGGTGTACCAATGTACCCACACGATAGACCGCCTTTCCACCACCCACGGTTAGCATACTTCCTTTGGTATGCGAGGCACGGCTAAGTCTACAAGACGCTTTCCAATGGACGATGCTAATTAAGAGCCGCAACCCACGGGAGAAGGATACATTAGATGCCCTAACCGGACAGCTAATGCTCCTCGCACACCACAAACACACACGCACACACACCGACCACTCATAATTAACACCTCCCAAAGTACTTAGTCAAGAGAGGTTCCATATCCCCCTCGTGTGGTTAGCACGCAATAATTGCTTGGATCAATGGCACAAGTAACTCGGTCCTTAGGGACTTAGGCACCATTCCAATCACACCCAAAAGATCACACCAACATACCATTGTGCCCAAGTCAAGATATAATTTTTGTTTTGAGTTTTTGATTTGTAAGTTGGTAAAACACAAGGTTGGACATAATGGAATAATAATAGCATTTGTGTGATCAAGATCACCGACTAAGTCGATGATCGCCCAATACTACCGATATCTAGGCATGGCTAAGCAATATTCATTCGTAATCTACTAAGTGATAAGAGTTCATCCATCGAACTCTAACCACAAAGAAATAACCTAGGCTCGTAGTAGAGGATAATTATTTACCTACAGATTATGCAACTAGAGGATTAACTAATCAATTTAACAACAAATTTGCAATGCATACATAGAAGTTTAAACAAAATATTAGACTTTAAAAGTAATGGGATCAAATGGGAAATGATCAAACTGCTTGCCTGCTTGCTGTTGCTCAATTTGTTGCGGAGGGTCGTTCTCGGGATTACCGCAAATATCGAATCCTAAGCGAAAGAGCGAAAACAACCAATAAGACGAGCAACACTTAAACAAAAGAGCAAGCAAAAATTATCCAAATGTGACGAAATTTATACACAAGGTAAAATACGAACATACCTAGACATAGAAACTGGAAAAACTTAATTTGGATTTGTGGTGCAAAAGATATTCTCTAAAAACCTAATTTCGCCATAATTAGCAATCAGAGCAAAAATATTTTCTAGAAAGATTTTGAAGCTGAAACTTTTAGGTAGCTACCTCACTGGTATAGTGGTAACCCATATGAAATTTCAGGTCATTTGGAGTTAAAATGATTTAGTTATGATTTTTCTAAGTTTTAAATCTAAGACATGATTAATTTCATGTTAAAGACTCTTGCAAAACCTATACTAAGCTAAAGTACTTTAATGATGCATTTATAGAACTTTAGTTTGTTAAATTTGGAGCTACAGAGAAAAAGTTATGCAATTTTGAAGTTTAAAACAATTAATATGTGCAAATAAAAGCTTCTGACTAAATCTGGAAAACCCATAAAAGCGGGAGGTCGTGGGCGTTGATCAAGGATCGCACGCTCACGAGCTCGACACTAAAACCACGCGAGCACTGGCGCAAAGACCTCATCGCGCCAGGGGAGGTCTTAGCCGTTAGATCTAGACTTGATGGTGCAATCTAACGAGGAGGTCCTAGACGGCAAGATCTAGCGAGGAGGTCTAAGCCGTAGATCTTGAATCCAATGGCTACGACCGGTGCACGCACAACGCGCGCAAAGGAGGTCCTCGCGCTTATCAGAGGTCGTGGCCGTCGGATCAAGATCCGCGGTCCCGAGCACTAGGGAGGTCTAAAGGTCAACGATTGATCGACGAGATCTTAACGGCTCGGATCTCCCATAGGAGGTCCCGGCGGTTGAGATCTACTCGAGAGGTCTCAGCCCGTTAGATCTAAATCTAACGGTCCGTAGTCGGGCGAGGAGGTCCTAGACGGTCACGATCTCTAGTGGGAGGTCTGAACGGCTAAGATGAAGCGAGGAGGTCGGGGCGGCTAGGATTAGCCCGAGGAGGTCCCGGGGTGGCTTTAATGGTGCCTGACCTCCGCATGCGGCGCTAAGACAATTTAATGCATCTAATGATTGACAATAAATGAACCTAAGGAACACTTAATGACTAAGGCCTGGCCTGCACGCGCTGACTCCACGACCAGATTAAGACACCATTAACGCACCAAATGATAAGCAATGATTTGAGCATTAAAGTTGTCCGAGGAACATGATTTAAAACGGGAGGTTTTGGCCGACAAAACCGAGGCGTGTTCCACGACTTGCGCCGCGACGTGGACCTCGTCGGCGGGAACCAAGAACACGGATGAGTCCCAAATAGGGAGGAGAACCTAAAGGTGCCAACAATAGGGCTAAAGCGCACCCTACCGCGGCTGGCGGAGATGACCGAAGGAGGCTAAATACAAAGAAGACGAAAAGCTACCGAGGTTCAAAACGACCGGGCTTCAACACTAAGGTACTCACCAGAGGAACGAAGAGGCCCAAGAATGGTCACAGGAGCTCCGGTGACGGTGGAGGTCGCCGAGGTGAAGAAGACGAAGCTCCGACCACGAACAACAGTTCCTACTTTGTCAACCTCTGTGAAGGTTTAAACAAAGCAAATTAGGAGATTTGGAGGTGACCAAGAGAACAAAAGACACCAACAAGCGCAATATTGAACCACCGGAGCTCGGAGGTCGCGGAGAGCTCCAAAGTTCAACAATGGTGGCAGAGGCTTTGGTGTTTTGAGCACAAGAGCAGAAAGGAGCTAGGGTTGAAAAGGAGTGTCTAAAGAAACTTAGATAGCAAGCTTGGGCTTCAAATATAGTGGTGGGAAAAATGGCAAAGACAGTAGGTGCATCGAGCCAAAGTACACATGACATGATGGGAGTAGGTTGTCAGGGAGACTTTTGAGCAAAAGGTGCTGCCAGACATTTAATGTTGGCAGCACATAGCCGTTTGTCAGCCTTAGAATTGACAAGGCACCGCTCTCTCTTGCCATGCACAAAATTGATAATGCCCGGCCCACCCGACAGTGAGAGAAATAGGGAAGACTGGTCAAATGAACTCAACGGCTAAATCAGCGCTGAGCTCCACGAGGGAGGTCGTGAGCTGCTGGATTGAAATCCAAGGGCTCAAATTTTGAGCTAAGTATTAGAGGTCCTAACACTTAGGGGAGGTCTGAGCCACAGATCTCAAGATGGACGGCCCACGATCACCCAAGTGCTAGGGGTGGTCGTGGAGGGCCGAGGAGGTCGCCCAAGGGTGGTCTTTGCAAAAGGTGCAAAGGAGGTCCTGGGGGAGGTCCTCGAGGGTTGTCTTTGTAAAAGAATCTGAGGAGGTCGTGCGGGTGGGAGGTCTTTTACAAAGACCAGAGGAAGTCTTTGCGGTTGGACCGAGATCCAAGGGTGCGTGGTCAGCGAGGTTGCACTGGCTCGGTTGGTGCTATTAGTTGGTTTGACCAGAGCCGCTTGGCACGAGCGGACACAGTGCGGACCCGAGGAACAGATGAATCCAACTTGACTTTGAAATTAAAAGCTGAGATTTGAGGATTTATTTGAGGTAGCAATCTAACTCCAAATCTTATGAAATTTTGTGAAGAGCTTGCTAACCTTGAGTCGACCTTGTATAAAATTTCCAGAGGTTTTATGTCGAGCACTTTTCTCCGAAATTATACAATGCTTTGAGATAGGGTTTGACTACAAGCCAAACAAGTTTGATGACCCTTAAAACTATTCAAACAATTTCAAAATTGTGAAATTTTTCGGAGGGTCACATATCAACCCAAGAACTTAGGAAAAGATTTCCCGAGAGATGATCAACAGACTTGTGACTTTGTATTTCCATACTCTTGTACAATAATTGTTTAGTACACACAGAATACATGATGTAAGAAAAAGTTTTAATTTCTACTCATTTTCTTACACTTACAACACAAGTTCAAATTGGGGATGTTACAAGACCGCTCGACTCAAACAACCGATCAAACCGAAAACATCTCCTCCGGAAAATACGTGCAGCTATACAAATTTCGTACTACACACTCCGTGTACCGCTTCAAACGTCCGTACTACCGCGCCGGTGGTACCAATTTTCTGGCGGCATAATCGTAGGGCGGTCGGGCCGCTCACACCATGGCGGTGGATCACTTCACCGGCCGGACCGCTACTGGGCGGTCAGACCGTCCACAGTCACTAAAACAGAGAACAGACTTTGCACATTTGCTTCAACTTAATTTGCAAAACATATTTGCCAATTGATGCAACATGTACACAAGAGATGAAAGCTAGATTCTCAACAAGTCACAAAAACACATTTTGCCGACTTTGAGAATCAAGCCACAAGGAATAAGGTACATGAACTTAAACAGTTTGCAAAACACATTCGCAAACAAAAGTCACATGCTACAAGGAATAACCATGAGCCAGAACTATTTACAAAATGCATTCGCAAATATAGGCAACATGTTAAGTTGAGTTAGAGCAAACACACTGAGCTTATCAACACATGACTAACTCAAGTTACTAATTAAGACCCCTCTTAATAGTACGGCAACCTATTCTAGCAACTGGTCTCCAACCAAACACCGAGACCAGGTAAAGACTAGGAACAAATCCTTAGCCCTAGCTAGTCATACATTTTCCTTATGCAACCACTTGAAGCTTGATGACGCACATCCTTACTTCAAGTCCGGTTATTGACTCAATGTCCATCAACATGTTGTATATATTCAAGGATATGGGTATATATAAACTACACAAGTTACAAATACTCATATGAATATATTAACTACACAAGTTAAATACATTCAAGGATATATTTCAAAGTAAAGATCCTAAGTATATGTGGACAAAAGAATATGGATCAATACTAATGAAACCACAAAATATAGAGTGAACTCCCCCTAAGTGTGTGCATACACAAATGTGTAATAAAGACATATGCACATATTCAAGTTAACCTTTTTTGTGAAGTTCAACCTATATTTTGGATCCGAGGAATGCAACAAGGTATAATAGAATGATGTCAAATGCATACCTCTTTGATCTTTACCTCTTTATCCATTTGAGACTAAACAGTAGATATAACAAAACGAGTGTTAGTCTCATAAATAGATTTGTCATTAATAACCAAAACTCCATTAACACATAATGGTGGGTCTAGATTCTTCAATCTCCCCCTTTTTGGTAATTGATGATAAATCCTTTATCAATAGCAACATTTGGATATTATCAACATATATTGAGTATTTAAGCTATTGAAATGTAAAAACATGCATAGAATGTATTCTTTAAGCATATAAGAGAGATATGTATAATATTTGATACACAACCAAATGTGGAAATATATTGATCCAACTTTCTCCCCCTTTTGGCATTAATCACCAAAAACTCAAATCAACCTTAAGCCAAATAAAAGATTTTTCATAACAAAGAGCTTGGCAACAGAGATCAATTAAACATTTTCCCTTTTTAAAGACAAGAAAGAGTACTTTAAAGACTTTTGAAATTTTCTGCAACCAAGAACTAAAAGAGATAAAACTCCCCCTAAACATGTGCATTTAAGATCTGAAAGGAATGCATGCACAAGAAGATTTTACAAAATTTTGGCGGAGTTTTCTCTAAACAAAGAAATCAAGGAAGCATGACAATTTAAAATCAAGATATGAATAATCATGCAACATCAACAGAGAATCAAAACACAACTTAGACAAGGATAATAAACATAATCCATAACATTATCATTCACATATCCAACTAGTCTGACTGCAATTAAGATCATCACAGGGTACAATAAGCTCACACAAGATCACAAAAGATAATAATAAAGAGCTTATCCCACAATACAAGGTCTATCGACCTACATATGAAAAGATAGCAGCTAGGAAGGAGGAGCATCTGTCGAAGATGGAGGAGCAGCAACTGATGTGGATGGAAGATCGCCCTGCTGAACACCTGAAGAGGTACGTCGACGTCTCCCAAACCTCTGATAAACAACTGGTACTCGCTGCTGATACTACTCAGTGAGTCTCTCATCTATACGACTGACTCTCAAGTCTAATGTATCCAACCTGGCTCTAGTCTCTGCATGCATCTGATCATTTCTTGCATCCATAAGATCAAACCTAGCATCCATGCTCGTCTGAAGGCGCAAGAGAGCTGCTAGAACCGCATCCTGCTCCTAAGGACCCTGCTGTCCTGGATGTCCCTGAGAAGACGATCCTTGCCCTGGATGCTGAAGAGGAGGTGGAGGAGGCACCTGAGGAGGAGGAGCATCTCTAGGTCTGTACTCCTTATGCTCCATGTCACAGTCCTGGTCAAAATCAATCTTGCTCTGAATGAGCTTCATAATATAGGGAGCAAAATAAATGCTTTTAGTCTTATCTCCCTTAGAAGTGGCAATCTCTCTGATGATCAAGTCCATCACATCAAATCTTGTGCCATCCATAATATGTTTGATCACATTCCAGGCACGCCCATGTATTTCATCATTGTTCCCACTCCTAAGAAAGAATGATGCTCTCATAATTCTGTTAATCACACTGGGCAAGGGAAGAAGTCCTGTTACTCTTCCACGCACAAACTGATTTGCTTAATCATAAAATTCATCTACCTGAGTAAGATCAAGTGGTTCCTGAAGGTGAACCTTTATGCCACTAGAATCTCCCAAACTTAAGGCGCTTACAAAATCATCTTTGGAAGCATCTAACCTTTGATTTCCAGTCATCCATTCAAGAAAGTCATGATCAGGAGAAACATAGACTGTAACATAAAACTGTCTTATGGCTTTTGCATGAAAGTTGCACTGTAAAGAGACCAAAGATTCCAATCTGACAGCTCTAGACAATCTAAGTAAACCATTATAAACATGATTCTTGCCAATGTAGCTCCACTTCACAAAGCGATGGTTTGCAAATTTCTTCTTAGCATAAATGATTTGATAGACATGCTGTTGAAATAGGGTGTGGAACATACCCATGGTTGCATCTCTAGGAAATCAGGCGATTAATGTGCCTCAGAATTGTATACTGTTCACTTTTGATTGTTGACACATCAAGTCCAATAAATTGACTTTGATCAGGAGCAACATCTTCATTCTCATCCTCATCCTCATCCTCATAATCATTGTCACTGTTGATGTTATTGTCACTGTCATCACTTGCATTTTCTTCCTCTTCTCCAACTTCTTCTTCTACATCCTCCATATGTTCATCTTCTGAGGAGGAAGGAGGTGCAGGGCGAGACGCAGTCCTCTTGACCGGCATTGTCGCTGAGAAAAGATAGCAATGAATATCAAAGATTTTCAAAGAATGAATTAACAAGCATTCATAAGGCCATCATCATCACGCCCATTGTCACGGTGGTCGGATCAGCTTACTGGCGGTCGGACCGCCGAAGGATCGGTCGACCGCGACTATGCGGCGATCGGACCGCCAAATGACAAAAAGCGATCGAATTTTGGAAGAATAAAAAATCTCCAACTTTTGTACAATAGCATCATGAATACTTACTAATCTACTCTTAGACTACTTGCAGGTTCAAAAGTTTCACCAATTTGAATGAATTTTGGGGACAATTAAGTCAAACCCTAGAAATTGGGAAATTTGCAATGTGGATCAATTTGCAAGTAGAGAGAGGGATTTACCGGCTAGGAATGGAGAGATAAATCCAAGGAGATGAACCCTTGAAGTAATTTGGAAACAAATAGCCGGATTTCAAAAGAACACCTCCACCTAGGGTTTAATGGCATTTGAGATTAAGTGACTTAAAACTCAAATTAAACTGTGGAATAGAGAGAGGAGGTGAAGGGCAAGACTTGATTACCTTGGACCGCAAGAGAGAGGACCGGAGACGAAGATCCGGGCCGGAGAAGAAGAGGCGGCCGAAGGTGAGAAGGAAAAGAAGTGTTTTCGGGTGGAGGAAGAAATGAGGAGGATAACTGTTGGGTGGGAGTTAAAGACTCCACGCAAAACCGGTCAGACCTCTGGGCATGGCGGTTCGACCGATTCCAGCGGTCAGACCGCCAAGGTGGCCGGTCAGACCGGTTGGGACTGAACTGACAAACAGATTCAATACAGGAATTGAGAAAAGATTGAATTGTTGTAATTTGCTCCAAATTTTCACACAATCAATCAAACAAATATCTTTGGAGCATTTCCAACTTATATAGCCCTTTAAAATCCAATCCTCAAATAATTTTATAAATTAAGTTTTAGTTTTCGCAATTGAAATCGTATTTTGAGAACTTTATAAGAAAAGCCAAATTGAGCAAAGAAAGAAATTTTGAGTATCCAATTGTATGTCTGAGTTATAAATACCATCATGGACCTATTCATGTGAATAATTTAGGCTTAAATGGCTAAACTCACTTAAGTGCTAGAAAGTGACTTTTATGGTTAAGCTAGTATTTTGAATGAGTTTCGAAAATGAATAACTTTTGATGAGTTGGTCTTTTGGAGATCATTTGAATACCAAAAATGTTTAGAATAGCCAACTCTAGGATTTTCTTTTTGAGTCGAAGGTCAAATTCCTTTTAGAATAGATTTTACACAAAAATCTAGTTTAGGTCAAAAACAAGATTCTATGATCTACAATTTTGGATAGAAACTCATTTTCACTTAAAATAGATTTTTCTTCAACCAAGACCATTTGTGAACATTTGAAATGTAATCGTTTACATTTTGCAATTAGTTTTTCAAAAGATATACTAATAATTTCAAATTTTTGACTTTTGGCTAAATGGCTCAGTTTCGAAAAACATTACTAGCACTTAATTAATTTGGGCACACTTTGGGACGTGATATACATGTAAATGATTTAGCACTCCCCCATAATCTTCCAGAAGTGAGAGGTAAACTGGGGACCCCTATCAGAAATGATCACTTTTGGTACACCATGGAGACAAACAATTCTGGAGATGTACAACTCTGCTAGTTTGGCCCCGGTGTAAGTGGTCTTGACAGGAATAAAATGGGCAACCTTTGTCAGACGATCAACAATCACCCATATGGAATCATACCCAGCTTGAGTCTTTGGAAGGCCGGTGATAAAATCCATGCCAACTTCTTCCCATTTCCACTTGGGAATGGGCGGGGTTGTAAGTACTGCCGCTTCAAATGCTCGACTTTGACTCTTTGGTATACATCACACCTAGCCACAAATTGAGCGATTTGCCGCTTCATTCGGCTCCACCATAACCGCTTCTTAAGATCTTGGTACATCTTGGTGCTACCAGGATGGATAGAAAATTTGGAGTCATGAGCCTCTTTGAGAATGAGTTCTCTCAAAGCGCGGTCAAAGGCACCACCAACCGGTTTAGTACAACGAGTGCCTGTGCATCTTCTTTGAAACCTTTGGCCTTGCCTTTCTTCAATGCTTCCGGTTGAGCGACTTCAAGTCGGTCTTAGGCTTCCTAATCTGGTCCTCGAGTGTAAAATTCACACTAAGGGCAGCGAGAGAACCTTCTTCAATTATCTCAGTGCGACGTTGCATCGCAACACACAAGCTGCCGAAATGGGAGTTCTGATAATGCAGTTGCACCGAGACTTTACGCTAAGGCATCGGCTACCACATTCGCTTTCTGGATGATAATGGAGTCCAAAATCATAATCTTTGATCAACTCAAGCCATCTTCTTTGCCTCAAATTCAGATCGGCTTGGGTGAAGATATATTTAAGACTCTTGTGGTCGGTGTAGATTTCGCAGCGATTCAGGATGAGGTAATGGCGCCAAATCTTGAGCATGAATGACCGCTGCAAGTTCCAAATCATGAGTGGGATAATTCAACTCATGTGGTCTCAATTGCCTTGATGCATAAGTCACCACTCGGCCTTCTTGCATAAGTACACAACCGAGCCCATGGCGAGATGCATCACAGTAAATGTCAAAGCTCTTGTGAATGTCGGGCAGGATAAGTACTGGAGCTTTGGTCAGGCATTCCTTTAGGATCTGAAAACTCTCCTCACATTCAGGCGACCATTCGAACTTCTTTTCTTTCTTCAGAAGTTGAGTCATTGGCCTCGAAATTTTGGAGAAGTTCTAGATGAATCTACGGTAGTAACATGCAAGTCAGAAAAGCTGCGAATATCGGCAATGTTTAGGTTGTCTCCAATCAAGGACATCTTGCACTTTGCTTGGATCAACAGCGATACCGCCCTCGGATAGGACATGCCCTAGGAAACTAACTTCATGAAGCCAGAACTCGCATTTGCTGAATTTGACATAAAGCTGATGTTGACGAAGTTTTTCTAACACAAGCCTCAAATGTTGCTCGTGTTCTTCATCAGACTTTGAGTAGATGAGGATATCATCGATGAATACAACAACAAACTTATCCAAATACTCCATGAAAACTGAATTCATAAGATTCATGAAGTATGCCGGTGCATTCGTCAGACCAAAAGACATGACAGTGTACTCGTACAACCCGTAACGAGTAGAGAATGCTGTCTTCGGAATGTCTTCAGTGCGAACTTTAATCTTATGATAACCCAAGCGCAAATCAACCTTGGAGAATACTTAGGCTCCATTCAATTGATCGAATAAATCATCAATCCGCGGAAGAGGATATTTATTTTTAATAGTGACTTCATTTAATGGACGGTAGTCAACACACATCCGCAAACTCTTGTCTTTCTTTTTGACAAAGATAGCCGGGCATCCCCAAGGTGAGGAGATCGGCCTAACAAACCCCTTGTCTTGAAGTTCTTGGAGTTGCTTCTTCAATTCTTCTAACTCATTAGGAGGCATCCGTATGGCCGTTTGAGATCGTGCGATGCAGGGTACAAACTCGATGACGAACTCGACTTCTCGATCGGGAGGCATGCACAGGAGTTCTTCGGGAATACATCGGATATTCACACACCACGGCACTTTCTCAAGTTCAAGGAGGTACAAGCTTCCAAAGCATAGAGATGAGAATTGCCCATGAAGGTGCAAAAGCGACATTGCTAGTCTTCACTAGTGACAGAAATAGACCGTAGAGCACAATCGATCTTTCCCTGATTTTTGGACAGCCAATCCATTCCCAAAATCACATCAATACCCGCTGATTTTATCACAATTAAGTTTGCCAAGAAGTTGATATGTTGAATTTCCACTTTTACGTCCCGGCAGACTTGATCGGTTTGGAAAACCGATCCCGGCGACTGGATTTGATAAGGTGGCTGAAGTTTATGTATTTCAAATTGATTAAGTGCAGCATATTCTTCTTTGATGAATGAATGAGATGCTCTGAATCAAATAAAGCGATCTTTGGACAAGAATTAACAAGAAGGGTACCCAAAGCGGCGTCCGGAGTGTCGCTTGCCTCCTCGGCGGTGGCGTGGTTCACTCGACCACGTCTTTGGAATCGAGAAGGGTAGATTCTGCCTCGGAGGTGGTGTAGGTCGTGCCACACGGCTGGTGGTGTAGAAGCACGATAAACACGAGGCATTCCATTGCTTGGCGGCGCAATGAGAGGCATAGTGGCCAAGGCGACCACAATGAAAGCAAGTGACATTTTGCTTGAAAGTACCACTGTTTTGGGAGTTCTTACTCCCATTGTACCGCTGCACCGTGGGTGGAGAAGGTCGTGGAGGTGCCACAGGAGGTCTCGGTGGCACTGGGGCCTGAGAATGAGGTATCTGGGGCGGCAGTGCGGCTGCAGAGAAAGCGCCGCTAGCTGAAAACTGAGCGGCTTTCTTCCTCTTCCTGGACTCCTCTATAGCCACACTCTTGTGCTCCACTACAATGGCCTTGTTCACCATGTGTTGGAAGTTCCTGAAGTCATGCACAGCTAAAGCCAGCTGCATCTCCTCAGTCAAGCCGCCCATGAACCGGCACTGGCGGCGGGCATCTGTGAAGACGTCATCCGGGGCATAGCGGGCAAGGAGTTGAACTCCCGAAGATACTCAGTGACAGTCTTCCTTGCTTGCTTCAAAGCAAGAAACTACTACTGCTTGATCGACATGACCCCATCAGGAATATAGGCCTCCACAAGGTCGCTCGAAATTCGTTCCATGATGGAACCTCTCCTTCAGTGCATGGCGAATAGTTATCCCACCACGCACTAGCGGCGCCTTCGGTGATAGGCGGCAAAGAACTCTCTCAATGCCCGTGCAGAGCAATGGCTAGTTTCTTCTCCACATCCTCGGCCAATCTTGACCTCCATAGGGTCTCTAGTACATAAGGTGGGAGGATTTGTTCGTTGAAACTCGGCGAGACCCCACGCGCCTCGATGTCCCCCTCCCCTGCCGCAGGCGGGAGAAGTGTTGCGAGCTATAGCCTCCGGGATCTGGTGCGATCCATCTGTTTCTCTCGATCCGGGCCAAGACTTCCGTCATAGTGGGTGGCGAAGCACTTCCTCGGATGAGTCATCTGCGGGACGGTCTTGCCGAGAGGGCTCACCCCTCTCTCGCGGCGTAAAGTTCTGCTCTGGCAGAGCGAGTGCTGCAGGGTGGAGATCCCCCATCGCGCTGAGCTCTAGCACGAGTGTTAGGGCCTGTCATCCTGGAGTGACAAGGAAAGTTAAAAAGAGGCCAAGATTGCTGGAAAAGTACGAATAATAAAACTTTGGACAGCAAGCACAAAGTTCTTAATTAAGCATGCATAATGATATAAGATGCACCAAAAACATAACACCGAATGGGCGTACAAAGGCGCTAATGCCAGTACAAGATCCATAACTTCAAATCATAGTTTTCCAATGCAATTACATCCAGAAAGGCAGTGGGCGAAAAGCAATCGCGGAATTAAAAGTTCTTGCAAGAAGGACAATAATAGTTATAGTACCACTAACCTATTACAGGGAATCAAAGATACATGCCCAACCATGAGCTAACACCTACTACATCCTAAATGTTGTTCCGATCAAAGTTTACCGGAAACTCGTCCGAAAGATGTGCCTCGGGGATCCGTATCATCGGGGTCTCTAAAATTAGGAAAGCGTAAAGGGAGCCTTGCTCTATCACATGGCCTCCAGAGTTCCATCCTCTGAGTGCGAGCAAATCCAAGCGACACGCGAACTGGCGTCTCGCCCCATAGTTGGGTACATGCCACAGCACTTCGGAAGGCGGTACATCGGCGGTCTTTGAAGCATATGGGGAAATCTCATTTGCGCCATAAACCACATGGCGGTCAATGATCCCCATACTACACATGAGTTGCAAGTGTTCTTGGGCCACCTACGAGACAGCGAGTCTCGTACAACTCATACAGTGCCGATGGATTTGGTCCATGATATGAACCAATCTTGCCAATCGCTCGACACGGGAATCTTCCCCAAGCGAATCAGGGCAAAGGTGTCTACCTCCGCGCCACTCTCTCATAGGAAAATGGTCGTAAAGCGGTGAGACAACTCCGTCGAGATCATAACGGAGGTGGCTCATGGCCACACGAGCCACTTCTGTGAGCCATGGCCTCGAGAGGTGCCGTGCTCGAAACAATATGGGATACTCCCGTGACTCGTCAGCGATGATGTTGATCACGGCCAAGTATTCCTCCATGCCTGGCCCCCTGTCGCGGCGATAAATGGCGTAGGTTGGCTGATAAGTAAAATTCGCCCTCCACATCATCTCTCGGAGAAGTGCTGGGTATCCATCCACGTTCTCAGCTTGAGTTTCTTTGACCAGGTATTGGCGACTCATCTAAAAGCAAGAACAACAAGGTAAGACTTCTTTAAAAGCAGAATAGGGTAAGAAAGGATGCTAGGATAGATGAGGAATAAAAGATATTCTTAACTTAAACTTTCTGAAATTAATTTGATAATTTCAAAATATTTTGACTCAGAAAGGCTTACTAACTCTAACGCCAGTGCTATCTCTAACCTCTGATCAGGTATGGCTCGATACCAACGCCTGGGGACCCGGAGTTATCTCCATAAGACCGAGACTAATCAAAGCCTTAGGGGCATAACTCTAGGTCTCCGTGAATGGATTCTAACTTAACTCCATCTAAATGAGAGGCTTAACTCAAACTAGAGCCCGAGCGATCATGCGCGCTCCTCTGCGAGCACTACATGATTGTCGGTTCTCCAACAAGTCAAACGCTACACTTAGTGAGTTAAATAGGAAGCCATGAACAGCGAGTACAACTTATATTGGCTCCCAAGATCAGCGACCAATATAGTCATACTCTCATACAACGTTGCTCACATCCATACAACATTCATACATAAATGGTTCAAAAGACATACAACATAGTTCCAAGTTTACATCTAATACAAGTGGCCGACCGGCCAAATTTAAAAGAGAGTATTAAGTAGCAGCGGAAACACATAAATAGACCAAAAGACCAGCAATGGTATGCCCCATAACCCATCGGCAACCAACTGGGAGTTAGATGATAGCAAACTACTCATCGGTGTCGCCTAAATCGAAACAGACAAGCTCGTCGGTTTCAATATCCTCCTCACTGTAAAGCCAACAAACACCGGTGAGTACAAAGAGTACTCATAAGTCTTACACAAATAAAAATAGTTATGCATAAGGTCATTCAAAGGAAGGGCTCATATTGGCTTAATTTTGCGAAAGAGGCATATCTTGAACAACCTACACATACTAGTTTTTCAAGTGCCATTTTAAAATCAGATTTGAAGTAGAAGTAAAGCATGTGAATAAGTAATGAATTCAATAACAAATGAATCATACCAACAACAAAGTGGCGGTCCACTTTGATACATAAACAAGCATGAACATCCCATTCATATCGATACCAAGTTATAACCACAATTTTAATTCCAAGTCTAACAATAGTAACTCCCGAACTCAAGCGGTTGTCCATAGCAGCGGACACGCTATTCGAATAGATTTATACCTGCGGGGTGTACTACTTTACCCACACGACTTGATTAGCAGTAAGCCTCCGGATGCCTCCGAATATAGCATACTTCCTATGGTATGCGGTAGGGTAAATCAAGATACGGTCGTTTTTAGCAAGAAGATCCCATTGAGCCAAGTCCCTCAACCCATGGCTCTAGGAAACACAAGGCGTTAACGCCTCCATCCTATATATCCTAGGAAACACAAGGCGTTAACGCCCCCATCCTATCGGCCCAAAGGAACACGGGATTTCACGGTCCCATGCCCTTACAATTTCACCACCGTGGGACTCAACACAATAAAACCTTCCCCCTACTTAACCATACGGCTCTCAACCCGCGTGTGATAGCACGAATGTACTTGAATCAACGACGTTACAAAGTTCGGTCCTTAATTGTCGGACAAGTCCAACCACATACCCAATTCTCGTGCACGAAGGCACCATCACTAGCCATCACTTGTCCAGACCAAAAGCTCATTTAAAATGACAAAATTTAACTTAGAAAACATATACAAAGATCTGAAACAAAAGTATATAAAGAGAGTGGTGTTTATCCCATAATTGTCGGGTTATTCCCGACAATGAAACTATCGTTTCTAGACTTGCATGGCTAAGCAAACTCGAACAACATTATTTCATACATCCTATCATAAATATTTCATCTTGGGTAATTCATGGATAGCCACAATGACAAGATAATAGGATGTGTCTAACTACTCATCACAAACATAGCGACATTATAAAACTATCATGCAAGCAATTATCATTGCATCTACCCTAACAAAATTAGGATCAAATATGATGCAAAAAGAAAGTTCAAAGGATGCTTGCCTTGCTGGTAGGCTAATTGCTCTCCTCATTAGCGTAAGAGTCAATATCAATGAGCTCGAATCTATATAAATATAATACGAATAAACATCGAAATACTCCAAAAATCAATATGCTTAAAAATGCATGATTTTTCTACAGTAGCTAAGACATGATTTTAAATGATTTTTGGTGAAAGAATTATTTCATTTTGATTTAGTATATGAAAGTTATAGTAGTTTGAATTTGATTTCAATGTGCTTTCATTTATGTAATTTAATTATGAAGTGAAATTTTGTAGAGCGATGGCGAGTACATGGATTACATGGATAATTAGGCAATATTATTACAAATTCAAAACAGTTGAGTTTGCCTCAATTGGAGGTTTCATGATTTAGTTATGAATTTTCAAAGTTATCGAGTGTTTTCTTTTGTAATAATAATAGTGTTAATAGCTCATTTTCCAAAATAATGCTCTACTTCTGAGAGACACGGTTGAAACCAATTTTAATACAAAGTTTAGTAATATGAGAATTATCAGAAGTGGTTTCACCCATTTTGGAGTTAAAATGATTTAGTTATGCATTTTAGAAGTTATACATGTTTTTCAGTGTGCAAATTAACAGATTTCAAATTTCATAAAGTATTTGCAACTTTTCCTACCAGGTGCTATCCTAGCCACAATGCGTGACGGCGAGCCCAAGTCAAGGTTGACTCGGTCACCGTGATCCCGCTCGATCGAACACATGCCGAAGGCGTAATTGAAAAATACGTTTTGCCAACCATGAAAACGTACTAATGGTTTTCAACTAAAATATTACGTTTTCCTTATGAAAAGTAAACTCTCAAATTTACGCAACTACTTAACAGAGGCTAACATAGGATTTGCGCGTGGACCCACGATCGGTGATAGATTAACTTCTAACCTTAACACTTAATCAAATAGTTGACCCTTAAGCGCTTGACTCTGATGCGTTCTTTGGGCGGCAGACAACGGCGTGTGTCGTGCGCTTGCCGATGGTGGCGGTGTTGTGGCCTACGACCGCGTGAACTAAGAGCTAGGATGGAAACACAATAGTCCAACGATCCTAGCGGTAGCCGGAATAAGGCCGGCGATGATCCACAGCGGCGGCGCGGCAAGAACAGGCGGCGGTGCAAAAACGGCAAAAACAGCTACGCCGATTTGAGAATGCTTTACGCAAATGGATGAGTGCTTATGCTCCTAGGGGACATGAGGAAGCTACCTGAGTCGGAGGGAGGACCGAGAATCTTTGGAGCTTGCAGGCGACGTGTGACCGAGATACGGCAAGGAGAGGCCCACGGTGTCACGGCAACCTGAGCAAGGAAACACCCAATGGGTGGCTGGACTATGTTACTCAGGCACATAAGGTGCTAACATTGAAAGGAATAGAGAAAAAGCTCACCCACCGGAGATGGAGACGAAAGGGCAAAGTCGGTGGAAAGCGAAAAACTTCAAACCGACGATCTGGTGAGCCATTGGTTCAATTAGATGAGGGTTTCAACCCTTAGAACCTAGCACACGGTGCAGTGACGCGCAAGAAATGGAAAAGAGCTCACGGAGCTAAGAATGGCGCAGTGAGACCTTGGTGCATGCTCTGGAGCTTGAGGAGCACGAGTATGCTCGGTCACTACAACGAAATCAAGAGCTCGAATACACCAAAATGGAAACGGCATGGATCGGAGAGATGAGGAAACCACGCGGAGGAAGCTCACCGTGAAGAGAGCAAGAACAAGCCTCTCTTTCCTCGGACCAGAGGAAAGATGGGAAGAAGGAGGCGTTCGGGGCGACTTAAGCTTGACCAATGGGCGGAGCAGGCAGCGTCGGTTGGGAAGGCTCGGGGGGCCGGTTGAGAGGCGGTGCGGCAACGCCGTTGTGGCGAAGCGTGAGCTCGCCGGCGCGTGGCGCTCGAGCTCTGTTCGCGCTGCCGAGGTTAGAGACGACCACGGCGTGTGGGCCCAAGTTGGCGGCACAAGGTGGCGCGGCTCGGTCAATCTGAGGATCATCGGGACCGTTGAATGGCGAAGCAGACGGGCGAGATTGGTGAGTGTTCGGACAGTCAATAGGATGCGAGATCTGGCGTTGAATCTCGATCGAGCGATTGCATGCGTCGGTGCGTTTAGGCGGTCGGGCTGAGTCGGCTCGCCGGGTCGGACTCAAGCCCGAGGAACAGTGCGCCTGGTTTAGTTTAGGGTTTTGACTGGAATTTTAATTGTTTTCCCTACTTTGACCAGGGGCTTAAAAATAGAAATAAATTTCCTAAAATCATGAAATAATTAGTGGGGCTTTCTGGGATAACCTAATGTCCACAAAAATTATTGAACCCTACTGTTCATGATATATTTTGTGATATATAAATTCAAACTTAGGCTAGGTACTTTAAGGATGTTTGAATTTTCTTAGGGTTCAAACCAGTCCCAAAAATTTGGGAAAAATTATATTAATTCATGATAATTAATATAGTATTTGAATAAATTATTTCCAGATGATCTTTAGTAGAATTTATTTCGATTTGTAGTTTGGAGGTTAATTTGAAGTGTATGTTTCAATTGTATTTTGAGATTTTCCAAGTGCAATATTGAAATAAAAAGTTTCAAAACATGATGCATGCTAATGATATGCATAAAAAACTTCTTTATTAATTCGGGGATGTGACATGTTCTTTCTTCAAAACTTTGAATTTAGATTTCTCCATTCCTAAATATTCATTTAGATCTTCTAGTATATCTATCAACTCATCATAGGAAGGATTATTGTCATCATCATTATTTACCTTCTTATTACCTTTAGCCATGAGGCAATGAGTTGATGTGGAGGGGTTTGTGATCTCATCATTGTCGGAGCTTGATGTTGAGCATTCTTCTCTCGACATCCATTCTTGCATATAATCCTCATTAGTTGAAGTAAATGTTGTTGAGGATTCTTCGTTGTCGGAGTTTGAGATTGAGCATTCTTTTCTCGGCGTCCATTCTTCTATCGATCATCACTTGTGGAAGTGGACCTTTCATAATATTCTTGAAGATTGGTCCACATCATATGAACGTTCTTGTGATCGCATATGGCATCAAACACATCTACACTCAAAGCACTAAATAAAGCGTTAATTGCTTGAGCGTCGAGATGTAAGCATTTCTCTTCCTCAATTGTTCGATCAAGGCTATCCAATGGAGGAGAAAAGCCAACATCTACAATCCGCCATATATTTAGGCCCATGGCCTTAAAATAACATGACATGCGGATTTTCCAATGTGCATAATTTGTGCCATCAAATTTAGGTGTTTCACTTAGGTGCATAAAATCTCTAGTCGCCATCCTTTACTCTCTAGACGGTTAAGTCTAATAAATGAGAGACCAAGCTCTGATACCACTTGTAAGATCGAGTAGGCCGACTAGAGGGGGGTGAATAGTCGTTTTAAAACTTTTATGCGCTAAAACCGATTTCTAATGCGGAAGTTAATACAAATACGGTTTTGCACAATTAAGACCAAAATCCACTAGTCTCAACTAAGGGCACCAACAATACAAGTCTAATAAGAATAAGCAATCAAGCCTGGACTTGTAAGCAATTCAATTTAAGCAATGTAGATAGCACATATCATGGCAAGCATTCATACACAATAAATAAGCAACTTAATTATATGAATGTAAATTGCAATATGGTAGAGCTCAAGAATACAACCACAAGATGACACGACGATATTTTACCGTGGTGCTCGGAGACTTGCCGGTCTCCCCTAATCCACGTTGAGGGAAACCCAAACCAATTGGGCCGGCTCCACGAATTGAGCCTTCCTCCTAGGTATCAACCACCTCGCTCCACTAGGGTTGCTCTTACTCCACTCGGAGATGGCGAGCACCAAGCCACTCACAAATGCTCGGGTCTTCTCACAAGCTTCACTTGAGAAGATCACCGGCGCACAACGCCTCCACGTCGTCTAGGTGTCGACAAACACCAAGAGTAACAAGTCTCCAACTTTCACTTGAACCAATCAAGTGTGTAAGCTCAAGTGGATACTAAATCCACCACCTAATGCAACACATGCAATAGGATTTGCCTCCCAAACCTCACTAAGTGCAATACATGCACAAATGGGAGTAGAGGGCTTGCTCTTAGCTCAAAGGAACTCAATGGGGCACCACATCTCCTCCTCACACAGCCAAGGTGGGTATTTATAGCCCACACACAAAAACTAGCCGTTGGGAGAAGATTCCGGAGAATCTGGACAAAACGGTCTCGCCAGCCAACTAATGGCGGTCGGACCGCTAACGCCAATGGCTATAAAACTAACCGTTGGACTCAATATCGGTCGACCGCCAACCAAAGGCGGTCGGGCCGTCGGCCGACCGCCGAAGAGCGGTCGGCCGCTCGCCGAGCAAGCGATCAAACGAAAAACATCTCCTCTGAAAAATACGTACCGCCATACAAATTTTGGTACTACGCACTCGGTGTACCGCTTCGCGTCGGTACTACGCGCCCGGTAATCACCGATTTTCTGACGATACAAGCGTAGGACAGTCGGACCGCTCACACCATGGCGGTCGGACCGCTACTACCGATCGAGCGCTACGAGCGTCGGACCGCCTGATCACTAAAGCGAGAACAGACTTTGCACATTTGTTTCAACTTAATTTGCAAAATATATTTGCCAATTGATGCAACATGTACACAAGAGATGAAAGCTAGATTCTCAACAAGTCACAAAAACACATTTTGCCGACTTTTAGAATCAAGCCACAAGGAATAAGGTACATAAACTTAAACAGTTTGCAAAACACATTCGCAAACAAAAGTCACATGCTACAAGGAATAACCATGAGCCACAACTATTTGCAAAACGCATTCGCAAATATAGGCAACATGTTAAGTTGAGCTAGAGCAAACACACTGAGCTTATCAACACATGACTAACTCAAGTTACTAATTAAGATCCCTCTTAATAGTACGACAACCTATTCTAGCAATCCGGCCTCCAACCAAACACCGAGACCAGGTAAAGACTAGGAACAAATCCTTAGCCCTAGCTAGTCATACCTTTTCGTTGCGCAACCACTTGAAGCTTGATGACGCACATCCTGACTTCAAGTCTGGGTTATTAACTCAATGTCCGTCAACATATGATGACATCTTTCATTTCAAGTCTTGACATGCATCAACTCATGATGCACTCTTCACTTGACCTCCATCAACATATGATGGATTCTTCTTGACTTGATGATCAACTCATAGTCATCTTCTCTTCTTGTACTTGATATGCATCAATGCGTGATACATCCTTTACTCCAAGCTCTTTACTTCAATATCATCAACCCATGATGATATTCTTCTCTTTATATCATCAACACATGATGATATTCTTCTTCTTCGAAAATCTTGACTTGATGACGATCAACTCATGATGTCATCCAAAGTCTTCAACCACATGGAACATAACCTATTTCACCAACTCATAGAAAAATGTTAGTTCCACAAGGTGATTGTCATTAATTACCACAACAAACCATTAACCAATAATGGTGGGATAAGATACCACAATCTTTCCCTCTTTGATAATTGATGACAACCAACACAAGTACATATAATTGAATATATTTGGTATGAGTATATATGAACTACATAAGTTAAATATATACTCAAAGGATATCTGAGCTTATATGAACTACATGAGTCTCATATGCTCATATGGATATATACGAACTATACTAGTTGTATATATTCAAGGATATGGGTATATATAAACTACACAAGTTATAAATACTCATATGAATATATTAACTACACAAGTTAAATACATTTAAGGATATATTTCAAAGTAAAGATCCTAAGTATATGTAGACAAAAGAATATGGATCAATACTAATGAAACCACAAAATATAGAGTGAATTCCCCCTAAGTGTGTGCATACACAAATGTGTAATAAAGACATATGCACATATTCAAGTTAACCTTTTTGGTGAAGTTCAACCTATATTTTGGATCCGAGGAATGCAACAAGGTATAATAGAATGATGTCAAATGCATACCTCTTTGATCTTTACCTCTTTATCCATTTGAGACTAAACAGTAGATATAGCAAAACGAGTGTTAGTCTCATAAATAGATTTGTCATTAATAATCAAAACTCCATTAACACATAATGGCGGGTCTAGATTCTTCAGCCGTGCTGCCGTGGGTTTGAACGTGGCCGACCGTGGCATGGAGGTCCATCCACCGACCGCGGTAAGGTGGTCGGCGTTAAATGGCGAGCAGGTCCATGGCCTCCTCCAAGTCATTGGGCTTCTGGAGCTCGACGTGGGTCTTGAGTGGCTCGCCCAAGCCTGCTGTGTATAGCATCCGCTACTGCTCATCGTCCAACCGGCCAACACGTGCTAACAGCATCAAAAATTGCTCGGTGAATTCGTCCACTATGCCGGTCCGGCGAAGCGCCGTCAACTCGCTAGGGGATTTTGGCGGGTTGGCGTTCCAAATTGCCGAGAGACCAAGTCAGTAAAGTGTCGCCAGTTCGGGGTGCCCTCCATGCGCTCTAGACGCATGTACCAGAGCTGTGCCACCTCTGTCAAATGATATGTGGCCAGCCACACCTTGTCCTCTGTTGGCGTTTGCTAACCTTGAAAGAACTGTTCGCAGCGATTGATCTATGGAAGCGGATCTTCCCGACCGTCAAATGTCAGAAAAGAGAGCTTGGTGTAGCGTGGTGAATTACAAGGGCCTCCTGCTCGGCCGAAATCACCCCGGGGTGGAGGCTGGTATAGCCGGGGTGGGAATCCCCGGCCCGTCTGGCGGCGCGTGCGCGCGACATCCGTTCTGTGGCGATAGGCACCACGGGTTCTTTGCATCGATGGCGGCGGTGGCGAGGCTGCGCATCGTCGTCTTGATCCATGGCGCCTTCTTCACTAGTGGGTTGGCCCTCCATGCGTGCCAACCGATGATGATGGCGCTGCAGCCAGCTCCCAACTGCTGCAAGCTAGTCGGCGTGGATGTCGAGCCGATCCAATACTTCGGCGGCGGCAGGTTGATTCGCGATGTCTTCCATGAATTTCATCATCATCTCCTTGAAGTTGTCATTGAAACCCTCGTTTGTTATCCATGGAGGAAGGAGCGGTGTCGGCTCGATACCAAGATGTCGAGAAGATGGCGTTGGGAGTGGAGGTGGAAGGAAGGATTAACTCGGGCGGATGCGGATTGCATCGGGAAGCAATGGCGATCGGTGCGGAGGAGCGTGGTCGTATTGATCATGGTTGTAGGCAAATGTGGTCGTAGGCAGCCGTGATCATAGGCAACTGTGCTTGGATGAATAGTGCTTGATCGGAACAGTGCTCGGATGAACAGTAGACGCAGCGGAATTTGGCGCGAGAGAGATTGGGAATAACCCAATCCTTTGTTGGTTTTTCTATTACTGCATATGCTCCTTATATTGGAGTACAATCTAAAATAGAAGGTTAATCTTTCCCTGGACTAGAACTCTAACTCTTATCTAAAATAGAAGGTTAATCCTTCCCTAGACTAGGACTCTAACTCTTACTCTTCCTAATACAAACTTCCCTAATTGAAACCTTCCTAATTGCAGCGCCTAAAGCGATACATTGGACTCTTATGTGGCCTCTAGGGCATTGTCTTCTTTATTAGTCTGCAGCTGCTCCTGTGTCTTGTGGCGCTGGCCATGAGGCTTGATCCCACATGACCCAAAATTCCAAAGTTTTCAAATCTTGTTTGAATTTGAGTGCAGATTTGAGTTTTGTCAAATTTGGAAAGTTTTCCTTCCTTTCAATTTTCTTTTCTGTTTTCTGCTTTCCCGGCCAGAAGCGCCTTTGTCTCTTACGCTTTCCTCTGTTCTTCTTCCTCGTGTCACTCAGCCCTTCGCGCACACATGCATTGCCTTTAATCCCTTCCACCACCTTCTTGGTGCCCATCACGCCACCTCACCTCGCGCTGCTTTCCCCTTCCAGCGCGAGATGCCTGCGCCGCTGCGCTCCCTCCACGTCTTTGCCATGCCTCTCTGTTGCCACCGCCTCTCCGCGGTATAAAGCCGAGCCACGACTCCTTCCTCTGAGTAGCCTCACGTGACCCCTCAAACCTCCCTTTCTTCTCCAATGTCGGGCACCTTCTCAAAGCGTCGTTGCCTGTCTTTCCCCTTCCAGGTGAGCTGCCACCCAATTCCCCTCCTCCTCCTCCTTCTTCTCAATTAAGCTCACCCCTAGCATCCCCTCGCCACCACGAACCCGTCCTCGAGCTCCAAGCCCACCACCACCCCCTAGCTCGCCGTCATCGTGCAAGCTCCACCGCCCATAGTCCACACGCCACGAGCCACCCCAATACCCATCACCGCCACCGTCGGACTCCCCTCGCTCCACTAGTGCTACCCAGCCAGCCAATTTGGTCGGAACACCGTCATGCCATTCGCCTATTTCGATCGTGTCTTTGCCACGCGCTCACCCCTCACGGACCCCTCGACCGGAAAACCCTAAATGGGTTACTCATGCAGCGGGGTGCCCAATCACCACACCAACGCCGTAGTCGCCAAAATTTCTGCATGGACACCATGGAAGCGATCTTCAGCTCACTGGGCCACATGCCCTTGCTGGGCTGCCAAGGCAGGCTGGCAAAGCTAGCCTAAAATGCTTTTGGGCTTGGCAAGCCAAGCGGGCTTGCCCAATGAATTTATTCGACCCGCTATTAATAGTGTTGACCCGACACTCAGCAGTAAACTCGTTACTATTTCACCTAAATCCATTAGTGAATAGTACCAGGATCATTACTGTTCATCCAGACCCAAAAAAAGACACACACAGCTTGCCTCTTGTTGAGCCCAAACTTATTTATTTGATTTTCTTCCACATTAGAACCTGAATTTATTGATCGAGCTACAGAAGGAATTGATCAAGGCACAAGATTGATAAATCCGATTAAGGACTGCAGATATGGAGGCAAGTTACATCCATTTGATCATTTTGAGCCTACATCCTATTTATTTATATTATTACTTTTATTATCATATTTATACCAATTACTTCTTTATTGAAACAATACTTTGGAATGTCATGATGATTAATTATATCCTATCACCCCACATACAAGCCCACCTATTCTTTGTATGCCATATTCACCTTGACAAGATTAAGTTACATAAGATATTGATAAATGTTTGGCATTGTCACGCAATGTGTTTTCTCAAAATATTGGAAAAGAATTGGTTATCCGCCAATAGTTTTGGTGGAGAGTTGAGGTTGAAACCAGAGGATGGACAACCCAAGATACTTGGCGAAAGTGAGTCGAAAGTGAGACCAAGCGGTGAACAACCACATTGGTGTTGGTCCATTTCCTCACTAGAGGCAGTAAGGACAAGAACCTTGTATCAAATAACAAACACAGATCTCGCTCAACCACGAGTTTGGTATATCCAACTTGGCTTAGTACACTATTCTACATGATGTCAATTGCTCTTGTTTAATAGAGTAGCCAGTGGAATGGGGTGATCGGTCAAGAGTGGGACAATTAGGGCACTCGTTGAATTACATAACGGTATGAATCAATCGACATCCGAGGCACACTCCACCATTGATCGGTGGTTTCTTGATGGTTGTATTGACCTTGAACCAACGGGTAGAGGCTAGAAAGGTTGAGTAGTGTGAATGCCTTGTTATCTCAACTTAGTCGCACGCTATCGTGTTGCGTGTATATTACATGATATCTGAGTTTGAGGTATCTTGTGGGTAAAGATGGACAACTCTGCGAGTGCAATTAATGGTATTGAATACGTCGTGCTTAGGTTAATGAAGTTGTGTTCATAGGTGATTCTAATATATGAGGCATAAGTAGAGATTTTGAGATGGTAAGATGGTAATTGCAATTCTTGAGTAAACTCCTGATGTTATATTAGTATGACTTTAATGTTTTAAAGATAATCTGCTTTAAACTCAAAATGCATCCACATATGCCTGATAAGGTAAACCCTCGACAATCAATTAAATTCCTAGCACGTAGTTAAATAGCTTTCACATGTGGCTTACTGAGTACATTGTGTACTCAATCTTGCTAAATTTTCATCAGAAGATATATGAGAAGATTGAAGGATACATTGGAGAACGTGTTCTGATTCTTGCCGCATAAGCTTTCTTGTGGAAGCCTTTGGTTTTTTTGAATGTAAATAAAAGCTTTGGGCTTAAGATGCCCATTTTGTTGCTGCAAAATAGCCGTTAGGCCATAATTTAATCAAATTAACGATTTTCAACTCTTTGTAAGCAGATTTGATTCTATTTTGGTTCGCAACCGAAATACTGGACGGTTGCACAAACTGGGTACACCCTATATGAAAAATGGACTCATTTCACGTCCACCTTCGCCCATCACCGTCCACACCCCACTGTTCATCTGCCGGAGGCGAGGGAGATGATGGGGCTAGCCGAATCCAACTGTCCCCATGCAGATACAGTCGTACCCCACCCCCGCCTCCTCGACCGCCGACTATGACTCTCGGCTCCATGACACCAACTCCACGGCTCCATTCTTACTCCTTTCCCACCCCCAGTGTTGGACCCAGATCTGCATCCAGGCCCTCTGTGTATACCCACATCCATAGCATGAGTAGTTGAAGCAAGCGAATGATTTGAAATTCAAGTTATTCCACGGACAACACTCGCATATATTAAGCTCGTAATGGTACCTCGCAATTCAAAAGTCTCTCTACGACTGAAGAATGAGCATGTTTCGAAAGGTTGTGTGTTTTTGGTCTTCTTCATCCATTTTAATTTGGTTGTAACCCGCGTACCGGTCCATGAAAGAGAATACTTCCTAGGACAAGGTGTGTCATATATAGATAGAAGAAATCCACATGGTAGTTGAACTCTTCCGGCAAATCCTCCATTATTAGCTTCAGCTTCTTGCAAAGAAAGATGTTCAAAAAGAACAGGAAGACTTCGACTAGGGAGGCGAAGAATGGAATTGAAGAGGGCAGCATAATCTAAGATAATAGAATGGAACACCAACCAACAAGTAAGTGGTGGATTTGGATGGAGTCTCTGAGAAGAAGAGTAGTTTTTGAAATTCATGTAAGTTTTAAATTCGACCAAATTTGGATTGTTACAGCCAACAACGGCTCCCAGCTCCGTGACGTCAGCTCCACATCAACGTGGACGGCTACCTGGCCTCTAGTGGGCGAGGATGGGCGGCAGGGCGGCGACGGGCGACTCCATGGCGGCTAGGGCGCGACGGAGGATCTAATGGTCTTCCCGTCGCGGAAAGCGTCGCCGTCCTTTCCACATCCTCGTCGTGGCACGCCATCATGTTTCCCCTCGCTAGTCGCGGCGTCCGCGAGTCCTGTCGTGGGTGGAGGAGCGAGGGGAGAAAGCAGGAGAGGCGAGGCGAGGAGAGTGGGGTGGTTAGTGTTAGAAATTGGCCCATATGAGTGAGGCCCATTTTCTATAATTCCAAAGCATTTATGGGTTAGTACCATATTGCTAAGGCAAGGTGGAGGTGACCAACATATAAGGTGGAGTCCTTGCCACTCCTTGAAACATGTAACACATGGATGAGGATGGCATGAGAAGGGCTCTGGCTAAACACACACACGCTGGGCCAATTTCTAACAATTCCAAAGCATTTATGGGTTAGTACCATATTGCTAAGGCAAGGTGGAGGTGACCAACATATAAGGTGGAGTCCTTGCCACTCCTTGAAACATGTAACACATGGATGAGGATGGCATGAGAAGGGCTCTGGCTAAACACACACCGCACCTTGCGCTGTGTAGCGTTCGCGCGTTTCGCGTGAAAAATCGCGTGACTTGTGACTTGCGGCCTTGGCCGTGCGTGGCGTGGCGCGCCATTTGGCGACCAAGTCCACCTTATTTTTCTTGAACCATGCATCTCTCTCTCTGTTTGAATGAGATTCAAATGTTTAAATTTGAGGCTTTATTGGGTGATGATGTGACGATTACGGTGGGTAAATGGCGGTTAAGTGTAACGATTACGGTGGGTAAATGGTGGTTAAGTGTGTCGATTACGGTGGGTAAATGGTACATTTAATCTGTCGATTACGATGCGCATCTATATATGCAGAGCGTCCGATTGCATAGCGTGTACAAGAATAGCCTCCATTCCTTCTTCCTTACGAAAATGCGTCTTTGTTATGCTGCGCGCGTGCGAACCTTGCGACTCTTCTTCTCGGCATGCACCGTGAAGAAGAGCGGTATCTCGAACCGTTCTTTGCCGTGAAGACGCGCAGGGCGGCAATAAGGTTTACGGGCGGCGCATCTGCGCGACCGCTTCTTTGCCTTTGCAACATCTACGTTTACGCTTTGCATCAAGTCTGCGTTGCTTCTGCTCTTCATCGGACCCATCACAGTAAGTCTCTTGTGTGATTGATAGACTTGTTTACATCACGGTTTTCATATATTGTGAAGTACAATGAGTTATGCGCTATCGATCTTGTTTTATGCATCATTAGTCTTTTGCAATATTTGCCTTCTAATAAAATCGGAATTAAAATATTGCCCTCATTTCCAACATTCCATTACATGGATGAGGATGGCATGAGAAGGGCTCGGCTAAACACACACACGCGCGCGCTTGCCTTGTATGCGTTCAGCGTATTTTCGCGTGAAAAATCGCGTGACTTGTGACTTGCGGCCGGCGGTCTGCCGTGGCGTGGCGCGCCATTTAGCGAACCAAGTCCACCTTATTTTCTTGAACCATGCATCTCTCTCTCTCTGTTTGAATGAGATTCAAATGTTTAAATTTGAGGCTTTATTGGGTGATGATGTGACGATTACGATGGGTAAATAGCGGTTAAGTGTAACGATTACCGATGGGTAAATGGTGGTTAAGTGTGTCGATTACCGGTGGGTAAATGGTACATTAAAGGAATGGAGGCTATTCTTGTACACGCTATACCTTTGGGCGTCTCGGACATATATAGATGCGGTAGTGGCGGCAGTTAAGCGACCATTTACCAGCAGTAATCGACACATAACGACCATTTACCCACTGTAGCTGTCACATAACGATCATTTACCCAGTAGCTGCTGTCATCATCACCCAATAAAGCCTCAAATTTAAACATTTGAATCTCATTCAAGCGAGAGAGAGATGCATGGTTCAGCAAAAATAAGGTGGACTTGGTACGCCAAATGGCGCGCCACGTCACGGCTGCGATCGCGTCGCAAGTCACAAGTCACGCGATTTTTCACTGAAAATCTGCGGCAGCAGCGCAGCGTGCGTGCGTGTGTGTTTAGCGAGCCCTTCTCATGCCATCCTCATCCATGTGTTACATGTTTCAAGGAGTGGCAAGGACTCCACCTTATATGTTGGTCACCTCCACCTTGCCTTAGCAATATGGTACTAACCATAAATGCTTTGGAATTATAGAAAATGGGCCTCACTCATATGGACCAATTTCTAACAATCCCCACCAATTCCAAAGCAAGAAGCAAAAAGGATATCAAAAATATTGTCTTTGAAATCTTGTTAATATACAGTCTTTTAGTGTAAGTCCCGTGCAGTTGAACTTACACCTAGAATGACAAGATTCATCTTCTCACGGTGATGAATGGACCATGCCTTGAATTCACAGTTTTTGTGATTAGATTTTACTTGAAATCTCAAGCGATACTAGGTGTCAAAGAAGCGCGCCTAAGCGGGCGTTATTTGGTCATGCTCCTTATCTGCTCATGAGCTTTCTAGAGAATGCCTATTCTCGTGAGCTGCGACCTCACGATTGGGCTCAAGTAGGTATATTCTTTCTAGGTATCCTGTAGGCTAATACCTTTTCCTCATTTGGACAATAGAATATATTAAGGTTTTATGCCATCCTTCCATACTGATTGAGAGTAATTTGTCTATTAGGACATGGATTCAATGAATATATACTCTCTTGTTACAACATGAACTTGTTTTCCCATTGCCTAAGTCACGGGATCTCCGATCAAAAGGTATGGGTTCTTGTTGAGTTGTAACTCCAATGGGCCTCATTCCCATGTCCATAGGCATAGCGAAATCGTCTTACGTGCTAGCCCCTTTGTGAAAGTGCGCGATTTTCTCGGTGCGTATATAATTCACGATAATCACTCGGAGTTCCTCAATTTTTACGTGATTTAAGCCTCGCTTCACATATGCGGAGGACTTCATGTTATCCTTAGTACTTGTAACCTTAATCAATCTTGTTTGATTATCACGATACATTAGGATTCTTGGTATTGGTTTCGCAACGGTGGCAAGTCAACATAAGCTCTCTAAGCCATTCGGCCTCAACGATGGCGTGTCTAGTGCTACAAGTTACGCTTCCATAGTTGACCTCGTCAATATAGTGCATTTACGACCTCCATGAAGCTGCGACTCTGCTGGTGTAAAGACATAACCACTTGTAGCTTTGATCTCATCGCATCGAGAGATCCAATTTGAATCACTATATCCTTCTAATCTGAAGGATGCGATATAGTGAATTCCGTATGAGGTTGTGCCTCTCAAATAGCGCAACACTCTCTCAAGTGCCTCCGGTGATCATCTCACAGGGTTAGAAGTAAACCGACTTAATTTGCTCACGACAAATGATATGTCGAGTCTTGTGGCACAGATAGATACATAAGTGATCCAATAATTTGTGAAAATCTTAATTGATCTTTTCCTAACCCTTGATTCTTTGAAGCTTAATGCTTGCATCATAGGGCGTTGGAGAAATTTTACAATTCTCATAGCCAAAATGGCTTAAGATTTTCTCGACATAATGGGATTGACTCAAAGTGATCCCATCCTCGTTCTTGATTAATTTAATATTGAATAACATCTGCCTCTCCTAAGTCTTTCATATCAAAGCATCGAGATAAAAAGATTTGACCTCGTCAATTCACTGATGTTTGTTCCAAATATAAGTATGTCATCTACATATAGGCACAAGATCACTCCTTGACCCCACCATAACGATAGTATACACATTTATCGACTTCATTCACAACAAAGCAGTGGATGTTAAAGTTTTATCAAATTTCTCGTGCCATTGTTTAGGTGCTTGCTTTAGACCATATAAGGATTTTAATAATCTACATACCTTATTTTCCTGTCCAGAAATCACAAAACCATCAGGTTGAACCATATAGATTTCTTCCTCCAACTCTCCATTAAGAAAAGTTGTCTTTACATCCATTTGATGGACATGTAGACCATAAGAAGATGCTAACGCAAGGAGCACTCGATGGTGGTTAGTCAGCGACAGGAGAATAGGTATCAAAGAAATCTTCTTCCTCTTTAGGGTGTAACCCTTGGCCACAAGTCTTGCCTTGTACTTCTCAATAGTACCATCGGGCCTTAATTTCTTTTAAAGATCCACTTACATCCTCTGGTTTGCACGATGGGACGATCGGTGATCTCCCAAGTCCCATTAGCCATGATGGAGTCCATCTCGCTTCTGATTGCTTCTTTCCAATACTCGACATCGAGAAGATGCATAAGCCTCTAAAAGGGTCGTTGGCACATCATCCACGAGGTATACAATAAAGTCATCACCAAAGGTTTTCTCAACCCTTTGTCTCTTGCTCCTCTGAAGAGCTTACGTGACTAGATTGTTATCCTCCTCGAGGATATCACATATTGGTTCGAGAGATGGTGGGAGGTTGAAGTTTGATTATTCTCACTTTCAATATTTTCAATTTGAACATTCTCGGTTTGTGAAGTACTTCCTGCTTTGTTCTCATAGGAAAATAATCCTCAAAGAATGAAGCATCTCTAGACTCCATTATTGTGTTAGCAATAATCTCGAAATTCTGATTTAACTACTAAAAATCTATAAGTTTGTGCTATTATGAGCATATCCTAGAAAAATACAATCGATTGTTTTAGGTCCAAGCTTTCTCTTTTACGCAATGGTATATTGACCTTGGCTAAACACCCCAAGTTATGAGAAAATTGACATTGGGTTTCTCCCTTCCATCCCTCATATGGAGTAATATCACTCTTTTTAGTGATTACTCATTTTAGGACAGTTCTTTGTCAATATAGCTTCCCCACCATGTCTTAGGCATACCGTACTCTCTAACATGGCATTAACCAAGTCGAAACCTTAATGCAAACTTTGTTGCAACACAACTATGGTGGAGCTTACGATGCTATGAAACACGAGAGGTTTTAGTCGAATTTCCGTAGATGGCGGACTAGAGCCAAGTTACGGCTCATGTCTTTGAGTGTGGTGGGTAATCCACCCACGATATCCGTTCTGATTGACCGATATATGCGATTCGATAATCACGAACAACACTTGCTCTTGGCGCCTTGACCATTACAGCGGATCGGCTCTATGATGTGTACATGGACTATAAGTCCGCCACGAGTTATGGGATGCACTAGAGCACAAATATGCGAGAGAGGCGGTCGTTGTCTCTACATGTGTGAGCAATTCTTCGACTTTACCATGGATGAGGCTAAGTCCATAGTTGGACAAGCTCATGATCTCCAGCTATTGGTTGGTTCAGATTTGTGTGAAATGAATGGATTGTTGACAAGGAGGCCAAAGATATTTTTAACTTTTATTGATGATGCAACACGCTCTTTGCTATGTGTATTTGCTAAAAACTAAGGATGAAGCTTAGCGATGGCGTGTTGCATCATCAATAAAAGTTAAAAATATCTTTTGCCTCCTTTTGTCAACAATCCATTCATTTCACACAAATCTGAATGAACAAGATCTAATGGTGTCAAGTTCTTTTCGTCCTCTAATCCCTTAAAGGGTTTTCGAGGTTGCTTTGCTTGCACACATGGTAGCACTTTGATCCTTTGACAATTTCACATTTTGGAATTAAATCTAATCTGGACATTCTAGCAATACTATCAAAACCAATATAGTGAAGCTTGAGAATGCCAAATATTTGCCTCACATTTATTTAAACCGGTTGCAACATTGATTGTAACAAGACTCTAAAGTACTTAGGCGGAACAAGCCTCGCTCTCATAGCCTTTACCAACAAAATTCCCGAACTTAGACATTACAATTTTATTTGACTCAAAGACTAGCTTATAACCGTCCCTACATAGAACAGAACCACTAACGAGGTTCTTGTTTATTGTAGGAGCATCTTTACGTTCTTCAAGTGGACAATCTTCCACGAAGTAAGCTTGGTTCTCTGATGCCAACACCAAGAAGCGAAGCATGCGACCGTTTCCCATTAGGGCGGAGGAAGCCCTGTTGCACAGGTATGAAGAAAACAAGGAAATATCGAACATACGTGAACATTAGCACGATATCAACCCACCAATCGGTGGATTGACATGCTGTAAAAACAACGGGAGAATTAATATACCCTCACGAAGTCGAGGCCTCGCTTATGATCACGTTAATGACCTTCTTCTTTGGTTGTTCACCATCTCGCTTTGCGAAATGACAGTCTTCGCCATATGACCGTTTTCCCACACACAAGCGGTGATGTTCTTCATATCCTTTTCTCGATTTTCTTCTTAAAGCTAGTTGTCTTGTTCGTTTTGTTGGATTTGTACTTCTTTGCAACGATCTTTTTCTCTATGAAATTTGCATTGTTCGACGGAAGTACTAGGTGCATCTTTTGCTCTTGCCTTTTCTTCCACATCGAGGCGACAATGAGATCTTCAGCAAATCTCTTCCTCTTGTGTTTCAAGCTAGTGGCAAAATCCGCCAAGAAAGCAGGAAGTTTGGCGACAATGCATGACCACAAACTTAGGAGGCAACACACGGCCCGGATCGCAATCTCACCAACCAATAGTTGGAGATCATGAGCTTGTCCAACTATGGACTTAGCCTCATCCATGGTGAAGTCGAAGAATTGCTCACACATGTAGAGACAACGACACGCCTCTGCCTCTGCATATTTGTGCTCTAGTGCATCCCACAACTACGTGGCGGACTTATAGTCCATGTACACATCATAGAGTGATGCGCGAATGGTGAGAAAGCGACCAAGAGCGATGTTGTTCGCATTATCGAGCGCATATCTTGGTCAGCAGTAGCGGATCTTGTGGGTGGATTACCCACCACGACCCCAAAGACATGAGCGAGAACTTTGCTCTGAGTGCGCCATCTCTGAAATCGACGAGAAAACCTCTCAGGTTTCATAGCATCAGAAGCTCCAGCCATAGTTGTGTTGCAACAAAGTTTGCATTAAGGTTTCTGGTATATTAACAGTACTTCAGCACAATATCTTTGATATCCTTTTTTGCTTCTTGCTTTGGAATTGGTGGGGGGTTGTTAGAAATTGGCCCATATGAGTGAGGCCCATTTTCTATAATTCCAAAGCATTTATGGGTTAGTACCATATTGCTAAGGCAAGGTGGAGGTGACCAACATATAAGGTGGAGTCCTTGCCACTCCTTGAAACATGTAACACATGGATGAGGATGGTATGAGAAGGGCTCTGGCTAAACACACACACGCACGCACGCGCGCGCGCGTTCGCGTATTTTCGCGTGAAAAATCGCGTGACTTGTGACTTGTGACTTGCGGCCTTGGCGGCGTGCCGTGGCGTGGCGCGCCATTTAGCGAACCAAGTCCACCTTATTTTCTTGAACCATGCATCTCTCTCTCTGTTTGAATGATATTCAAATGTTTAAATTTGAGGCTTTATTGGGTGATGATGACGAGCGATTACTAGTGGGTAAATGGCGGTTAAGTGTAACGATTACGATGGGTAAATGGTGGTTAAGTGTGTCGATTACGATGGGTAAATGGTCATTTAATCTGTCGATTACGATCTGCATCTATATATGCGGAGGCGTCCGATTGCATAGCGTGTACAAGAATAGCCTCCATTCCTTCTTCCTTACGAAAATGCGTCTTTGTTATGCTGCGCTAAATCGAACCTTGCGAGCTCTTCTTCTCGGCGTGCACCGTGAAGAAGGAAGCGGTATCTCGAACCGTTCTTTGCCGTGAAGACACGCATGAAGCGGCAATAAGGTTTACGGAATGTTGGAAATGAGGGCAATATTTTAATTCGATTTTATTAGAAGGTAAATATTGCAAAGACTAATGATGCATAAAGCGATGCGATAGCAAACAACTCATTGTACTTCACAATATATGAAAACCGGGATGTAAAAAGTCTCTTGTGTGATTGATAGACTTTTTACATCACGGTTTTCATATATTGTGAAGTACAATGAGTTATCTGCTATCGATCTTGTTTATCATCATTAATCTTTGCAATATTTGTCTTCTAATAAAATCTGGAATTAAAATATTGCCCTATTTCCAACAGTTAGCTCCTAGATTAACCAAATTTGATTAGATGGTATACAGTAACCAAGCACGAATCTCAAAATGTCTTGTGTGGCACCGATAGTATGTGTACATTGTATACATGTGGTAAAACCACCATGTTTTTCTTGCCCTGTTCTCGCGAGCCTTAGAGGATCCTTCCTCCGGGCGACGGAGGCCCAAGGGCCAAGGCGAACTGTATCAGGGGTCCGGCACTCCTAGTTGACACAGTCCGCTGTACACCGGAGGACCCACGCCTGGCGGCCGCAGAGGATCCTGGCCGCTGTTAAGGTGGGGCCGACAGACTGTTGCCACGTCAGGCAGTACACCATTGTACGAAGCACCAAAAGCAAAGCCGCTACACTGACGCTCGTTGTGATAAAAACGCCGGACTTGACTTGGCCCTCTCAACAACTCGCTGGAAAATTTTCAGGCCTCAGAAAGAGTTGCTGACGCTGATGTGCTCCCTGATCTCATTTAGACTTTGCAGATAAGTGAGCCTAGTACGCTCTAAGCATTGTCTCCATGCTTCTCCCGAAAGGAACGATGCAATTCTCGTCTCGGCAAAGCGTTAGACATCGATTTGCTAGTCCATATTGATCCAAAGTGGAGTAATAGCCTTTTGGTATGGTTGCTGTTTAGCCAAGCATCACCATGAGTTCCAAGTCACAACCAACCCCTTTTCAGCCATCACATACGTTTTTTTTGAACTTTGGAGAGTTCCGTGCGCTGCATTTTGCGTGCAACGGTGCAAGGTATATTATATGGTCGGTGACTAAAGAAGTACAGATGTGATGTTAAAACTTAAAACATAATCAATCTAGAGACCAGATACTGGAGGGGCAGCGACTTTTTCGCGGGCTTTTTCCGGTTCGGCGGAAGGTATATTAGTTGGACGGCAGTGCACGCCGCTGCCGAGGAAATGAATGGCCGAATGGTAGCTAGGATGGAGTGAAGTAAGAAACGATGGATGATGCTGTCTGGGCCTGCCTACCGAGCCTAAATCTTCTCGTGATCCATCCTCTCGAGTGTTGACGAAACGTGTGCCGTGTGCGGTGTGCCTAGCGAATTCTTTATCCTGATCCCTCCAGGCTCCAACCGTGTCGCTCGAGCGCAATGGCACGTAAACGCAAGCGCTCTAGTTTAAGCGATTAATTCTTTGCCACGTACGTACTACTGTGTTCCCGAAAGCGCCCACGTCCTAGCACTTGTAAGAGACACGCCACATTCGACCCATTTTTTTAAAATAACATAATTTTAATTAATAATTACAAAATTAAGTAGTCAATTATTTTTTTAAAAAAAATAGTGGCATACCGTCATTTCATCCGGCGACATATGCTAAGTGGCACATTGTCCTCCTATCACCATTTCATCTAGCGACAAGAGAGTAAACAGTACATTGTCCCAAATAAAATGGTGATAGAGGCAGCCATAAAAACCTGATTTTCTCCCTCATCTCATTCCAGCCGAGAGAAATAGAGGAGAGAAAGAGAACAGGGAGGAAAAGGAGAGGAGAAGAGGATAAAAACTGCATGATGAAGCCTGTTGGTTCGTAGTAGAGTAGAGAGAAGGAGAAGCAGATCAATCACCTACTTTGTAGGTAATTTTTTTGCAACTTTATAATTTAATTCCAAACCTGGTCGGTTAGCAAATAAAACTAGTGACGTAGAATTAATTTCATTAGATCATTTTTTTATGTACCATAATCTGTTTTAGTTTAGATGATTGTAGTAGTTTAGATAATTTTTACGTGAGAAATAATTTTGAAATACTGAAAATAACAAGATGGCTCTAAAAGTTATATAAAAAAATCCGATGTAGCTAAATAGGGTGTGTAGAGCCTGATTAAAATATTCACAGCTTCAATTCTATTATCATTTTTGAACGGTAAATATTTTGTAAATATCGAGAATACCTTTTGAACTGCAAAAATAGCAAGATGACTCTAAAAATTCTGTAAAAAAATTCAGAGTAGCTAAATATGGTGTGTAGAGCCTGATTAAAATATTTCCAACTTTCATTCTACTATTATTTTTGCACAGTAAATATTTTGTACATGCCGAGAATACCTTTTGAACTGCAAAAATAGCAAGATGGCTCTCAAAATGCAAAAATTCCAGAGTAGCTAAATAGGGTGTGTAGAGCATGATTAAAGCATTCCCAGCTTCAATTATGTTCTTATGTTTGCATGGTAAATACTTTGTATATGCCAAGATAATCTTTTAAATATGCCACATCTCAAATTTTAGGTATGACGGCCCTAGGAGACTCTACATAGTAGTCGTATGAGCTGCTTGACCAGGCCATTGACACGGCTCACCATAGCCGCATCAATACCATCCTCCTACGAGCAGCCCATTAAGCTTGGCGTGTTGCGGCTACACGCCCATGAGGGCATGGAGGGTGGATTCATGTTAGGTTTTGCGGTGCGTATAGTTCTGACCTTCGTGTACTAATTTTCGGTCTGACTTGTGTGGGTGGACTCACATATGTTCTTAATCCTTTTCGACACAGGTTTAGAGTGGCATACCTCCTTCCACTAGCTATGTGGTGGAGGTGATGTGGTAGGATGAGGAGGACGTCTTCGCCAGGGTGTCACATCAAGGCTATTTTCGTATGACTAGTGCCTCCTGACGACACTGGTTTACCAGTGAGGCCAGAGATGACGCCAACACTTTAGGATGTGGGCTACTTGAGCGGGTTGCCCTACATGGGGTTCCCCATGGCAACGTCGACATCCGTACACATGGCGTACGAAGATCCTCATGAGGTTCCAGGGGTTGCTGTCGGCCCACGCCGGTTACAGGGAGTTCTCCAGTATGCACGGGGCGACACTGAAGTGGATCAACCAGTTCGATGCAAGTATTTATAACACTTGCATTTTTGCTTCAATTCATTTGTTCCTGGCGGACGTGAAGTTAGACATGATCATGTTGTACACCTAGGGCCCACGGCGATCGTGGATAAGCACATGATTCGCTATGCGTGGCGGGCGTAAGTTAGACATGCATGTTGTATGCCTGCCACCGGATCTTGTTCAAGACAACTCCATCCTCTAGGTTCGAGGCCTCCATCCTCTTGAGGCTGCTTCTTTAGATGTGGCCTTCAAGCGTTTCTAGATCGAACGACCACAATTGGACTTAAGAGCCTACACCGACACAATGTATGCCACCGATGACCCTATGGACCGGCCGACCATGTGTACGATATGGTGTCGTCGACAGGTAAGTTTTTTTTTGAGCCTTTAGTCCTTTTTGTAATTTAATTTAATGGTATATGCTAAGTTTTTATTGTTCTATTCCACAGGTCACCTTCGCTCTGATCACTACGCATGTGTCATACCCATACTACGTTATGATGTTTGATCAATTGGCGGATGACCGCGTCATCTGGACGCCGTACACTACCAACAGGGTGTTAGCGCGTGCACAGAGGTGTATTTTGTCTTGGAGAAAAATATTTAGATTTAAATAAACCTATTCGCTAAGGTAGTTATTTATATATTTTTATAAAGTGAAACTGTGATTTTAGAAATTTATTTGGGAATTATATCATCCCAAAGTAGCCTCTGGCAAAATTTCATGATTTTACAAATTTAATTACTATTTTTAAATCGATCAAACTTTTAAATATTGGAATAGAGTGCAGTCAACTATTCGGTCTAAACCCAACCTTTTGCATTGTAGCGGCCGAGTCTAAGTACTTTGGGTCTAAAGCGTGCAACGGGCGCGCCTGTCGATCGGACACGTGCCCAAACCTCCGTGACGTGAGCCATCGATTTCTTGATGGATGGCCGTGATTCGCTAAGCGTGGACTCTCCGCGCGCGCGCTAGCACTTTCCACCATTGGATCTTCATCCAACACCCTCCCATCTTAACTCAAAACTCTACGCGCCTCCAATCCTCGTGGTTGGATCTTAATGAACGTGCGATTCATTGTGCGTTCGGGTCACCGAACATCACATTGGATCGAGCCATTGATCTAATCTGGGCGGTCTAGGGTGATTGTGCCGGTCGGGTCACCGACCTCAACCCAATCTCCACCGTCGATCTTAAATCCAACCGCGCGCTCTTTTCGTTTTGAACTCAAGGGCGCGCATTTATTCTGGCCGTTGGATCTCCATCCTCGGTGCCCTTTTTGACCGCGTGCGTTTAGGGCCCGATCTTCATAGGACCGTCATCCTAGATGCTTGTTTCTTGTCCATTGAGTGCCTTGAGCATCTTAGGGACCTTAACAACTCACATGAATCATTCCCTTGAATATCGCGCTTTAAACGAAAAGTTAGTTTTGTAACTTTTCGGTCTTTCATATCGTTTTCAAGGTTCTAGGGTTTCTCCTGTCAACCTATTGTCTTAGTAGTTTTCATAGTAGCATTCATTGACAACATAGATTTTCTTTAGCTTTTGTAATCTAACCGATTAGAGTTGGGTTAGGGTTAGCGTGCTTGAAAGTCTTGGTTCACAACATCTTCGTGAAGGAGTATCACGCATGCTATTTTTCCGGGTGATGCAGTAACATTGTTCGGTCTACAACATGAGTTCCTTTTGTGCGGGAATTGTGGTGGACTTGCAATTCAAGTTCCCAGGGGTGTATTGACCTTGTATGGCATAGATGCTCACGGTCTTATGGTGCGTTTTATGCCATGTGAGCTTGTATGTCGATGTCGATGTTCTTAGAAGGGTGAGGCGTATATGTGCTCCGTCGCATGTACGTACCTTAAAGATGCCGATTGCAATCTAATATGGGTAGTGAGCCCGATTCGCATTTAATTGTTTGGGTCGTTAGATAGCCTATTGGGTTGGGTATCCAACTCAATAGTGTTAACTTGTTGAAAAATGTCAAATCTTAGTTTCCCGGTCGGCATACCAAAGTGGCTCCTTGACGCCTACATTTCATGGCGGACATAAACACTTTCTTTTATTAGGGGTGCTAGATTGCTCCTTCCATCGACCCGGGGCGTCTTGAAGAGTACATCGTTGATCCTAGTGGCACTCTACTCGATGATCGATGGTTCGTTGCGTCAGGGTCATAGACAATCCACCATGCCACAACGCTGCGACGACCAACACGTACCCCACCCACTGGATTCCGCATTCCATCGCACGGTATGTATTGAACGGTCCATACTTCTCATTTCCTACGCATGTTTTCGGTTTCTAATTTGCTAATTCTGTGTATGGAATGATCTCTTATAGGAGATGAACGAGATGGTGACCTCCATGCGTACTTGGACGTTTGATGAAGGAGATTAGAGAGCTCATGCACCAGTTCCTAGAGAGGATGAAGCGAGCCATCCAACTTACCTCGTGCTGTAGGCCAAGGGACGTGGTAGACCCACTTATGCGTGGACGAGGAGTGAGTCACGGTAAGTCACGCCCCACGATCCTCACCCAGACTTGGCGGGCGGGTTCTTATGGTACCGTGCCTTTAGTACCCCAACGCCAGCCTAGTTCGCAAGTACACCTGAAACATTTACGTCTGGTTGTTAATTTCGAACTCCACTAGTTACTAATGGGATTTTCTTCTAGCAAGTCCTCGGTACCATCCGTACCAGGGGTAGGACTACGCCGAGCCGTCCACTGCGATGTAGCAATCAGGTATGTCTATATTGTTCATATGCATAACATACTATTTTAGCATTTTCTTCTTATTTATATGCATAACATGTTGTTCCACAGGTCGTAGACCCCTACTGGATGAGGAGCTGGGGTTGCAGGAGGGCGTAGACTCCGGGGACTACAAGTTTGCCGGGAGTTGGCGCTACGGTGAGCGCGCGGTGGGCCTTCACACAGCGAGAGCAACCAGCTCTCCGTTGGGGCTTCACAGCTGCACGGTGCCCCTGGAGCGAGCCAACTGACTAGCACATCCTCCCGCGACACTCCCTCAGGCTACTCGCATCGGTATGGTACGTTGGCCACCGGAGATGTATATGCACCAGCGTCTGCAGCCGCCCCGGGTAGATGTATCAGTCTTGTTATGTAAATATTAATTTATGTACAACTTACATTATGTATGTCTCGTGTTTCGATACTATTTATTCTTGTTGTGTGTACAGGTAACCGTGTGAGTGAGTCAACATCGCGACACTGCGTACCACCCTAGTTCTAGCCTTTTCGTACGTGAAATGACTACACCCATTTTGCAAAGTACGTCGCGCATTCTTGACATTGCATCGCTGAACGAGACTATTTTCGATATTGCGCCACGGAATGAGGCTATTTATAATATTGTGTCGCCGAATGTGGTTATTTTTTTTTATATTGCGCCGGCTAAAACACACTCCAAATATATTTAGTTACATCGAAATTCATAAATTTTTCTCTACCTCATATTTTCTCATCTTTTTGAAAATTATCGGTAGCGCAAACAATTATAGGTATACCAAAATTATAAATTTAATTTAATTTTGAAAAAGGATCCTATCGCCAACTATCGCCATTTGAATTGGCAACATACTCTTGTCGTCATTTCAATTGGTGACAGGTTCCCTGTTCACTGTATGCAGTGGTGACCGGACATCTATCGTTGTTTCATCTAGCGATAGGAGCCTGCCGCCATTTAAAATGACGACAGATGCTGTTTTTGCAAAAAAAAAAAATGACTATTTAATTTTGTAATTATTAATTAAAAAATTATTAAAAATTCCTCGACACATCATATGCGCGTTGTGTTATGGCCTTATGGGCCAGACCAACATACAGAATTACTTACCGATCCATCCATCAGCGGCAGGAGAATAAACCTCTTTCGGGCCGGAATCTCCTACATACTGTCTCAAACCAGCCCATGAAAAGTAGCTACCAGTCCAGGCAATCCAGCTATGGGCCTCTCAGATGTCGGCCTGGCCCACACGCGCCACCGGCGTTCTTAGCGCGAAACGAAACCCCTTTTTTTTTCTGAAAAGCCGCAGCCGCTAGGGTTTCTCTCGTCCGCTGCCTTCGCTCGCCATTCTCCGCAGAGGCGAGGTAAGCCCAACCTGCCTCCTCTTCCTCTACTCTTCTTCTCGTGAACAGCTCGATTCGTTGCTTGCTCCATGGACGAATCGCTAGATCTGTGGTGGAGCTCGATTCGTTGCTCCCTCCATGGACGAATCGCTAGATCTGTGGTGGATTTTCTCTCTCTTGGTACCAGAGCCCATTTTGGCGTCGACCTCATGCTAATGGTCGGTCGGTCGGTTGGTTCAGTTGGGGTTTAGATTGGCCTTTTTGTTTTTGAAGTAGGCTGGTTCGTAGGTGAATTTAGGTTGCTCTATCTACTTGTATGTAATGTCGGGTAGATCTTGAGTTATTATTCATACATCGGATGAGCACGGATGTGTAGAATCGATGTTTAGGTCCTTGTACCAGATCTAGTCTAAGACGCAATGGAAGTTGCACTATTTGTAGCTCATAGAGTAAGCATGTATTAATCTCGACCAATGTTTCTGTGTTTCGGTGATCTTTGTTGTTTGAGTTCTCTCTGTCTGTGGTCTGGTGTTATCTGAGTTCTCATTAGACCAGCTCCGATGTCTTAATTGTCCATATAGTAATTTAGTGTTTCACTTTGTTAATTGGTTTTGATGTTTTTCTAAATTTCCCTTTTGTTTGCCCTCTTTCATGCCAGTTCATAGGCTGTCCTTTTGAGTAGCTTCAATGGCACCTAAAGGTACGCAAATTCTTTTGGTCCTTTTGTCCTCTGAACTTCGTGCTATTTATGTGATGCGCGATTTCTGATTACAATATTGTACCTCGAATATGTTCTATTCACTGTTTTTAACTAGACTCCGGTATCAATGTGAATTTGTGGATCGTGTAAAGTAGCTCATTTTATCTTGCATTCTTCTGGTGCTATTATCGTGCCACTGAGTGAAAGCTAGTACACTTAACTGTTGTATGATGCAGCTATGTGCTGGGAAGCCTGGGGTTCTTTTTCTAAAAATTTGAAAAGTATACAACTTCAACTTATGGTTTAGTTTGTTTTTATCGCTTGCATATTGGATAACATTTGTACTATGAGATGCCTGTGCTGTGTTGTTCTGATCTAACACATCTTTTCTTCTGTAATTTAAATTGATTAGCTCCCCCCAAGAAGGCTGATGGCAAGACTCAAGCCTTGAAGGTTGCCAAGGCAGTTAAGTCTGGGACGACTAAGAGGAAGGCCAGGAAGATCCGCACGTCTGTGACGTTTCACCGGCCAAAGACTCTCAAGAAGGCCAGGGACCCCAAGTACCCAAGAATCAGCGCACCTGGGAGGAACAAGCTTGATCAGTACCAAATCCTCAAGTATCCCCTTACAACTGAATCTGCGATGAAGAAGATTGAAGATAACAACACCCTTGTTTTCATCGTTGACCTCAAGGCTGACAAGAAGATGATCAAGTCAGCTGTCAAGAAGATGTATGACATCCAGGCAAAGAAAGTAAACACACTGATCAGGTCATTCTCTCACTTATAGTACTATTGTTTTGTTCATGGATGAATATGTTGCATCTTGTTTGGTGGATTGAACATTTTCCTGTTCTACAGGCCTGATGGGAAGAAGAAAGCCTATGTGAAGCTCACGCCGGACTACGACGCTCTTGATGTTGCCAACAAAATTGGAATCATCTAAGTTTGGGGTGGTTTTGTGTCAGCATGTTGCAGTTTCAGGGTTTTTGGGCTACTTAATGTTGAACAGAACCTCATAACTTAGCGAGAAAACATCTTTGAGTAACTTTAGAGCTGTGTTGATCGGAAGAAACATCTTGAGTATCTGGTAGCTCGAGCTTTGAGCGAATATCATCTGTATGTGCACCTCTCCTGAATCGATGCAATTTAGTTCTCAGTTTCTGTGCATTTGAAGTTTGCTGTTGTATGGTTAGATCTGCTTGCAGTATGAGGCTATTCTTCTGCATCTATTTTTGCCCCCCCCCCCCTAACTGCACTGATAGCCAGATCCTTACTCGGGACTGATGTAACCGAACTCGAGAAATCCCTCAATTTAGGAAGCAGGGTTCATTTTGTTATGTACGGTAGCGACAACAATGCAAGGAAGCAAACACTAGCTCTATGCACCCATCGCAGTTCATGTTCTTTCATACATTGTTATTGTTACTTAACAGTATTTAGACTGATACATACAAGTAAATATAACTAAGCATGTAGATTGTTTTTGTTCTTTTATCATCAGACAGCGAATACTGATCCGTTGAATCAATCATCACAGATGCCTCAATACCGTACAGGACGAGCAAGCAGAGATCTCTAAATAAGATTTCTCGTAAGTTAATAGAATTAAACATGTGGATCCTTCAGCCTTCTCATATGAAAATATGAGCGTACTGTCTTGCAAGTAAACATAGCATGTATGCTGTTCCATTGAATTGAGTCATTCTACTGGAATGTTCAACGTGTGAACTGAAAGTCTGAGACAACTCCCAGAATTTTCCAAAAACGAGATGCAACAAGTTTTATCAGCAAACTCCAACAAACCGAAACTTCTCCAGATTTCCCCCAAAAATGAGAGTTCGGCAAACTAACACCATCAGCTTCCTAATTCATTACAACACCATTATCTGTTAGTTGTAAGAAACCTGAAAAGAAAATAAGAAACATTAGGGACGTTTGAATAATCATATGAAGAGAATGGGTGATAAGGAAAAACGACAGTTTTTTTTCCTGAGTTTAGTATAAACACAAAGTAAACAAAAATTCTTCCAGCTCAAAAAAAAGGTAAACAAAACTCTGCTGTAGTCCATCTATGCCCCTTTACGGAATTTAAATAAAAAGTGAGTTATCATTTGTATAACATGCTTATTTTCTATCCAAGTCTTGATTGCAGCAGAAAATTACACCATGATCACTTGTTAAGAAAATAGCTAGAATGAATTTCAGGCTTGATCAGCTGGAGATAATATTTCAGGACAAAGGAAAGACAGTGGTCATCATGATGACAGGGCTAGGCATCCTTCAGACTCTTATACAGCGATCATCATGCTGACAAGGGTAGGCATCCTTCAGACTCTTATACAAGATGTCTTATATGCTAGTTTTGCGCTTAATCATGCTTGCTAGGTCAGAAAACAGTAATACACCTGGACGAAAGGTCCATGCTAAAACACCAAAGCAATAATTTTTAGCAGCATTGCAAGTTGCTACCACAAGACTATGAGTGGAAGAACCGAAGAACACGTTCAGGTAGCATGCTTTAACAAAAATAAACATTCTACAGAGTGATCTGCCATGCTTTGGGATTTTCAGTATATGTCTAACGAATGACAACGCCTGGCATCACTGTGAAATGTAATTATGTAACTAGTTTGGAGTCCCAAAAAAATTGACCAGTTTCACTAAAACACCAACTAGAACTCAACCAAGGACAAGCTGGTGTTCAGGATAACGATAAACTACTACCCAAAAAAGAAGCGTTCGATAAGAGAAGGTACCCACAGATACATTAGCTGGTAACTTGGTACACTTCATCTCTTCTGGTCTCTGTCTGAACGAACTAGAAGTCTAGAACGTCTGCCAAAGTCTTATTTTTTGCACGGCCCTTCCTGAAAGAGGATCCTTTGATCAATGTACAAGAACTTGAACAGCAGTCACAATACTAACACAGTACAACTTATAAGTTATAGCAGTACAGATTTCTGTACGTTGCACATAAGAACTTTGTTGGCGAGCAAAACTGATACATAGAACAGGTTATCAAGAAATCAGCACAGCGTACCCATAACTTGACGCTAATGAGAGGAATGAATTTATTTTGAAAACAATAGATACTTGAGTAGTCAGCCAAATAAAGAAGTGTAGAGAAATTATTAAATGGATACAACATCCTTAACGGTATATTCTTAAGACCGAATTGAAGAAAGATGGAAACAACAAGTAGAACATATAGTTTAAATTTGGAATTCACAAACGGCAGATAACCTGATCAGGTTTTAGACTGGAACATTCTAACTTGCAACAAGTCACCAAAGGAGGCTGCTGCTAGTTTGGAGCAGAAGAAATTTCACTGATTCAGTTGTTTAGGTCAGAGCCACTGGCCAAGCCCTGTCAGATTTCTCCCTTGAAAATTCCCACACATTTAGTAAATCAGAGAGTGATATCATGAAGTTCATTTTAACAAACAGTTCTCAGTTAAAAAACCAGCAACTTCACAACTGAGAGTACGCACCAACGCGTAGCATGACAGCAAGCAAAATCTTGCAGACATTTTCTGTTGAAGCTAAATCACTCATACTACACTGTAAATGTTCCAAGAAACTTTTATAACCAAGGCATTCACCCATCTTGAATGCTTGATTAGAACGCCCAAAGGTTCAAATGCTTCGAGAAACTTGTGGATAAATTTCTGAGCTGCTCAACAAAAACAACTGATCTGATGCAATAATGCACAAGGTCCAAGCACACATGATTCAAGCAACATATGTGCCGAATCTAACAAACATATATCATATATGCTACTAAATTACTCCTGCGTCAAACATGCAATATATCATAGCATTGAATCCTAAGAATCATGTGACTTGAATACGTGATCACCTGCAAATGGGATCGAGCTTGACTCGAGCCACGGTGGGAGCACACATAGTAGAAGGAAACTTGATGCGCACTTGCTTGGACGAACTTCACCTAACAAACAAAACGCCAACACCTTCCTGCGCATGTCCACGACAAGATTAACCTCTCTGTCGATAGATCATAGAGATGCACAGCACCGGCTCCTCCCACCACACCATGGGTACCCCTCACCAGGGGAAAAAATCCCAGCCGGTTACGAGCGGTAACCGGTCTTACCGGTGGGGACCGGGAGAACCAATCCCGGTCGGTTTCTTTCCGGTTTAGCAAATTCAAATTTTAATTTTCGAAATTCAGCTGGTTTTTAAGCAAATTCAAGCGAATTTCATCTGGAATTTTTCTGGGAATTCCGGTAACCGGCCGGTTACTGTTTCCGCCGGCCGGCCGGGATTCCCTCCGGAAACGGTTTTTTGATCCCTGCCCCTCACTACTACCTCTGCCGAAATTTGGGGATAGGAGGAAGAGCACCAAATGTTTTCCATGGAAGAAGATGATCCCAGAGCTAGAGGTTCAAGACGAGCGAATTTGGGCCAAATTCATCCGCTCTCGATAGCAAGGCAAGCCCACATTCCATCAGCCCAACACCCTAATCCCACTTCAGCACCAATTAATCGAGTCAAACCAAGTCCAAGACAGCAAGAATGACTCGGGCTCGGCTCATCGGTCACCTCCATTCCTATTCCTCAATTGCAGTCGCAAGAACGCAAGCAGTGAGCGCGGCAGGCTAAACCTAGGTTGCTAAGCGGCGCCGGCGTGCGTGGCGTGGCTTGACAGCAAGGCAGGGCGCATGCCGCAGGGTAGGGTGCGGGGTGAGACACGGCGAGGCAGGCTAAAGATAGGCGGTGTCGGGCGTCGGTGCGCGTGGCGCTGTGAGGTAGGGTGCGGGCGCGGCTCGGCAGCAAGGCAGGGGCGCAGGGCAGGGTGTGGGCAAGCTGCGGCGAGGGAGGGGAGGTCGAGCCGCTGCGAGGGTGCACTACGCGGGTGCGAGGCAAGCTGCGGGTGCACCGTGTGTGCGTGGTAGGCCGCGGGGTGCTGGCCCGATGGCGACGCTGAGAGTAGCCGAGGCCTGAGGCTGCTGAGCCGGGCCCGAAGTAGTAGGTTATTAATTCTCTCTCTGAGCCGAAGCCCTAAGTAGCAGGTTATTAACTATCTCTCTCCCCGATCCTAAGTCGTTAACTTGTGATTTCTGGATGCAAAAGATTAGAAGACTGAAGATAGAAGTATTTATGAACTCTTATTCATCATGAATCTTTCTAGTTTTGTAAAAGATGGAAAAGAAAAAAAAACGCACTTTGAATAGTTATTTCTCAACCAATCCAAGTACAAGTATCCCTCATACAGATGAGAGCGCAATTCAACCAAAGAATCCTTGTCTTGATTTTAATGTGGATGGAATTATTGCCGATCACATTGATTTTAGGGGTAAATCTGCACGTCGAAAGCAGAAGATGACTTAATCTGCACGTCAAAAGCAGAAGTTGACTCACCTTCATTATTACAAAGTTGACATTTTAAATGTTGCTCTTGATGCCATTATGACAGAGATGGATTATCGTTTCAATAAAATTTCTTTAGAGTTATTGGTATGCATGTCTTGTCTTGATCCTAGAGACTTATTCTCTAAGTTTGATGTGGATAAGTTTATTCAACTAGTTGAGATTTATGGTGATGACTTCACCGTAGTTGATCGCTTGTAGTTAAAAAATAGCTTCAAACCTTCATTCTCAATATTAGAGTGTAGAAATTCATGGATATCGTGATCTTGCAAAGGTCACTCAAAAGATGGTTGAAACTGGAAAAGATAGAAAATTTACATTCTTCTAGTGGCAACGGCGTCAGTTGAGAGAATCTTCTCGGCAATGAATATTATCAAGACAGAGTTGCATAATAAGGTAGCGAATGAATGTCTCAGTGACATTATAGTGTGCTACACTGAGTAAGAGATATTTAGGAGCATTGGTGATAGCAGAATCATAAGACGCTTTCAAGACAAGAAATCTCGTAGAATGAATTTGCCTCGCACTCAAAGCTAGCGCTTTCAATATGTTTCGTTTTATTTTCAATATGTATAACTATTAATGACTTTAAGGTTTCATTCCTAGCCTACCCCAACTTGTTTGGGATCAAAGGCTTTGTTGTTGTTGTTGATGATGATGTATAACTATTAACACTTAACCGTTGTATCACTAATTCTGATTATTTTGATCTACAGGCTACTAATCGCTACTCTTGTATATTTATGGGCATTCAGAACACACAATCCAATAGCGAGGTACTATCTTCACCGTAATTTGCATTTTTTTTCTTCTAGTTATGTATAGGTTTGGATTGAACAAGACAATTTGATGTATGTTTAACTCATTTTAACCTTAACACCCCTCTATTTTCATCCTAACTTCATCACTGTCTGCCTGCCTCAAGAGCAGGAAAGCTGCTTCCTCGCGGCCGAATGTTGCCTGTTGCTTCGGCCATTAGCGTCTGCCGGCTTTGTACAATTACTCGCAAAATTTGGGAACCTAGAGCCAGCTACAAGGCCATCAACTTTCAATCGTCAAGAACTAGTCTGCAGCTACTACTTTTTCTATATATTTTGTCTTGATTCTGTATTTTTCAACATTTTAGTATTCGGATAAGCGATCCAATTGCCAAACCAAATAATAAATAATAAACCACAATAGAAGGAATGAGAGCATGTAAAAAAAAGAGAGAGACACATGCCTGGAACACTCATGTTGCACATTTCCAAAGGTAAAAAGAAAAGTCCCAATGCTTTTAGAAATAACCAAGCAATTGGTGATATCAACCATTCCCATAGCTTTCCACTTGCACCTGATAGTTCCATCGGATCTCTTGATTATTACAATTTATTTCACACGGAGCCCCTTTACGCTCGTGAGATATCAAGCCGGCAGCACTACCAGTTCGAATACAAGGGAAAAGCCGAACGGAATGGCAAGAACAAAACAGCTAACATGTTGGATTGCTCAGCAGCTGATAATTGCGGCCAGGCAAATGTGACCTGTAGAATCAATGCACAAAATGGACATCTTCCACTTGCAATTGCATCTTCAGAATTAGGTTGGGTTGAACCAGGTACCCACCGCACCGTTCATGTGCCCATTTCCATGGGTTCCTACACCATTAGGTGCTATGGAGGATGTGGGGATCAATGAAGATGGCAGGCCAACTGCCAATGAAGGAGGTGTGGGGTATAAGCCAGGGACATGCTGGAGAGAGGAGGCACTCAAAAGATGGCTGCTACCTTTCCTTTGCTGCATTGCATGGATCTGTCTTAAACTCTGCTCATGAATGTTTGCAAGTGTCTCAAGCTCGTCCAATGACAAAGCTTCCACGCCGACACCATACAGTGGAGCATGCCGAGCCATCTCTTCTTGGAGTGAGGTTTCTAGGGTGCGAATATATTGCTGCAACAAGAAGATACAATAGTAAATACAATGTGTAGTTAAGTTTTTATGCAAAGTTCTAAAAGAAGAAAGAAACGACCAGGACAAATAAGGTGTAACTTGGTCATCATTAAGAATACCATAGGTTAATCCCAAAGATACTAAGTTTTCAGTGCAACGTCATAAAAGCTGAATGCTGACGTACATCTCAGGTGGTAATGATGTTGGTATTTGGTTCAATGACTAACTTTGCCATGCTTAACCTTGGCACGCCACACTTTCTTGGTTAAGTGTTTGGCTCGTTGTCGTACTTTTTCCCCATATAATGGTCCCAAGAATTTTATAACCATCATAACCATAGATCAAACTTTTCCTGTTTTCCAATATGAAGTGGAAATGAAATAGTTAAAAGCACTCTAAAGTCTAAATTGGTGGAAAACAAATTTTGAACGTCCCAATTTGATCTAAGGTTTAACTTAAGATGAATTGGAATGAAACAGCAAGACGGTTACTTCCTAAGAATGGTTTTACAAGTTGCTTATTCTATTCTTGTTTACTTTGTTTTCATGCCAAAATAAAAAAAAAATCATATGGAAATCATCTTGATTGTATGAGAAGTTTTTCACTACAAGAGCACCATGTTGAGGACATCTTTGGTAGCTTCAGCTCACAAGTATATGCCATCTCTTTACAAGAACATTGGAAAATAATAAAATAGTCAAATATAGTTCGAGCATAGGCCAACCAGTTATTTTTGTAACATAAAAATTAGCAAGGTGGAAAACCTGGCAAACTTGAAGTTTTGATTCCATTCCATCAATGTAAGCTTCACAACGAGCAATTTGCTCTTCTTTTTCTTTCTTGTCTCCCTCGGTTTGTCCAACTGTTTGTGTCAGCCTTCTCACTTCATCCTCAAGTGATTTTCGAATCTCTTGACGAGTCAGTGTTTCAGCAGCATACCGTTTTAATTCATCATCAAACCTTTTCCTTGAAGCTTCAGCATTCTTCAGTCTCTCTGCCAATGTATTCTTCTCCTTTGTTACTTTCTGCAGCATACAAAAACATTAACTGTATGTAAATTGTAAAGCATCAATATTGCATGTCACTGGAATTTCCAATATTATTATGCAAGGCAACAATAACAAATAGTTAACAGAAAAACAAGCCAGGATGGCTTGCTTGATATAATCTTCAGATTCAGAAACATGCCCTTGTAATATATCAACATATCTACTGACGGTGTACTGGTGTGAGTTGCTCCTCAAGGCATGCTGGAAGCTATCTTATCGCATCCTTACTGTTAGAATAGGACTCTGTTATGTATTGCAGAACCTTTTGAGGATGAGCGAAGCTGGTAATGGTGGGAAGCCAGAACTAGAAGGAAGAGGATTGCTAGAGGAGAAGATTGCTTGTATATTGCTTAATCTTCCGGTTACAAAACTCTTGCCCTTTTATACACGTAAAGGCAGAGTCCTATTTCAATACTGAAACCGTATTGGATTCTAATTGCAACAACATAATTTGTAAACTAATCTTTATAAGTTTAACCTTCCATATTTAACACTAGCTATGCCTTATTTGATTGCCGACGCTTGTACTGAGTACCAACGAAACTATCCATAACACTTCCCCCTTCCTTTTGAAATAGCTCGTCCGCGAGCTGATAATCTGGAAATTCCTGTTGAAAATCATCACGCTTCATCCAAGTTTCCACAGGCTCGTGCATTAAATCCATCTTCCATTGAACTAACAATTCCCACACACCGCGATTCAGCCTGGCACGAAGAACGTTTGCAGGTTGAAGTTGAACCTGTCCATGATGAAGGGGAGGCAAAACCGAAACATGGCCAGGCGGAATTCCACGAAAAGGTTTCAAAAGAGAAACATGGAACACATTATCAATGCCGCTCTACTCAGGCATCTCCAAACGATAGGCAACCGGACCAATTTTTGATATCACCTTGTAAGGACCGAAAAAACGAGGGCATAATTTAACATTGAGACCCGAAACAAGTGAGGGAATTTGGCGCTGATGTAACCGCAACCATACCCAATCTCCCTCTTGAAATTGTAACTCTCGTCGTTTAGAATCAGCCAAGCTCTTCATATGCTGTTGAGACTGAAGTAAACGTAAACGAATTTCGTGGATGAATTCATCACGTTCACTTAACAATTGCCGAACGTCGGCATGCGCTTCAATGTCACCAGAACATGGTATCAATGTAGGAGGTTGCCGCCCATAAACAACTTCGAAGGGAGTAGCTTTGAGAGATGAGTGATATGATGTATTATAACAGAATTCAGCCCATGCGAGCCACTGAGGCCATGTCCGCACGCGATCCCCACACAAACAACGGACATACATCTCAATTGTCCGGTTAACCACCTCAGTTTGGCCATCTGACTGTGGATGATAAGCAGTACTCATTTGCAGTTTGACATTGGCTAAGCGGAAGAGATCTTTCCAAAAATGACTAGTAAAAATTTTGTCACGATCAATGACAATAGATTCCGGAAACCCATGTAGACGGACGATCTGATCAAAAAATACTTGGGCCACGAACTGAGCCGTATACGAATGACTCAAGGGAATAAAATGAGCATATTTTGAAAACCGATCAACGACCGTTAGAATAACTGATTTGTGTGCCACTTTAGGTAATCCATCGATGAAATCCATACTGATGTCGGCCCAAACACGATGCGGCACTGGGAGCGGTTGGAGTAATCCAGCTGGCTGGAGGTGCTCGGACTTATACCGTTGACAAGTAACACATTGACGGAGAAATGCGAGAAAGCGGCGGCCTCGGAATATAAAGCGGCTCGCAACCGATGCAAGTCTTGGCGAGCCTTCATGACCGGCAAGTGCGCCACAGAAAAAAGGCTTGGAAGACCAGGAAAATCGTCAGGGACAAAGATGCGGTGACGATAAAGGAGCGATCCATCCGCGAATTCGGTCGGTAGATAGTGTACCGCAATCCATTCGGCATGCTTGAAGTCCGGAAGGATGGGATTTGATTGACAACGTGGTCGTCATAATAAGCGAAATCGGTAGAAATGGCATGTAAACGATATCCTCATGGCGGCGTGAGAGGGCATCGACCACAATGTTATCTTTGCGGTTTGTATTCTACCGTAAAGTCATAGCCAGCGACTTGGTAATCCATACGTGTTGCGACACCGTTGTCAACCGATCCAACAAGTGTTTCAAACTATAATGATCCGTCCCGATCACGAAATTTATCGCCCAAACGTACGGGCGCCAATGTCGAACTGCATAAACAAGCCCGATCAATTCCCGTTCGTATGCCGGCAAGTGAGCTTGATGAGGTACCACCGCTTGCTAAAGAATGCAACGGCCGTCCTCGCTGGTGTAACATCGCCGAATCCGTCGGATGCATCACGATCAATGACAAACTCTTTGGCAAAATCGGAAGTTGCGAAACGAGGCGGCGGCAATTAGTCGTTTGATGAGTCAAAGCGTAGTGGCGTCTGAGTCCAACGAAACCCATCCTTGCAAAGAAGCTTGGTTAAGGGAGCTGCAATGTGGCCAAAATCTTGAATAAATTTGCGATAGTAGCCGGCGAGTCCTAAAAATCCACGCAAGCTTCGGATATTGCGCGGCAAGGGCCATTCAAGCACGGCCGATACTTTGTCTTGATCCATGGCCACCCCGTGGGACATGTCCTAGATAAGCGATCTGTCGTTGACCGAAAACACACTTCTTTTGATGGAGATGTAAGTGATGTTCAGTCAATGTGAGGAGCACTTGTCGAACATGACGCAGATGCTCCGCCCAAGAGCGGCTGTAAATTAAAATGTCATCGAAAAAAACCCGAACGAACCGACGAAGGAACGGTTGTAAGATGGAGTTCATCATTGCCTGGAAAGTTGAAGGAGCGTTGCATAAGCCGAACGGAAGCACTAAAAATTCAAAATGGCCATGGTGAGTACGAAAAGCTGTCTTGAGCACATCCTCGGGGGACATCCGAATTTGGTGATAGCAATCCGTAAATCCAATTTAGTGAAATAACAAGATCCTTCCAATTCGTCCAGTAGCTCCTCGACGTGTGGAATTGGAAACTTATCCTTGATTGTGTGTTCATTCAATGCTCGTGTCGACGCAGAAACGCCATGACGCATCCTTTTTACGGACGAGGAGGACCGGGGACGAAAACTGGGACGAGCTCGGCTGGATGATCCCCTGAGTCAACATTGCCGTACACTGTCGTTCAATTTCGTCTTTCTGAATATGCGCGTATCGGTGGGCGGGGTGATATAGCCGCGCGCATTAGGAAGAAGCGAATGTGGTGATCGCATGGCCGAACTCGAGGTAGTCCCGACGGTTCGCAAATCGGTCGCAAACTCTACGGGAGGTGGCCATGAGGTCATCTCCAACCACTGTCTGGAGCTGGGTTGCTGTGATGGGAGGATCGTGCAAACCGGTCCAAGTAATCCGTTGGTTATGTTCCCAATATGAAAACTGCCGCTGGGCGAAATTCCATAGGACGGGTCCCAAGGTGCTTAACCACTGCATCCCTAAGATCACATCGAAACCAGATAAGGGGATGATATACAAATCGACTGCAAACCTGGAAGGAGCTATGGACATTGGTGTGTTTTTGCACAGCCCACCACATTCGAGCCTGTCACCATTTGCCACTTTGACTCGGAGACCGCTATGGGGTTGGATAGCCAACTGAAGGGCAGTCACGCATTCTTGATTGAGGAAATTATGTGTAGATCCCGAGTCGAACAACGCAATGCCCTCAAAATCGCCAATGCGTACCTTCACTTGCATTGCATCGTCTGGGCAGTGCAGATCCCTGTAACCGCGAGCATTGAAATTTCTGGTTCGGTCACCTCGGTCTGCTGGGCGTCGATTGGTTCCCCCGAGTCCAAGTCTACTTCGGTTTCTAACCAAAACAGGCGTTTGCAGCGATGGCCTCGGGCGAATTGTTCATCGCAATTGAAACACAAACCCCGTTGTCGCCGATCCGCCATCTCTGCAGTAGTGAGGTGGCGAAACACCCCCGTGCGGGTCTCCGGATGTGTGGGGTTCGGGGCTGGCGAAGATGTGGTAGCCGTGGTCGACAGCGGACGGGCGGTCGGTTGAAACGACGACCAAAGCTTCGATTCGGCGCGATTGGCGGTGGGTATTGTCGGGGCGCTTCTGATCATTGCGATCATCATATCGCGCACCAACGTCATAGCATGTTGCAGAGAGGTGGGTACTACTAATTCCACATGGGTGCGTACCGGCTCGGCAAGTCCCGCGGTGAAGAGTTCCATCTGATGAGTCCGCGACAAGCCGACAGTATGGCACAATAAATCAGTAAACTCCTGCTGGTACTGCGCCAACGTGCTGGTTTGTTGCAGGTGTTTAATTGCTCCTAGGGTGTTAGTCTTGATGGCGGTCGCGAACGCATTGGCGATGAGTGTTTGAACATGTCCCAGTGATCAATCCCTCGTCGTTCGGTGATAAAACCGAGTCGCGCGATCGAAGGCAGTGAAAGGCGACCATCAAACCTTGTCATTGTCCGGTGTTTGATATGCTCGGAAATAGTGCTCGCATTTGGTAAGCCATGCGAGCGGATCCTCAGACCCGTCGTACGTTGGAAGTTCCAGGCGAGGCAGTCGAGGGCAATCGAGATGGGCGCGAGGTGGTTCCGGCTTTGGTGATACCCCGTTGCTTGTCAAGTCGGTCCGTGGAGCGCCACGGCGATCGTTACTGTCTGCGCGCGAGGCGGATCGAATCTGGCGGGTTGCGGTAGCCGGTTGTTGGCCGTGATCAGTGAGCCGTCTGCGATGGATGTGAGGCGGCGGCAATCTGCGCCGCCGGTTCTTTGGAAGTGGCGGTGGAAGGCATCGTCGGGGTGGTCATGGTTGGGTGCGTAGGAATTGAACAATTGCCGCATCTCGTTGGCGAGAATTTCAACCCGTTGATCGGCGGCGACTTGCTGATCATGGAGCTTCTGCTCGGTGGAAACCTGAAGGTTGGTGATCGCCTGAAGGAGGTCCGATTGAACCTGCTCCAAGCCGTCCAGTCGAGCTTCGGATGTCGGATCGGTTTTGGGTGGCATGGTGGGCGGGATCGGTGAGTCTGATACCAAGTTGTTATGTATTGCAGAACCTTTTGAGGATGAGCGAAGCTGGTAATGGTGGGAAGCCAGAACTAGAAGGAAGAGGATTGCTAGAGGAGAAGATTGCTTGTATATTGCTTAATCTTCCGGTTACAAAACTCTTGCCCTTTTATACACGTAAAGCGAGTCCTATTTCAATCTCAAACCGTATTGGATTCTAATTGCAACAACATAATTTGTAAACTAATCTTTATAAGTTTAACCTTCCATATTTAACACTAGCTATGCCTTATTTGATTGCCGACGCTTGTACTGAGTACCAACGAAACTATCCATAACAGACTCTTGTATATGGTTTCCTTATCTGTATATGACAACCTCCCTTTGTACTCCCTATATATATTGCCCATTGGGCCTTTTGAATAGATGAACACATTATTCATAACATGGTAACAGAGCTAGGGTTAACCTAGCTCTCCTTCCGCTGCCATCTGACCGCTGCCTCGTGTTCCTGGTCATCCGACGTCGAGCACCGCTTGAGCCCCAGCCGAACCGAGGCTCTCCCATCGCCGGAACCTCCCGTCGCCACCGCTTCTTTGCGCGCCATTGTTCCTTACGCCGTCCGCTGAGCATCGCTCTAAAGCCGCGCGCATTGCCGCGAAGTCGCCGCCGGGTCGCCCGTCCGGTTGTCGTTGCCGCTTGAAGCCGCACCGCCGCCAGGGACAACGCCGCTGCCGCTGAGCCGACGCCATCTGCGGTGTCTGCGTCGACTTGAAGTCGCCAGTTGCCGCGCGCCGCCGAGTCAATCGAGCGCCGCCGCTCCGGCCTCTCTCGCCGCCGCCGCGCGCCGCTTTGCGGGGAACCTAGTTCCCTGCGCGTCTCTTTGTTCGGCGGGCTTTTCTGTGTGTGGCCCACAAAAACAAAACAAAACAAAGCGTTGATCTAACCGCCACGCCGTCAACACCGCTGTTAGACTTCGTTGCCTTGGTCGCCGCGCCGCCCAAAGACCGCTTATCGATGGCTTAGTTCCATCACCGCGATCCCATTCTCGGAACCAAGCAATGGGACGAACTACGGTTGTGGTCTTCGCTCATAGAGATCACCTCGATGGTCTCGCCTCGGGGACATGTCATCGGTGCTCGAGCTTGTCCGCTGTCGCGGTTGACCTCCTCCCACCCGACCTACTCCTGCACCTTCTACGGAAGATGAGGCGCGAAGAAGGCGAGGTCGCGCCGCCGCCGGCTTGCGATGAGGCCTTCGGTATGCCATAGGCGCTTTTGGCGGCGGGCGTCTTGGCGAGGCCGTGTTCGAGCCATCCCGGTGGTCGATGTCGGCGACTCCATCGGCGGACATTGTTGGTCTGCGTGCCACTCGTCGAATCTGGAGTACTTGCGCGGCGATACAAGCGAGCGGCGATGCTCGATTCTTTTCGCTCGGCGTGAGTTGGAGACGCCGCCAGAGCGACTCCTCGTCGGCGACTTCTTCCGAGCCACGGCGGTCTACGGTTCGGTGGGCGAGCTCGCTTCTCGCTCTGTCGAGTGTCATAAAGTCAGCGGCGGATCGTGATCGCCGCGCTTTATGACTTCGTCTGCCGTCTGCGCCCGAGTTTGAGCTGTCGGGCTCACCTTGGCAGCCGCGCCCACGACCAAGCGATTCTGAGGCTCTTTCGGCGCTTTGTCTTTGAGGAGCTTCATCTGCGGGTTAGCGGCCGATTTCTTCCAAGCGTGCTTGCTACCCTTCTTCGACTACACCGCCGGTTTACGCCCGACTACGGGATCTTCTCGGTTATGCATTTACGCTCTTGCTTTTGCACCAATCGGGGTTGGTGCAATTATTGCAAGAACTTCGGGCACGACTACGAGCGTTGTGCGGTGCGCAAAAAGAAGAACAAGGCACGTGGACGACCCAAGGGGGGCATGGAGGCCCTTCCTCGACGGGAGGACAGACCAGCATGTCAGGACCTTCTCAGCGAGGTGATTACGCTCGGCAGTTACGCGGCTCTACTTGGCAGCTCTCTCGCGGCTCGGCGAGTTCGCGGTCTAGCTCGAGCGTCTCCTTCAGTACTTCTTGGGTTACGGACTCGGTGCCTCTTTCCACATGACACCGGACTCCACATCTCTCACTTCAGAGGATCTCTGTTTTCCTATCTCGGTTCAAGCAGTGATGGTACTCCTGCATGCATTAGCGATCGAGGCACTCTTGTCCATCGACTTTTACTGCTCCATTGTTTCTCATGTTCCCGACTTCCCGTGCGGCTTCTCTCGGTGGGTTTGACTCACCGATCTCTACTGTAGGGTTGATTTTGACTCACACTGTTTTGTTCAGGACCAACGAGACGAGGGCGGTACTTGGGGTGGCGGCGTAAGGGATCGTTAGGGTCTCTACATCCTTGATCGCCTCCACGCCCGTCCACTTCGGTTGCTCTGTCACCTCTCGACTACTTCGCGCGCCACTGCTGCAACCACCTCTGGAGTTTTTGCGCAGTGGCATCACCGTTTAGGTCACTTGTGTGGGTCCCATCTTTCATCATTAGTTCGTAAGGGTGTTCTTGGACGTGTTACTGTTGACACGACCATGTTTTGTCAGGGTTGTAAGCTTGGCAAGCAGCTACAGCTTCCTTATCATTCTAGTGAGTCCTTGTCTTCTCGTCCTTTTGACTTAGTTCATTCAGATATATAGGGACCTGCGCCTATTATCTCTAAAGGCGGGCATAAACTTTATGTGATCTTCATTGATGATTATTTCTGCTTTACATGGATTTTCCCTATGTCAAATCGTGGTCAGTTTCTTGCGATCTATCGTAGCTTTGCAACGATGGTTCGTACTCAATTTGATTCTCCCATCCGTACTTTTATTTGTGATTCTGTTTGGCGAGCATGCGCTGCAGCGCTTTTAGATAGTTTCTTTACGGCGGGGCACTCTTTACGATCTTCTTGTCACGGTGCCCATGCCCGAATGGGTTCTTGGCGCAAACATCGTCATCGATTGAGGCGCCCGCGCTCTTCTCCTTACCTCTCACGTTCCACCACAATTCGGTTGAGGCTATTTCTACTACGCATATCTCATCAATATGCGACCTTTCACTCTCTTTAACGGTGTCGGTCCTATAGGCGTCTCTACTCGAGCCCCCAAAGTACACTCACCTTCGTGTTTTTGTTGTACTTGTTTTGTTCTTTGCAACCTCGTGGCGCGCTAAACGTCGGCCCGATCGGTTGAGTGTGTGTTTCTTGGTTATAGTTACGAGCATAAGGGTTATCGGCTTTGGGATCATACGCTTTCGGCGGATCGAGGTTTCACGAGGCGTTGTCTTTGGCGAATCTCGACCTTTCTTCTATCGAGATTCGGCTCCTCCTGTTTCCACCGTTGAGTCGATTTCGTGGTTGTCTCTTTCGACTCTTCACCCATTTCCCACTATCACGCCTTCCCTAGTGCGTCCCGGTGGTTCCTTCAGTACCTCTCCTCTCGTGCTGCCTCTGCGCAAAGACCGCCTCTTGTTCTGCACCACCACCGTCTCGTTTCTCTGGTATTCACTATTCCAGACGTCCTTGTCCTTTCCCAGTCTCCTCTCCTGGTATCTTGACAACACCCATATCTGATCCTCCTAATGATGCTCCTCGTTACGTCCTTCGTGACCGAACATCCCTTCGATCTCCTGATCGTCTTGGATTTGCTCCGATAGCTCATGCTCTCTCTGTCACTGAGCCTAGTTCTCATCGTGAGGCTGCTCCTCATTCTGAGTGGCAGCTCGCTATGGCAGAGGAGCTTGATGCTCTTCAACGTACGGAGACTTGGGATATTGTACCCAGGTGGTGTACAAGATTAAGATCCGGTCTGATGGTACTATCGAGCGCTACAAGGCTCGTCTTGTGGCTCGCGGCTTTCAACAGGAGTATGGTCGTGACTACGACGAGACTTTTGCCCCTGTTGCCCATATGACCACTGTTCGCGCTCTTGTTGCGATTGCTACGTTCGCGGTGGTCTATCTCTCAGCTCGATGTTAAGAATGTCTTTCTTAATGGTGTTTTGCATGAGGAGGTCTACATGCAGCCACCACCTGGGTATTCTGTTCCTGATGGGCATGTCTGTCGTCTTCGTCGTGCTCTTTATGGCCTCAAACGGGCTCCTCGTGCTCGGTTTGCGCGTTTACCTCGGTGATTCTGCTTTGTCGGTTTCACCGTCGGTTCCCACGATCCGCTCTTTTTGTCCATATCTCATCTCGGGGTAGGACACTGCTTCTTCTGTATGTTGATGACATGCTCATCACTGGTGATGATTCCTCCTTCATCACATATGTGAAGAAGCACCTCAGTGAGCAATTTTTGATGACTGATCTTGGTTCTCTTACATACTTCCTTGGGATTGAGGTCTCTTCCATGTCTGAGGGCTACTACCTCTCCCAGCAGAAGTATGTCCAGGATCTCCTTGACCGGTCTGGTCTGACTGACACTCGCACCGCTAAGACTCCCATGGAGCTCTCCCTCCAGCTTCGTGTCACTGATGGCGATCCTCTTGAGGATCCTACTCGATATGGTCATCTTGTTGGGAGTTTGGTGTACCTTGTGAGCACTCGTCTTGATATTTCTTATGTTGTTCATATCTTGAGTCAGTTCATAGCTCGTCCTACCCATCTTCACTACAGTCACCTTCTTCGTGTTCTTCGCTAGTTGCGTGAGACCATCTCTCGTCGTTTGTTTTTCCCTAGCTCCACCTCACTACAGCTTCAGGCGTACTCCGATGCGACCTGGACTAGTGATCCTTCTGATCGTCGTTCTCTTTCTACTTACTGTGTTTTTCTTGGCTCCTCCCGATTGCACGGAAGACTAAGAAGCGCATGCGATTCCGTTCGAGTCTGAGACCGAGTTGAGATCTATGGCGTGATGGCAGCAGAGGTTACTTGGTTGAGGTGGTTACTTGCGATTTTGGAGTACCGTGATGGGACCTCGACTCTTTTGTCCGACTGATGCAGTGCTATCGGTATGCCGGGACCCAATGAAGCATGAGCTCATCAAGCACATTGGTGTGGATGCTTCATACACTCGCTCACGCAGTGCGGGAGGAGTACTTGCTTCTGATTTGTGCCATCGAGTTACAGTTCTTGACTTCTTCACGAAGCCACAAACTAGAGCACAACATTTGTATTTTCTCTCCAAACTCAGTGTGTGTGATCCACCATGAGTTTGAGGGGTTAGAATAGGACTCTTGTATATGGTTTCCTTATCTGTATATGACAACCTCCCTTTGTACTCCCTATATATATTGCCCATTGAGCATCTTGAATAGATGAACACATTATTCATAACACTTACAATATCATGTGCTACTTTCAACAATTTATGAAAAATGCATGGTAAATTGTGAAAAACTTGTGAAAAATCAAAAGTATAGGTGTTAACTTGTAGCAGCTTCGGAGTGCAGGTGGTTAGTTCCCAAAGTAAAGGTGTGAGTCTACAGTTTTTAAAAGAGCATGCGGATCTGGTACACTCTCTTATTTAACCTCAGAAGGCATAAAATTCATGCATCCAAAATGGAAAGTTACGGTCTAGGTGTATAAGCTACTTTAGAATAACGGGACAGCAGATATCTGTAATATATAAGTACAGAACATGAAAGACGGAATTCCGGTAAGGATAAGATCAATTACCATATAGTCAAAGAATTAGCATCATAATCAAGGTATCAACTGGTCAAAAGAAACATCAAAAGTGTTGATTTTACTAGACATAAATACATTTCAACAGGCGTGTATTGTATGGTGTTTTACAGTAACTCTTACCTTTAGTTCTTCACGTTTCCGTGCTTTGAACTGCGATAGTTGTGTCTCTGCGTCATGAACACGATCATAAAGATTCTTCTTATCAGCAGAGAGCTTTACAATTTGTTCATCCTTTTCTGACCGCACCCATTCCAACTGATTCTCAATCTCCAGCATCTGCTCAGAAAGTTCCTTCTTCTCCCGAGTAAAACGATCCATCTCAGCTTTTAGTTCGGACTGCAATAATGAGAAAATAAATAAATGTTAAGCTAAGAAACAAACAAGAAACATAGGATCAGCAGCTGAATCACAGAAAAGATATACCCTCAGATGTCCAGTAGTTGCCTCCAACTCAGCTAGCCGTTGGGTTAATGCAGCTTTTTCGTTGGTGAATTTCGTTTGTTCCATGTCCATGTCCTCTCGCAAACGAATATTCTCATCTTCAGTAGCACATATTTGGTGCCAAAGATTTGCACGGTCAGCCTGAGCAACTTCAGCAACCTCACGCATCATGCTCAAAACAGGTCTAGCAATTCCAGACTCCTCCTTAACAAGAAATACCAAGACGTCCAAATCTATGTCAACTGCTCGGCAGTTATCTGAAGTATTTGTTGCTCGTTCGACAAGGCCCTTCAGAATTCTATATCTATAATGATCCTCAGCATATATCTTAAACATGATAGCATAAAGCATCCGCACAAAGTCTTGCACCCTCGTTTCTGTAGATAGAGATAATACCTCACCAAGTGCAAGGACTGAAGTGAAATCATCTTCTTGGACAGGCGAAGGTTCAAACTGCCCATCTAACAAAACTTGTTTGTTCTGTGAATCATTCACAACAGCCCCGGTCTTTGAACTTAACCTGTGAGAATGCCGTCTTTCCAACACCATGGCTACTAATTGCAGCCCAAAGGCCCCTCGCAACAAAGCCTTCTCAAAAGCCTGTGCAACTTCAACAAACAATCCGGGTATTGATAACATTTCTATCAGTACAAAAACATCTGATAGATGGTTTCTTCCATGTACAGCTTGCTCTTGCCAAGAATGCATCCCTTCAGCTGAAAGCTCATCTATACTACAAGAACTACAAGACGATGAGAGACAACTGTTATCAGGCTCACAGTCAGAATCAATATCCTTTAATAAAGCTTCAGCTACATCTGGCCAGCTATGCACTGTTTTAGACAAAAAATCAAGCACGCAAGGTGGAACTTCAGTGCCCAGACCTTTTAATCTCCATCGGACAGCTCTAGCCTTTGGAAACAAAAAAAAAAACACTTACTAATATGAAAAAAATATTATAAAAAAATAGAAAAGTAACAACAAAAATAGAAAAGTAACAACAGATTCATGGATGGTAAACATACAGCTTGAGCAATATGCTGGCACTGTGATGCAGCCTTGAGAACATATGTAATGGCTGCTACAAGAGGCTCGTCATTTGAATCAGCCAACAATTCGAGTGCATGAAAAGATGCTTGTTTCCAAACATCACTCTCAAATTCTAACTCGGACAGGGCACCAAAAACCTGCCATGAAAAAAAAGGAATCATATTGGGTATCACTTATTCTGCACATTTACTGGCCTACTATATCAGCTAACCAGGTATGACAGCTATCTCCGTAAATACAAAGACATTGAAGTCACAGTACAGTGGCACAAATTCAGACAATCCAGTCACTCATTCAAACAAAAAAATGCAGATGTTTTTTCACACAATGA